>JAWNNR010000312.1:0-366475 GCA_035044725.1 Scaptomyza caliginosa
AATTGAATGGCATTTCATTAACGCTTCGAGTGTTTAATTGGTTTGTTTTGGGAATCATTTAATAATTTGCCTAAATCGTTTGAAAACGAAAGATTTTCCCTTTACATATATGATGACATTATGCAACATATACTTCCGGTTAGCAGGCACAGCTCTTTAACACCCTCTTGATAAGAATTGTATATAAAACAAGAAACAAAAAGGAAAAAAGAAAACGAACAAATCAATACAAATTTCTCACTATTTTTCATATAAACAAGATCAAAGTGCCAGGGCCTGGCGCAGGGTTGGAACTTGGTCCATGGGTCGTCCCCATGATATACAAAACAGCAGGAAGTAACGTAAATACAATGAGATATCTCATTGTCGATTCAATAGACGAAAGGCACAAACAGTTGGCTACAATAATATTGCACAATATGGCCGCAGATCAACTAATAATTCCAATAAAAACGCACGATTTATGAGCCCAACCATTTGGTTTGAGGAAAGTGTTTCTCGTTTGGATAATGTAAATTTTTCAATTCCAATTCCAATTGCAGTTTATAATGAGTGTGGGTGCAAAGAATGTGTCTGAATTTGATTGGCAAATGCATAAAAATGTTCTCGGAACAGCTCCTTTGATCATAGCGAAAGATGGCTTGCGAAAGTTCCTTGAGAAGTATTTAAAAAGTATTTGCTCTTTACTTACCATGCTCCGCGGCACGTATTGGTGTTGGCCTTAGCACCGATTTGTAATCCATATATAAGCCCGGATAGAATTTATCCAATGCCGCATAGGAGTACGTATGCGAATTGGCCATTAACTGCGTTTGCGTATTGGCCGAAACTGAAGTGTGCTTGGCCGCTTCGGTGGAATGGCCAAAGCAACTGGGCAATGTGCAGCAGGCAAAGACGCTGCCATCACAGCATTGTCCTGCTGTCAGGGAGGATGAGTTCAAAGGACTAATGCGCTCGGCGCTTAACAAACGATCGACACTAAAACTTAGTTTCACTTTGGTTGTGCTGTTGCTGTTGTTGCTATTGCTGTTGACAGGACTTGGCGTTGAGTTGGTTACTTTGGTGGGCAAATCACTGTTGGAATTGGAGCCATTCTCACTGTCAATGGCATCGTGTGTGGATTGCATTTCACAGTCGCCAAACACATGCGTGCTGAGATTCTCGGGCACACTCTGTTCCATATTGCCACATTCGTGTAGTAACATTGCACACTTTTCAAATGCTATACATATACACATTAATAACGATCATGTCACCGGAGAAAACACCGTCGCTTTATTAATTAAATACACACACAATTGAGAGGGGGCGCTTTAAAGTTTAAACCGTTTGCTAAGACAACCCAGACGGAACTGAATGGTCTGGTCCGAACCGGGAGCAAAACCCAACCAGCGATCATCGATTGCCTTTGGGCGCACAGGCGGAAAAGTATTGTGTTTAAACTAAATCTCAGCGATTGTGTGTGAAGCGATACAGTGGGCTAAACTGTTTGAGAAGGCGATTAAGTGTAAGAGTATTGTATATGAAACACAATTTAGAAAGTTTAGATCATATTAAATATATGTGGATAGTCCAGTCATAAGTTTCATTTCAAACTCTTTGGTTCTTTCATATTTAAATTGCTTAAAAAGTATAATACATATAAGAGCTCTACTATGTATTAATTAAACACCAATTAAACTAATATCAGCCCACTGTTGTTTCACATGGGAAACTTGTTGTACACGGTTTGGTTGTTTACACACAAACAAACAGAACGCTATGTCATTAGCTCAGCCAGAGATCGTTCGTTGATCGCTGTTGAGATTTGTTTACCGATTTCTCCATATGCTGCTCGCTGCTTGGCACACGCATACAGCCAAACCAAAAGAGCGAACGAAAACACACACACACACACAGAGCACCTACAACAAACGTAGAGCAGCAGCATGGCAGCGAGCAGCCAATGCCAGCGAACCAATGCAGCCAAAAGGGGGCGGAGTCACAGACGCTATCGCTAGCTGTGTGTGCTTTATCTCTTTCGGTCGCATGGGGCTTAACTTGTCGTCGTGCAATTGAGTGATCTGTGCAAAGAGAGAACTCCATGTTGTCTGTTAATAAAGTGGGTAACGGTGCCGGGCGCGCGTTGTCGTGTCATAAATCTAATCGCATTCTAACAACAACAACAACAACAACTTGAACAACATTTTTGTACTACAATTGCATGCTTCTTAAAAATGTTGTGACCCATTAAATATTTGCAAAGGCAACTTTTGGCAAAATATTTACACAAAAAGTTACAAAGAAAGCAAATTGGTAACGCAACTATTGTGAAGCGAAATTTGTTTTTATTAATAGAAGTCCTGTCGTGACGGTACGTGTCTGATAATGCGGCGACGAACACGGAGGGGACGCCCAATTGACCCCGAAAGAAGCTAAAACCGCGACGGGTATGCAAATGCAATCACGGGAAGGCAAAAACAAGGAAGGAACAAGCGAAAGTTTAGTAGCAACGAATAAATACCCTTTACATATTTAAGAGAATGAGATGTTAATAGAGCAATCTATTGGTAAAATATACTTTAAAATAAATAAAGTCAATCATATTAAAAAGTATTTTGTCTTTTAATAAAAGAATAGCTAAGGAAAAGGTGACCCATGAATATGGTGTCTCCCTTAAGAACCCCATAACATAGCAATCATACCCCACCCAAAAGTAGAGCAACTCGAAACGCTGCCAAGCAATGTAAACAAACACGAACAGGATACACTTTTGGGGGAAAACCACAATCAGCTTGAGTTGTGGCAACTAAATTTGGGTTAGCCAGGACACAGTACGTGTCATCCGCTCGAATGGAGTCGTCGTCTGCCTCAACAGCGTCCTCAGCGTCGTCTTCCGCAGCAACATCGCATTTCCGTCGCAATTTCGACATGGAAAGCCTGAGCATAAGCGAACCTGAGGAGCAAGATTTCTCATTTCGCTATCCCAGCTACATGTATCCCGACGTGGAGTACGATAAAGATGATGTGCCGCTGCCGTTCAGAGCTTCCCCAGACTCGCTGTTCAATCTGTGCGCCGCTGTTGTGGATGCCCAGGCTCGCACTGAGGTCTTCAAGTGGAGCATCGATGATGTGGCCAATTGGCTGCGTGACTTTGGCTATCCGGAGTACGAGGTGAGACTGCATTGGCAGCTACTCAGTTTGCTAAAAACTTTCAATTGAATCCTTAGCAAACCTTCAGGGAGAACTATATCGATGGCCACAAGCTGCTCAATCTGGATGCCATTGCTCTGGTTGCACTCAATGTGCGCGACTTTGAGCACATTCGTCATCTGGGCCGTGGCATACGTGCCCTGTACCGCAAGGAGCTGCAAGCGGCCACAGAGACACAGGAGCAAAGCGAAGTGTACAAGTCCTTTCGCTCGCGCACCGGCCGCAAGTACGAAGGATTGCGTGAGACCGAACTATTGGGTCGCATGCACATGCTACGCTCCGTCTTCCAGGACCTCAACGAATGGGAGCTAATGGAACTGCACATGTCACGTACTCCTGTGCGTCGCTATCGCGAGGTCGTTGCCAATTCGAGGCGTCATAACTTGTATGGTGCTTCAGCGGCACGACGCATGCCTGTCACAATGGATGATGTTGATACGGCTAGCTGGTATAATTTTGGCAATTGTTATTGAGTTGCCATGTCGTTTATACAAAGCATATTTAACCTAGATACTTGTTAAATCTTTATTATAATTGATTCAATTTACAGTCGCTAATAACTTTCTGCCTTGCTACAGTTTAAGCCAAAAAAAGTTTGCACACTCTCTAGTTGTTGTTGCTGTTGTTTGTGGCCAATCAGTCGACATGGCGATCACTTATCGCGCTGTACTCGTTGCTGTTGTTGTTGTTGTCTGCATTCGCGTCCCGCTCACGTGTTCAAATTTATTGATTGTTCTGCTCACAAGACACGGCGTTTGTGTATTGTGTCTGTGTTTTCGTTTTCGTCTCTTGGTCTTTGGAGCGTCTGGAGCTGAGCTGGCGTCCTGCTGTGCAGCATGGGAGACGTACGTGTGGTCGTTTTATGTTATATTTTTCGACATATTCTTTGCGTGTGTGTGTGAGGCCTATGAGGCTGTTTCGAAGCAACAACTGCAAATCGTCGCATCGTAGCCAAGTTTCGTTACTTGCAACAAGCTTTTATTAACTTATGCGCATTCAGATTACCTTAATAACTCGTTCCGTTAACACTTTATTATGTTCAAGGCTCATAAATCGTTCCATCACCATCCCAGCTTTGCCAACGCAGACGCGCCAACTCGATGCGACACACACTTAAAAGAGCAAGAGAAAGATACAAACACACACACTGTTCGCTCGATTATGATTTATCGCGTTTTAATCAATTTAATATGTTTAAGAAACAAAACGATACAAATCGGAAGAAATTATGAATGTGTGTTGTGCTGTCTTGAGGCTCCACAGTAGGCCAAACCCCTCCCATAGCCCCAAATGACAAGCAACAACAACAACAAGCAGCAACTGCAACGTTGGCCAAGTTTGTTTGTATGCGTTAACCAACGCGTCGCTCGTTTGTATTTCACTCGGGCAGCGCAGACTACTCAGATTACTTGGTTGGGATTGGAAAATTTACGTGCGCCACATTAAGGCTAAAAGTCTTTTCTCATTCCCTCTCTCTCTCTCTCTCTCTCTCCTCTTAATGGCAACGGATACGGATCGCGTGCTGTGAGCCAGCCTGTGGGCCTGGGGCGAGGTCTGTGTCGCGACGATGGCAACGCGACGATTGTGATGATTAAAATTGATAAGCGAAATATTTTTATCATTTCTCAAATTAACATAAACCATATGCGATTATCACACAATAAGCGCTTGTGTTGCTTCTTGTTGCCGTCCGTTGTTGGATTTCTTCGAGCTTTTTGTTTGCTTTTTATGCGCTTTTATGGCCTTCTCCGCCTTCTCGTTGCCAATGCGAGCTCACAATACATAAGTTATGGCAATGCTGTGAAATTATGGCAGGCCTGGGCAGGATTTAGTCGCGGCAAAGTGTCAATGCCATAAATTTATGAGGATTTTGGCCAGTGGTCATGTCATGCAACTCATATTCGACTTTAACGCATACATTATTTCAACTTTTCACCTTTACTTACGCACAACGCGTTTTATCCTTTGAGTGGTTTTGGTATTCTTAACGCTTCAAAGGCTCATTTGATTATCACGCCAAACTGATCTTAAATTATGTATAATGCAAATTGAAACTAAATGGTATATTGACATCGAAATAACAACACTTAATTATAGTTTGTTTTATTGTCCTATTGATTAGCTTAACAACCTGATTAAAAAGGCTTAAAGCGTCTCGATTGCTTGAGCAGCTCAATTTTTCGCTTGTCTTCTTCGTATTTCTGACGCAGTTCAACAATGTTTTGCATTTTGCTTTCACGTATTTGAAATGTATAAAAGTTTTTCAGCTCCTTGGTTTTCTTGTCCTTTTGCATCTTGCTCTCGATACGTCCAATTACAGATTCCTTTTGCTCAAAGCCCGCATTGCGTCCATCTTTGCCCACTGTGACCCAACCATTGGGATCTGCCTCGCTTGTCTTGGCTGCTGCCAGAGCGGCACGCTCTCGCTTATCATAGTCAGCCATGTAGGCATCGATCTCTGCTTGTATCTTGGCCGCATCCAGTATAAAGTTATTTTCGTATTCCTCATGCCACAGCTCCATGCCTGTTTTGATGAGACACTCGCCGCTGCTGTTGTACAAATCCAGACTTGGTATGGCAAGTGCTCTCTCAATGCTGCTGCCCTTTTGGAACACAACATAGGCTACTTTAAACTTAAAGGGCGGCTGCACATTTGAGAAGGGCACCTCCATTCCCTCGTACCATTTGGTTGTCTCATCGCGTCCAGGTTTTTCGGCAAACAATACGGTCTCCACGGTGCCAACGCTCTTAAAGAATGTTTTCAAACTCTCCTCGGTTACGTAGGGCGGTACGTTGAGCAGAAATAAAGTGCGGCCTTTTGGTTTGTTTGGATCCATTAATCGTATATAATGTTCACGCATGTAAATGCTGTGACAATTTTGGGCATCGGGCGTCATTCGCAGCGGAACAGCTGCAAGTGTTAGTTATTTGATCGTTGTATATTACTAACTCAAAATACAACAGTACTTACCTTTGTAGCCCTCAATTTCAGTCATATTGTGTGTTTTATTTAAAGTAAAACAATTAAAACTATTCAAAACACGTTTTGTTTGAACTGCGCACACTGGCTGAATGTTTAGCTGCACAGCTGTTTTGGCAAGCGCAGCCAACTTCGTGGCGAAAAACTAACTGGCAGCGCTTAACAACATGTATTTTTAGCGATGTGGCAGCACCTTTTTAAAGTTGGCGCTCACATTGTAATGAATTCATCTTTAATAGAAATGTTTGCTTGAGCCAGCAAAAACAATTATTTTCCCTTTTCATTATTAGGTTTGTCTTTTCCTTTTCCATTTAACTCAATGGCTGAATAAGACAAAGCGCATAAGCTAGATCAGTTGCTTAAACCAAAGCAAAGCCAAAAGTTTTACCCTCAACTAAATGGCAAATAATTAAACAACCTCAGCAGAAGCTGCAACGGAAGCGGCCAAGCCACATCCAAATTGTTTTTTGTAAACTTTGCACGTATTTTTGTTTCGTAGAAAATTTGTTTTGCCGCCACGCCCTCCTCCCATTTGGCTTAAATGTTCTTCTCGTACTCTCGTGCATTCGTATGTGCCCGTGAAATGGTCCGAAAACAAAACTGCACACTGGCCACAAATGCAGCAAACCACTTTAACCTCCCCTCCTCCCCTCTGGGCCACGCCCAGTTTGGCCGCAACCTGCGTTCATTTAACCGTACCAAAAAGCGGAAGTTTGTCATGCACGTTTGCCTTGTGTGTGCCGTGTCCTGTGTCCCCTGAATTGATGCTAATTAATTGAATGTGCATTTTTTTTTTCATCTCCTATTTTGATAGGATGTACAACTATTTCCATAACAATATGCATGTAATCATTAGTAATAAGAAAGATTAAATTTCTTCAAATAACTGCTTTCGTATATTTCATGCATATACAGAAGATAAATTTGCAAGTATTCATTTATCAAAACAAAATGTTCCTAATTGCACTGACAATTGTAGCTCTGTTATCGGACACACACACACGCGTACACACACACACGCATACAATCTCACAGGAGCAAACCTGGTTGATTGAATATTGCTATTTGAATGTGGTTTGATTTTGTGCAAGTCTCGAGTGTATTTAAATGTGCAAATGAATATGCAACCCAAATGCTTTAGCCCAAAAGCATAGTTAATTTGATAAATAATTTTGTTGTTGTTGTTGGTTTTGTTGTTGCTATTAAGCTTTAATACCAATATCCAGCTAAATGCCATTCGCAAAAGTAACAAAAAAATTTCAAACCAACCCATAAAAAGCAACATAATAAACAAGAATTTCTTGTTAAAAGTTTTTTTGTTTCTTCTATCTTTTTTTTTCGTTTTTGTTCGTTGTACGTGCGCATAATTTGAAATATATATTTTTTTCTACAAGAAGAGGCTGACAAAAAAAGAAGAAGAAGAAATGTTCATGTTTTGTATATTTTAAATACCGCGTCGCACGTGCTTTACATTTCATATTTATTGAGGGTTGCAGTCAAATCCTTGACTAATTAGTGCTTGCCACACACTTTGGCGGCAGGCAGACTGGGTAGCTGGGTGGTAGGTGGCACAACCCCTAAGCCGCATTAAAAGCATTTTGATGAACTTTCAAGTATCTCACACATAAAAGAAAAAAATATATAACGAATGATGCTTTGACGCGCTGCCTTTTTATCCCAAGCGTTTGTATATTATAAAAAGAAAAAAAAATCATAATGTTGCAAGTTGGAAATTCATTAAAAATATACGCATTGCTGAAGCTGCATATATATATTATTTAAAAGCATATTTGTATTAAAGTCAAGTTTCTGAAGCTAGTTTTTAGTTATTTACTTAGTTGAATGTTTAAAGGCATTTAAATACCAAAATAAGTTTACAATTTTCTACTTTTCAATAATACTGCACATATATTTGCAATATATTTTTTTCACACACGCACACACACACACACACACAGAGAGATGTGGATTTAATGCATTTGTTATGTTGGCGGCGCCACCAAAATCCCATATTTGGCATAGCTGTGTGGAGTGTTGCATGTTCAACTGTGTGCCAGGTGGATTGCTTTTAGAATTTTAGCCAATTGTGCGTGAAAAACTTTGCCAAGCGATTTTTGTCGCACGCATGATTTATGTGCGTCCATTTGTGGCACGCAATTTGTGCCACAAACGAATCAACAAATGTATTGTGCAATTGGCCAGGTCAAAAGAAAAAATTAAACAATAACAACAACAACATTGGTTGCCAATTCTGCCCATTTGAGTCGTCGTCACGTGCAACAAATTCATTTTGGGCTACAATTTGAGATTTTTCGAAATCGTGATCAGCTTAAGTTCAGGAATTTTTGAACTAAAACATTCTTTATTTGAATGTATTACGGTTTTATTGGAAAAGCTCGAACATTATAGAAAACTCTTAGAATATTTTTAATGGGTAACTAAAAAGCCTGTTCAACTGATTTCGTATTTAAATTTCGCAACAAAATAATACAAAATAAATGTATATTTTGTAAGTTGAACAAAAATATTGGCCAAAATGGCCAACTATTTGAATGTGAGTTCGATATTTGCCACATTGGCCAAAGCTTATAGCCAATGCTGATTAATCGGCCAAACACTTTGACTAACGTTGCCTGCATTAATTATGCCACAGTATACAACAACAACAACAACAAAAAGAAAAACTTTTCGACCATAGTCGCTGGCAGTCACTCATTAGCTGGACATGCCACGCCCACCAGAGATGGCGTTGTAACGATAAGCAGCCAATAAGGCCACACAAAACTTGCACAAAAGGTTAAAAACTTTGCTCGTTAATTATGGGCAAAAAAAAACCAAAAAAAAAAAAACCAAACTGAAATGCGAGGAAAAGTGGCCAAGAATGAAATTTGTCAAGAGCCAACGTCAACAAGTTTTGGTGTATTGGCTATTTGTATTTTCTGTGCTGCATTCAATTTTATTTACCAATTTATTAAGCCACCTCGGCGAGGCAGGCAGCAAAAGCAATACAGATGCCATTAGCGATAAGAAGGACATTTTTTTTTTGGTATTTTATATTTGCCACAGGATATGGAAGGCATGGCAGTTAAGTACGCCCTCCAGTCATTTATCACAGATACAAGCAGCCGTAAAAACCAATTTAAACTAAATTAGCGCAAGCCCACACAGACTGTCAAACTGTGTGGCAGCCAGTGCTGCTAAAACCGCAGCGTATTTGTGCACGAAATGAATGCGACGCGATTTGGGCAACTTTACACATGTTTGTGCCGTCTTTAATACCCTATCAGATCACGTACACGTACACACGGCGGTGAGAGTAACCCTCCTCCCCCGAACTGAACCACCGAACCACCCCAAAAGTCTTGAGGCTAACCACAAATAGTGCAGACATTGCGCCTTGGAATTTATAGCACGTGGTAAGTTGCTTGGATGGCTGGACGAGTTTAGTTTAGTTAGTCAGCACTAGTTGGGTTTGGTTTTGGGATTGGGTTGCGTTTGCTGCACGGACTGCAGATTAGATGTCCTGATAGACACAAAATGGTTTTTTTTCCTCGAGTTAAACTTTTGAGACACATGGACATAGAGAATTTATTGCTGCCTAACTGCAAGGATTTCGTTTTGTATGAACTTGCCTAGCATTTGTAAGGCGCACTAACTTGATCTAAATGGTTTTGGGTTGCTTTTTGTTTTGCGGCTGGCAAATGCCTGAAGCAGCGATTTGAGAATTTTCCGCAAGTTTTTGACTGATGAATGAATGAAATGCTAACTGAAGGACGAACCAGAAGGGATAATAAACTTGTTTAGAGATCAAACGATTAGCCTTAGACAATGTTAAAGAGCGGTATTTTTTTTTAACTTAAATCAAGTTTTTTACTAAGCATTTCAACTTGCTAAATCAAAAAGTTTTTTGAGTATGCGTTTAAAAATGCAAAACTAAAACAATGGACTTAAATCGAGTGGGAATTGAAACTAGCGCCAAGAAAAACACACACACAAAGTCCATTGGAGCAGTGGCAACAAAACAGTTCCAATGCCACACACACACACACTCAGTTTGTTGCACATTCCCGTTGCAGGAAAGCAAATCTTTTTAAACAATTTCTCTTTATGCTTCATTTCGTGCTGTGTGTGTGTGTGTTTTTTTGGCTTGCGGGTGGAAAATTTTCTTGTGGCTTAACTTTTTGATGTTTGCAGTAAGATTAACGCCTGGTTGGCAGCAACCAAGAGCAACACAACCCAGGACTGGACCTTCGACTTGACGTGACATTGTGCGTGTTATGTTAGGTATAATCTAGTTTCAAGTAGCCACAAGCAAAACATCCATGTCCATGTAATCTTTAGCATTTTGTGAATGTGTTGGTGGTGGAGATGGAGGTGCCGCTGCTGCTGCTGCTGCTGCCAAAGGGACAAAACAAACTGTAATTTTATGCAAAAGAAAATGTTGCATGCAGCCAAAAAAGACTTTCAAGATAATTTTGTGACATTTACTATGATTTCTTTTGTTGCAGAGATTAAACGTGCAACAACAATATGCTTGAAAAAGAGTATTTAATGGCTAAAATTTGTATCTGCATAAGTCATAAAAGTTGATTAACTATTAAAAGTTGTGTTTTGCAATAAAATCGTTGACACAATTAAGAGAAATTCAATTCAATTTTCACTTTTCACCCAACGCTCATAAAAGTAAAGCAAATTTAACAATAAAACTTTGCTATAAAACGCCAAATGCATTAATGAAGCTAAAAGTTGTGCTGATTTGTTTGCCTTAGTTATATACTCTCTCTAAATATTAGTTAAACTATTTTAATCCAGTTTCTTTCGATCAGTTTTCGTGCTATCAGTCCCTAGAAGAAGATGGCGAAGGTGACTACCAAAGTAGCATTTATTTAACTACAAACCTTGCTTGTTAATTAAATATATATATATATATTTGTAATTCAACTTGTCGCATTGCCGGCTTGCGGTGAGTGTTGTGCATTCATTGAAAAATGCCGCAACTAATTAGGGCACGAAGCATGCAGGATGTACAGCCAGACACACGTACACAAAAAGGCTCAGAATGTGTCCTGCCTAGCTGTTTGCCGCTGCCGGGCCAGAGAGATAAGCAAGTCGAGTGTCGTCGCGTTGGCAGCCAGACGAATCGCATTAGACAAATAAACAGAGCATGGCTTTAAGTTTCTTTAGTTAGTTAGTTAAATAATCTCTAGAGATTAATATTAAGGCGTTGATTTGGTGTAACCTGCGGTAGGTCATTTCGTAGATACACGACTAAACTTTCACTTAGTTGTTAAATAATTAAAGTAAGCCCAGGAAACAACCACATTGACAATTACAACTGTCAATGCGACCAAATAAACTGACACATTGTTTTGACCAAATTTCGCACAACACCCCAAACACGCCGAGATACTTGTGTGAAAAGTATTGATTAGTATCTGAATAATGGATGCACTTGCGGTATGCGTCTTGAAATGAAATATCTTGTATAGGCTGGATTGAGAAGCGTTGTAGTCGGGTCATTGGGCTTTGGGATAAATGTAGCGCATTGTTTGTTTATCGGCAAGCATGTATATATCTCAAAGATTCAGTTCAGCTCGGTTAGCTGTAGCCATCCGCCAAGCAGCCAACCACCAACGGATAAACCACTCGAATAATGCACTCGAGCGTAAACTGTTGATGCGCCCTCCATTCAGCCTTTCTCTCCTCTCGCTCTCTCCCTCTCTTTCAGGTGTCCTCGAAGTGCAGAAATTTACATTTAATGAGGTTTAAGTAAGTGTAAGGTGCGAAAGTCATTCGAAATGCTTCGCCATGCTTTAAGTTATTTAAGTGATATGGATGATGCTGGTTGCCAAGTGTCGCCAAATTGAAAATAAATGTTAATTTTTTCCTACTTAAATGTCGACAGCAACATTTACAGCGTTTCGTTTGTGATTAAAGTGCTTTTTATTCCATTACATTTGTTGTCTTTACTTAAGCAATAAGCAAATTATTTTATATACAAGGCTTTTATTTGGTTTTGTCCTAAGTTTTTGTTAATCTAAAATATAGAAAAATGTTTATTGCTATAGCTTTTTAATTAGTTGTATTAAGGTATTAAGGATTATTCTATATTAAAACCATTTTGTAGACTTATTCTAAACCAAATTTGAGTGCAGGTTTTTATAGTTGCAACAAGGTTGCGAGTTTGCAACCGCATTTGAGTATTTCCACTAATTAAAGTGACACAAAAACCACAAAACACACACCCACACACACACCAACATAAACAGAAATACGAATAAATCAGCGCTTGCCGCACACCTTTTTTCCAAACGCGAAACTGGCAAAGTTTTAACCCTGTAGCAAATGGTTAGGGAAATTTCTGTGTGTGTGTGTGTGTGCTTGGCAGGCGCTTGATGGCTCCAGCACAAGTAGATTGAATTTTGGACGAGCCATGGCTTTGTGGTGACAACACATTTGTCCAACTGCCACTGTCAGATTCTTTATTTTTCGTTTTTCTTTTTGCCTTTTAATTACGCTCCAGCAAATACTTTTCCTATGCAAGCCACTCACCTACAGATCCAGATGCTTAGAGTTGCCCTCCAGACCAGTTGGCACGTGGGCCAACTGCAGCAACCCTGAACCATTAAGCTCCAGCGGCATTGCCTGCTGATCCTTGCCAGCCATCTGCTGCACACTGCCATTGCCCAAGGCGCCGCTCAGCCAGCGTTTGTACGTCTGTTCCGGCGTCGTATGCCAGTATTTGTGAAATGAAATGGGCACATTCAGGTGCAGCAGCTCCTTCGCATAGTCCTGTGGACGCGCCTGATGCAAGCCCGGCACATGTATCGCCGGCACACCCAATGCCTGCAGACAATAGCCCAGTATCATATCATCTGGCGCACTCTCGCCGGGACAGCTGCAGTGCTGCACTATGAGCCGGACGAGCGGCACGCTGAACACAATGCCCGCGCCACCCGTGTGATAATTGAAGCCATCCGGCGCATATAGCCGATAGCCATAGCGTTCGCCCAGATACATATGCTCCGTGTGATTGTAACAGCTCAACAGGGCGCTCAATCGGGGCACACTGCAAGAGATTTGATAAAAAGAACAACTTAAAGATATTTAGCTTTTAAGCGGGGGAAAAAGAAATACTTTTCATTAATATCTTAAGTTATAGTTTCCTTTCTCTTATAACACCCTTTTGAGTTCATTTAAAATAGGGTATAAAATAACAATGATAATTTTAATTGAATGTGCTGCGAGGCGTGTAAGCCGCATAAAAATAAAAAACATATTTATTGGTTTATGGAGAGTGAAAGAGAGAGAGAGATAGAGAGACGCACCTTAGCAGGGTATCATCATCGACAAGCATCAGCCAGCGTATGTCCGTTTGCTTGTTGATATCCTTGAGGGATAATTGCAAAATAGCCAATGTTTTGGCACAATGTCCTGTTGGCACATTGGCTAGGCCAGTGCTGATTGTTGGTATGCCAGCATCTATTGCGGTTTCCAGTTGCAATTGTTTGTGTGTTGTTTGGGGGGTAAAAGATCGTAAAGACAAATCAATGAATATTCAATATGACAGCAAATGCTGCAACTTCTAGGCAAAGGCAAGCAAGTTCTTGAGCTTCAAGTTGTGTGTGTGTGTTTGGGTGTTGCCCCGCCCCAACACTTATTTGCTTTAATTGCTCTCATCGTTGTTGTCGCTTTACCTGCCACATCGCTGTAGTATTTGCGCCGCATGGCATCGGGCGCCCAGGTGCGTTCGATGATTGGTATACGCTCCTTATGGAATTTTGCACAGGTTTTGATTGCAAAATAGATATGTGCGCTACTTGTGTGCACCTGTTTGTTGAGAGGGGGGGGGAAGAAAGTGGTAAGGGAAACGATTTTGAGTTTGTGTTTGACCGTTGCCAGAGAATTTATGGTTATAGGTTTCAAATGCTAATTGCCTCAATGCCCAACACGAATAGTTGTAGTATTTAATATGTGGTTGCTTTGCTTCAACTGAACAGAACATCTGACTTTATTTGCTGGCAAAAGCTTAATTTAATCCTGTGTATGCAGTTGTTCAGTTCAATTTCATTTAAGTTTAATCTTGTCATGGGTGGCGTATGAGCAATATTGATTTGATTACTAGTTTATCTAAGCTCAGACTTAAGTCAAAAGTTCTGTTAACCTTTGCAAGTCTTTGAAAAAAAGGAATCTCTCGTTTACTCACACATTGCACAGCAGGAATTGCAGCAGTCGTTTCCGGCCTTGCATGCAACACACAAGACACAGGCTCAGCAGACATTGAGCTTGCCACATGGGAAGAGTCATGCCTTGCCCTCGACGTCGTCGTTGTCGTCGTTGTTGTCGCGCCTGTCTCTGTGGATACCAATGAGCCGGCTGGCGACAACTTCGTCCAGGGACAAATGTAGTCAGCACTTTTCAAAATTATTTTATGCTGCAACATGTCGACAAAGCCATCGTCTTTGCTCCTGCTGTTGCTGGCAGGTGCTATATTATCGAAAATGAATCGGGCCAACTCATGGGCAGCATCAATGGCAAATTCGCTGTGCCTTGTAGCGTTTGGGGCATTAGCAGCAACAAGTTCAACCAGGCTGAAAATGCATGTTCCATGATGAATTATTACCCGGCCCCTTCAAAAGCTCCCTTTGACTTACCTGCGCATCAAAGCGCCTGTGAAAACAATGCCAGCACTTAGCATTGGATATGGAAACCATGTTGGATCCTTGTAGTTGGCAAAATGATGCACAATCGTTGCCTCAGCATCGTACAAGGCGTGTCCATAATAAGCCAACTGAATAAAATATAATAAGACATGATTTTTTCTAACCAAAACCAAAGTTAAAATACTATAACGTTTTCTATACAAAGTTTGAGATTCTTATTTATTTGCACAGTTTGGTTTTAGCGACGGCATTTTACCTCTTGCGCATCCCGACGATGTAGCTGGTCGAGCAGGCCACGCAGCGAGGACACGTGCGTATTGTGCTGACACCAAATAATCCAATTGGTGTTCGCGTTTAGCAAACGTGTTTTGCCTTGCAAATAGGGCAAGGCGTCCAGCAGTGTCCAGTAATTGAATAGTTCATGCATTATGTGCACCTTAATAACATATTCGTAATCTACTGGGATCGCATTTGCAGATAGTTCTTGTTGGTTGCGAAGGTTTTCACGCAATGCCCGACAATTTGGAGCCTTTTGTTGTGGACAGGATATAAGTAATAGAATTTCGTGGCCATTACAAAAACGTAGAAGGCACAATAAAAGCAATACTAATTTAAATTGCATCTTAATTGCATATATTTATTTTACACTTGGCAAGGCTGATATTGCAATGTGTTTCGCGTTGCCAATCACTTTTAGGTTGGAGCATCGTTTGCCAAATGCGACTGCATTAATGAACGTGCGAAAACGTACTGAAGCAACTGTGATTGTGCTTCTAAATTTTGGCGCAAAACAGGACTTCAAACTGCTGGCTGTGGAACGCAGGCGCCAAAGTGCGGTACATTTTTATGAATGAAAATGGTTAACGCGCAACAGATGGCAACGCCCACTGGCAATGGCAATGAATTTTCGAGCCTGTATGTGTGTGTCACACAAACACAAACGGCATACGCTATTGCATTGCTTACTAGCGTGTCAAGTACACCCTGTAATACTTCTGACTTTCTAGCAGCTGATAGAGTTAACGGTTTATGTAAAACGAATTGGAAAAATAAAAGGAGTTTGATAGCTTAAAAAGCATTTACACATGTGGTTTAAGCAATATTATATTACAAAGAATGCTATTGTAAAAAAATATTTATGTTGCCTGCAGCTGGCAATCCATCAAACAGCAGTCAAAATGGTTTTCTTTTAATAGCTATAAAAAGACCAGAAAAATAAAATTATTTCTTATCAGCATATGGATAAAGAATTTCTGCTTTTACTGATTATTATTGTCCAACATATATGGTAAATATGAAGGTATTTTTATTTAGTGGTTGCTGCTTATGCACATAATTTTTGGATTATAATATTTCATTATTAGTTGTTTACTCACATATATATATTATATATTTGTCGTTAATACCGTTAAGGAGAAACTATTTAAGAGCAGAACCAATACTTTTCTAGAAAAATTTCTGCATTTATTAGTTTTAGTGCATGGGCGAGGCCAGTCGTGTTGTTGTCTGCATATTGCTGCTGCGATTGTTAAGCTTCAAACGCAATTCATTGACATGTTTAAAGAGCTGATCCTGCTTGGAGAGCAGCTCTCGGGTGCGCTGGCAGCCATGCTGAGGCGCACACAAGCCCGGATTCCAGCGGCAATAGAGACCCTTCCAGAGGCGTACCGCACGAACGCTGGCAATGGGCCGCAACACGGGCTCGGCGCCATGTGTAAACGAGGGAAACAGCGGATTTAGATACTGATCCAGTGAGGAATTTATATGAGTCCACAGTGATATGGTCTTGTGCTTAAGATCTGAAATGTATTCGTTTATAAATTTATATTATAGATAAATGGCAATAAAATACAACTTACCCTCAGCAACACGCTCTGCCTCGGTGTTGCACAGAAAGGTGCCAAAACGACACGAATACAGATGATCCACAATGGTGATCAGGAAGTGCTCATTGAACTCAAATGCATTGCTAAACTGCTGACTCACTTGCCACACGCTGTCTATGAATTGTAGGAATACGGGCGAGCGATCGGCATCCGAGTGCTTGTTGTCGCCATGTCCAATACGTTGCTGGAACTTGTGACCGAAGGATAGCCACTCTTTCTCGATGAGCACCTCAAAGCCGCGCACGGTGCGATAGTGTGGATCCAGAAGCAGCATAGATAGCGCCGTCAGCTGTGCTGTGCGATCCCAGCCATCGGAGCAGTGAACCACAACAGATGTGCTCATTGTCTCGACCTTGTCTACGATGCGCACAGCGCCAGCTAAGACGCAACGTATATGCTTTAGCCACAAGGTGCTATCGATGGCTGTTTGCCATTTGGAATCATCGGTGGTTGGATAACATGCTTCCTTCACTTTGCGCAAGCTCTCGCGCATCACATGTATGTTGTGTATGTCCAGGAAATTGATTTCCACATTCTTATAGGCATCCTCCGACTCATAGCCGCCGCCCTTAGCCTTGTTAGCAATCGCATTTGCACTGGGTCGCGCATCCATGATGGTCAGCTTATCTGACTGCGCATTCGCCTCCATTATATAGCTCAAATATGCCTCATCATCTGCGTTTCGCTTGCCACTAACGCCCACCAGCGGCTGTGAGCAGCGCGTAATGGTTGCCTGCGTTCGAGGATTCATCCACGACAAAACGGGCAAACGGCAACGCGAACGGAATTGCGCGACGCGACGCAAAAAGTCATCGGAAGCAGCCTTGGGCACGGCCCACACAGCCGGATAACTATCGCATATACCATATGATTCATTCAGCTTTGTCGCACGCCACATATCATTGGGAACGCCTAGACGACGCAGTTCCGCCAACGGCTCATACACGGCCCAGCCATCCCAGCTGGCGCTAACTGCTGCCGCTGCAGCCGGCGGTTGAGCAGCTGCTGTTGCATGTGCGAAGGCAAACAGTTTTCCGCTGTAGGAAAGCGGAAAGGCATTCGCTTGGAGTTTCTCGAAAACAGTGCGACGCGAGTGATTTTGTTGCTTATGAGCAAAGCGTAGATTGCGCATATCCTTGCAGAATATCTCAATGCCATAGCTGTTTTCGCCACGCGACGTTGCGCCACCAACTTTTTCTACGCGAGCTATCACGCCGAGGGGCACATCCACGACAACAGGCGGCTCCTGATCTCGCAGTGGCAGAGAACGAAAGTACAGGCGATAATTGGTTATTGTTAGTGCGCCGAAAACGGGTCCACGATACGGGCACACGTAGGTTACATCGTTTTTCTGGTCCTGATCCTCTTCACCGTCCAAATAAGCAAAGGGCGTGTCCCGCAGTATACCATTTTCGGCACCGTGTTTCGAGCCCAGGGAACTTGACTTTGAGCTGCTGTCCAGCGAGTTGCTGCTGGCCGTTTTTGATGCTAACTTGTCGGCTAGGCTTGAGGTGGCATCCATTGCAGCGCAGATGGTATATTAATCAACTTGTTTCGTTGTCTAATTGGACACTACCAGCGTAAACAAATTTTGCGTTTGATAAAATATTCTTTGTATTTATTGCTCACAGTCGATTGCTATCGAACCACTAAAATCGCGTTCATTTGAACGACTAATTGAACTAGGTGAACCAATGTGATATTCGCTCATCGTCCCTGATAACAGGAAGACAACAGAGCACAGCTGTTACTGTTAACATCATGTGTATCTGTAGTTTTGAAAAGAAACGTTGGAAATATTTATAAAAACCTTACCTGAGGCTACAGCTTAATATGTTTGAACTAAATGCTAATGAAAATAAATAGTAAATTGTAGACAGCACTAGCCGAACACTAATCAAAAACTCGCATCGTTTTTTTTGTAATAAATTTTAATTTATATATATGGTACATATAAAAAACTCCTAAACGGAGTTTTTGCCTTTACTAAATTGTTAGGTTTCTTTTCACAATATTATATTATATAAATATATGTACATATGCATGTGTTTTTTTTTTTTTTTTGTTTTTGTATTCCTTGTATAATAATAGATTGTATATATTGTATTTAGTTTTATTTTAGTAAAGTGTTTCATTTCTTTTTTTAAATGGTATTTTCAACAAAAGTTAACAATTAAACCAATATTATTCCTCAAATTAACATAATTTTTCCGTTAGTATTATATAAATTTAGATTAGTTCATTTTTATGATTTTTTTTATATATATATATATTTATATTGATTTGTTTTTAATGCTACAGTTACGTACATTATTAAACACGCTAAGCGTCAACAGAAATCATTAAAATGACCAATAAAAATACACGAAATGAGCTATCCAATATCAAGATGAGCATAAAGATTATATGGTAGAAAAAGATAACAAACCTAGCACTTTTCAATCATTGTAACTAATTGATTATACTTAAATTGCAGATAGTACTAGACGGGTAATATTTGTAGTTATTTGTTATCTTGGATTGTATGATTTCATTTCATATAGTCAAATGTATCCTGTTGACGTTTAGTGTATTGTCATAGCTGTTATTCTGGTTTGTTTTGTTTGTTTTATATAAGAATATGTTTATAATTTTGCTAATACAGTTGAAAATGAAGTTATTTGTTTTAGTTTTTGTATACTTAAAGACAAAGCGTTAGTTGCAGAGTTTTGGTTTTTGTTCAAATTATTAGAAACTTAATTATAATACCCCATTGCATAGAACTAATATTATGTTAGCAAAACAGGCAGTTTGTGTGCTTTCAACATATTTGATGTTTGTATGTTTATAATATATAAGTACATAAGAGCTTTACATATATGTAATTTAGTGTTTTTGTGGTTTTTTCTTTGTTGTAAATGTTAGTATGAATGAACAAGGTACATAAATAAAAGAATTGTATTTATTTTCTTCTTTTTGTATTTGTAAGTATGTATAAACTAAATTAACAACATAAAATTAAAGGGAAGTTTTGTTTTAAAAAACAATGGATATGCTTTGTGAATAGTTCATATATATAAATGTTATAAGCCAAGGTATTGGGATTGCAATTCGAGCTTCGACTTTTGCCAATTACGCTTAATGCAAAATATTTCTTCTCTCTTTTTATATTTGTATCATGCCTAATGCTCTTATATATGTTTGTCTTCATAAAAAGCAAGGGCTAAGTACTATGTAGACTTGTAGGGTTTTGTATGCATTTAAAGCTTTTTGCTATTTTCTTTTGTTTTTTTTTTTATTTTTTTCAATATGTAAATAGTTGATAAATGGGCGCTTGCGACTTTGCCTTTAACTCCTTTCATCCATTTCATTCCATTCTCTTCTACTTCACTTCACTTTGCTCTATAATACTTTCTTGTTAGTTACACGTATGCTTGATAATGTTAATTATACATTTATATATATATTTACTGTATATATGTTAATGCTTGTATGTATAAGTGAGCTTTATATGTGAGTATATTAAACTAGGCGTATATATATATATATATATATATATATAAATTGTCTATATATATATGCAGCTGTTTACTATTTAGGCCTGATTGTTGTGCATGTTGTTCTTCAGTTGAATTAAACTCAATCGGAGCGCCTTGCATTACGACCAACAACTGATAAAAAAAAATGTTAACTAGAACATATCATAATGTCCTTTGTAAAGCGTTCTATGTTAGATTGTATACAAAAAAATTAATACAAAATAATAGAGATAAACAAAATAATAAACTGTACAAAATGTTATTAAAAAATTATATAACAATTAAGTTTGGTTATGAATTTGGTTCAAAGCACGCATCTCTATAAATTCTGTAGCTAAAACAAAATACTGTTAGTCTATTGCAAGCCCAATTATACTACAATATAAGTTATATATGTCACATTGTTAAAAAAATATTCAATATAAAAAATTATACATTTACAAAAATAATGATTAGCATCTTAAACTTGTACATGCCTATAGCAGCAGGGCGCTCATGCAAATTTCTTACATACACACTCTTTGTATGTATGTATGTACGTACTTTACTACATAATGTAGAGTATGTGCTATGTCTTGTATACATTGTCTTGTTGTATGGATTATATGACTATGTTGGGTGTCTCTATGCGTGGGTTTGTATGTGTGTATTTATATAAATAGATTAGACGTGCATTATGCTGGATTTTTGTTTATGTTTTTGGGCCCAGTCAGTGTATAATTTCTGAGCCTGGGAGTCTCTTGCGTTGCGTCTTTCTTGTTAGAATTTTGTGGCTTAGTTGTTTGTCGGTTGTTTGTTTCATTCTTAACTCTTTTCATATAAATCCATATTTAGTTGTCTTCCGCAGCGCTTAGGAAATTTGGCGCTGTGCTTTGCTGTTGCTGGCGTTTGTTTTAGTTGGTTTTTTATTTTCAAAGATTGATTCACTCATCCACCGATGTTGTGGGCGGACTATAACTACATCAGGAAGCGCTACGTTGTTCACTATCCGGCCGCCGATCTGTAGCAATTTGCAGCAAGTTTCTGAACTCCGTATCGAGTATTTGGCGTGCCTACAAATAAATTCGTTAGCTACGCAATTCAAACGCTTAGCAAACAAAAACGAAAACACTAACCTGTGCATTTTGCGTTGGTATTTGCAGTGCCAGACCCATTGCAGTCGCATCAAAGCCTTCGTCTAGCGCCATCAGACCACCATGTACACCCGATTCGAGCAAGTTATTGGCATACTCCTTCAAGGCAACAAATATATTTAATTAGGAAAATAAATAATCATTAACCAACTCACCTTCAGTCCAATGCTGCTGACCCAGCGTATGACACGCTCATTACTCCACACAAGCACATCACAGAGCCCATTCTCGCTCATCTTGCGCCTGTGCTCGAGCTCAGTTCGATCGTAGTTTAATCGTTTGAGCATTGAAATGCCATATTGCAGGCTGGTCCGATGAAAGCTATCAACCATTTTCAGTTGGCCGCGCAAATCCTTTTTGGTTAAATGATCCAACATGCGCGCATCGACTAGACACTCCATAAACGTTGTGCGATATTGCGGCAGTCCCAGCCCAGGCAACCAATAATTGCCTATCCACTCATGATTCATATCCCCTACAATAAATATAAGATTAGTTTATAAAATCATGGGGCTTATATGTGGTTATTGCTTTGACATACCAAACGCCAGCGTGGTGCGTGATGTTTGTGGCGCTGAGGGTGAAGTTAATGAAACCATTTCCTGTATGGCCAAACGTAGTTTGAGCCTATGTAAAGGATTACTTATGCCTGTAAATGAAAGAATTTAAATGAAGCCAGGACTCGAATATGATTAACTCTGTTAGCTAACCTATTTCCCGCTGTATTTCCGTATCGCTTAATGCACTCATAATCGCGCCTGATTTAACATTGGCACGACAGGCGGCTACATACCAAGCGGGCATGCCCACCCATAGTTCCAGCCAGGCGACAATGGTGGGACCATTCCACAGGGCGAATGGCGTGCCCGCTTTCATGGCCTCACCCAACAGATCGTTGCGGTAATCGTGATCTCTGCGCAAACAACAAATTAGTAAAGAAATTCTTTTAAAGCACACAGCAAAACTTACTTTTTTTGCCTGCCATAGTCTACGCTGCTGATCTTGGAACCCGGTGCGCTGGCAATGCGTGGCATCATGCCACCCGTCATGCTCATTGCATCATAGTTCGAATCAACCTCACTTAGACCAATCGACAGATTGCCTATGGACATCATGCTTGGCGAACCATCTGGCAGTGTATCCTTGACGCCCTTCACCTTCTCCTTTTTGCTAAAGAAGCGACCCAACGACGACTTAATGCCCTTCTTCTTTTGCACGGCTGCAGCAGCCGCCGCTTCCCTGGACACCCCAGACGTTGGTGTCTGCAGCATGGACATGGAGCCCATGGTGTTGTAGTGACGCAGCGACTCCTGGCTGCCATAACGCGAGCTCAGCGGCGACAGGCCATAACTATGACTGCTCATCGCCATGTGGGCATTCACATGAGGCGCCGCAACTGGCGCCATGGTGCGACGTCGCAGCTCCTCTTGGCTGTGTGCCAGCGCCTGGGCAACACGCTCCAAACGCATCGAGCGTGCCGTCAATGGCGATGCAGCGCCGCCCGAACTCGAATCACCGGTGGTGGACATGCCGCCGTGCAGCTCCTCGCGGGACGCATCACTGGACAGCACGGGCAAGTTAAGCTGCAAGAGAAAGCTGGATTTAATGGCAGTCCATGACAAGGAAAAAGGTGATTAATTGCTTACCGTATGATATTTCTGCATGAAATCGCGCTGTGGACTATTTGGCGTACTGCGCCCACTCATGGGCGGACTCTGTCTATCCATGGAACGACCCCGTGACAATAAATTCACATGCTCCAGACTGCCAACGCGCGACTCCAGCTCCTCAGCGCGTGCCTCTGTCGATTGTTTCTCCTCCTGAATGAGACGTATCTCATTATTGATGGCATCCAGCTGCTCCTGCAACATCATGGCCAATGTTTGTGCATCCGTATGCCCCGACGGCGACATCATATCCGCTGTGGCAGCCGCATACAGCACATCGCTATCATCGCAATCGGCCACGCTGGCCACTAAGTCGTATGCCTGCTGCTGGGCATGTGCCACCTGCTGCATTTGCAGTTTCTCCCACTCCTGCTCGGCCATCGAGCGGGCCAATGCATTCTCCTCGGAAAGACGCGACTTGCTCGGGCGTCGCAACGAATGCGTCTCAAAGCTGGCATGAGATGCGCTACGTGTAAAGGCATTGCCGCTATCCACAACACTGCTGGGCGAGAGACTGCGGGTGAGGGCCTCCGTCTGCTGTATATTGTAGGCAATCTCTTGCTGCAGCAGTTGCCGTTTGAAATTCTCAATTTCCAGACGTGTCTTGGAGAGTTCCTTCATTATTTCACTCTTCTCATGATGCAACTCCTCGGCCACCTTACGCGCCTTCTCCAGCTCCTGTGTGAGAGCATTCTTCTCGTCCAGGGCACGCATGCGCTCCTTTAGATGCACCTCCAGACGCTCATTTGACTCGGACAGCAGTTTGTCCACCGTCGAGGATAAGCGCAAATTGTGCTCTTCATTCATTTTGAGTCGCTGATTCAGTCTTACCACCTCGGCGCTCTTCTCATCCAAATTCGTTTCCAGGCCTCGTATGCGATCTTCCGCCGAACCGTGACGTTCTTGAGCCTGCAATGCGTTCAGCCAAACTCATTTAATTACATTTGTTCAATTGTTTCAAGTGGACAACAAATTAGTTTTTTTTATTAGTAATGAAAGCTAAAAAAGTGAGGAGTTTATTTCTGTTTTGTGAAGGTATTCTTTGTATTCGGTTTTCGGTGCTCTTAGTTCTTGTGCAATACAAATAAGACAGAGAAACAGATATAAAGATTTGTTTAATCTTGAGGGTACTGTTGTTGTTGTTGTTTTCGTTGTTGTTAGTAAGTGGATTTTTGGAAAAAGAAATATGCTGATTTAAAGTATACACATTTTACACAGAAAGAATAAAAAGAGATAAGTTAAGATAATTGAATTTGAATTATACTTATGGAACCTGTCGGCGCGCATATTAGTTCGAGTGCATACCTTATTTCCTACCTTTGTCAATGCCTCCATGCGCGCCTTTAGCTGCTCCTCCATGTCCGGCTGCAGTTTGGCATGTTGCGCTAGCTTTTGCTCAGAGAGTTCAAGTTTCTCTTCAATGGCGCTGATTTTCTCTTCGTGCAGCTGTTTTGCCATATTGTTTTTGATTTAACATTTATCGTTTGTCATTTTTGTTGCGGGTAGTTTAATTAGTTTGGTTTTTATATATGCAAATGGATAGGGTAACATTGATTATTGGTATTATTAGTCACATTTTAAGCAATTGAAAATAATCTCAGGCATGGGCGACGTCAAAAATAAACAGAAATATGCAGTTTGCCAGAAGATGAAACTTCTCATGCTTAAATATCTTTATCACATAATGTTTCTAATTGGTTTCTGAACTTAAGAAAGAATTGCAAAACTTTTTTAAGTAGGCTTAACGAAATGTATAACATTTATAAACATAAGGTAGGAACTTTGTTTGACAGTGCAATGATTTAATGATTTAAATAAGAAATTCGCCCATGCCTTGATAACCATAACCAATATCCAGAATTCTTTTTAAAAATCTACACACCTTTAGTTGTGCTTCTTTGTGCCGCAGTTCTTGCTCAAGTTTCTCGTTAAGATCATGCAACGATGTGGACTCACGTTGTGCATTCAAGTAACGTTTTTCCAGCGTTGCTATGCGCTCCTCCTAAAAAACATGTTATATTAGAGCTCTGTTTGCAATATATAACTTATATCTTTACTCACCTGATCTTCTTTTTGTGCCACATTTTCGCGCAAATCACGCTGCAGCTTCGAACACTGATCCTGCGACTTGCAATGCTCCTTTTGCACACGCGACATATTCTCCTCTAGCTCATTAATCTTATTGTTTAGATCGGAGACGCGTCGCTGCCATTGCGAAAGCTCGGAGGTCTAAGGATAGAATAAGAAAATACATTAATAAATAAACTTAGTATTTGCCTATCCATTAAACAACAAACAAGTAAACTAAGCATTCAAATAATAAGTTTTCAAAACGAAATAATTTAAAACTTGGCAATAACACAATTTCAATTTGAAAATCTAAAGAATTATAAATGATTTATTTGCCTAAACTTAAACGTTTTATGTGTTGTCATCATTAATAGAAATGCGCAAAAAATAAAAGCAATCCAATAAATTTCCACATCACAAAATAACAACAACAACAACAAATTCAGACGCATGAGAATGTCGCGATCTGAGTCATATTAAGTAGTACGACTATGTGACTTGTTTTTAACGATGTTGTTGTTGTTGTTATTATTGTTGTAACTTTAGCGTTGCCTCACCTGCTTCTCGATGATCGTTTGTAGCTCGTGCGTTTTGGCCGCATATTCGTTAAGCTCACTAGCATCACCGTTGACGCCACCGCCACCGCTTGCCAGCTGCAACAACAACAACAAAACGGTATAACATTAAACAAAAACAAATACACGCTTGATTGAGCAAATAGACATATAAACATATAAACAAGACAAACACAAATACCAATACACACACACACCTTCTCTTTAATGCCATTTTCACCGCTGGCAATAGTTGTGGAATTAACACCGTTGCCTGGCAAAGCGCCCGTTTTATATTGGGTCAGCTCCTCTTTGGTTGTGTTAAGCTCCTCTTCAAGCACATTGTTCTTCTCAATGGACAGACGCAGACGCTCGCGCACCTTCTCGTCCAGTGCCTTGTGATGCTCAAACAGTGATTTGAGCGCTTTGAGCACCTCAACTTCGCTGGAGACACCGCTCTGAGCCGCAGCCTGTCGCTTTACAACCGTCATGCGCAGCGAGCGTTCATGTCGCGACACCAGGCACTCCAAGTGCTCAAGTAGAAGCTGTAAAAACAGACGTAGATTTAGTTGGATTTGTCTGATTTTGTTTGGGATGAATACTTACCCTTGTATTGTTGCGTTCCGCCTTGAGTTCACCAATCTCCTCGTCGCGTTCCAGCAGCGTTTCACGCGCTTGCGTCAGCTCCTTGGTCAGCGTTGCAAATTCCTGCAAGTTTAGTAGACATTTAAGAGCTATACAGAATAGAAAAGTTGTTTAAAACTAACCTGCGGTAAATTGGCATTGATTTGACGCTGCAAACTGTCGCGTTCCTTTTCGACATCGTGCAGCTTAACCTCCGTTTCGCCCAATCTCTCCTGCGCCTCACGGAGGCTATCCATAAGCTTGTCCCGCTCATCCAGCATGGACACCATAAGCTGCTCAAAGTTTGCATCTTCGCCGCTGAACTGCGAGGAACGCTGCGATATGCTATCTTCCGATATTGTGGGCATCACGTCGCACATCATGTTCCACATTATTTAGTTGGCCACCAAAGCACGGGCACGCATGCAAGACTGCAAATCAAAAGTAACACAATTAGCTTAAGTACATCTCTAAGTATGTTCTACATAGCATAAGTTATCATTATTTTTGGATTTTCTTAATGTCTCGTCCTTGAATTGAATGCATATCTTGACGAATAACATCTGGAGCGGTTCGTTTTTAAAATTAATATATATCCTCTCAATTTATAAAGAAGATTCTATTAATAGCTCTGAATAACATTATACCGGTTTATTCTTTTATAGTAAATAACGAATTCACATCGTAACTTTTGACTTGGCAAACTAATTCATAAATGTAAGATTTAATTTCCAGCATAAAAGTTCATTTAAAATTTTGGCTTTAATTCACTGGTCACACAATTAAAGCAGTTAATGCCTACGCTTTGCCCACGCAGCGGCTGCAGTTTTATCTTTTTTGTTTATGTTGACTTTTTCCTCTCTGGCTCACTCTTTTTCTCTCTTGATTCGCACAACGCCCGCGTAATGGGTTAACACATTCCAATTGGACCAATACACTGAACATGTCTAATAAGGCTTTTATCATAGGCGCCGCATTGATAACAAGTTTTCTACACCAACAGAAACACTCACACACATACACCTTCACTCACACACTCCGGCACATACACACAGCACATGTATGTATATATACATACACGCATGCCAGCACGCACACATATGCACAGTTTTTTACATTTTTATTATAATTTTTTAATTTAAAATTATGTTTCTCACATGCTTTTAGCACTAATTATGCCAAACACATTTAATTAAACACTCGCAGGTTAACAGCTGCTGCACTCGGTTCGTTTAATGATTGGTAAAACGCCTTTTCTTGAGCATAGAGGACGGCTTTTATGCAAAAAGAGCGAAAAAAAAACTCCCTTCCTCCCTGGCGCAAACACGTACCCCGTAGCCAACAAGGATCGATCGCACGGCGACAGCGCAGCAGCAGCGACAACAACTTTGGTTGCTGTTCAGCGTTTGCATATATAGCTATTTATTAAATGCAATTGTAGCAAGTTTTATTTATTTCCGATTGATTTTTATGTGCGAAAAAAAACGCAGCTCGTTTCTTCTTTGGTTGCCACTAAGGTGAAATTTTGAAGTTGCCACCAAGTTTATATTTTTTGTGTATTTTCAAATGTCTGGCAGGCATTAATTTTCATTGGGGTGAATTTCTTTACGAACTGCCAATCGATAATATTTAAAATTTTAATTATTACTAATAGTCTAAATACAATTCAAATTCATAATATTTTTTTCATTTATTAATATTCATTTTATTAAAACTTTGTATACTTAAACTTATTATATTCACAAGCGTTTTAAGGTATTGCTAACAAAATGACTTGCTAGTATTCTGCATTCAAAACATTCTGCAGAAGCATAATAGTTGTTTCGGAGTTTTAGAACCATCCGCTAATTAGAATGAGAAAAAATACCTATTATAATTTGACTAATTTAAAAGTCGCTTATGATGTTTGAGTGATGTTATTTGGCAAGCAGTAGTTTAAATAAAAGGCAGTGCAAAGCAGTGTAAATACTAGTTCCGTGAACCTCAACTTAGGTTCGCCGAGTTTATTTATTAGTTCTGGTTTATCTGCGGCACAGCAAGCGCTTCCTCGTTTGTGTTTTATTTTTTAGTGTTATAATTAACAAAAATAAACAATTAGCATAGTGTTTAAGTGTTGCCATATAACTTAATTCAGCGTTGCAGCTAACAAACAAAATGGGGTAAGTGCGCAAGCTTTTCCAAAGCAATTGCGAATGTTGTAAATTGTGTGAAAAATCGACGCCGACGATTTTCCTTTCTGCTGCTACGCTACTCCTGCTGTTGTTGTTGGTTGTTACAACTGTTGTTGTTGTTGTTGTTGCAATTGTAGCCTGTGTGTAGCTGGCGGTGTAAGGGGTGTAAATATGTATGTTTTATATACAAATTGAATTGATGCTTCGTACGTATCTATGTATGCACGTATGTATACATATAGGTGTGTAAATGTGTAGGCTGCAAAACGCCGCCCGTCGATACCAATTATATGTGAGTACGGGTGTAGGTGTTCTTCGTGTATGTGTGAATGCGCACACCTACATACAAAAATGCATACGTGTGCGCGTGTGTGTGTGTGTTTGCAGTAAACTTGAGCAAAATCAAAACGAGGCTACAAAACACTTAAGCGCATAATGCAATTTAGTCGACAATACAAGGTCCCCAACCCCCCACAACCCCCTCGATTTGTCAAGCCTTTCGTACGCTAAAAACCACAATGCCAATGACATGGTGTCGACAATATCAATAACAACAACAACAACAGCAACGAAAAGAACAACATCATTAACAAAATCTATTTTTCACCCCCAAGTTCTTAAGTCCCCCACCCTCCACCGCACCTCTCCGCCTCCTTTCCCACAATTTTTCGTTGTTTCCATGACAGCTGCAAAACTATATTTAAGCGCCTACTAAATAAACATTCAATGTGTTATCTAAAGAATTTGATTTATGTATGATAAAAGCGTTTCGAGAACTTAAGAATGTTTAATTTATTAATGAATTAGTTGTTTGAAAATTTTTCTAGCTTTTGAAAGCTTAATTGATTGGGCAAAGAAAAGGAAATTCTTTTTATATTTTCAAAAGTATTTTTAATGAAAAATTATTAAAGAAACTTTGAATGTTACTTAAGCCAAAACAACATTATCTAATTGACACATGTTTATATGTTGTTTCCCTTGTTAACTTGGCCAAATTGCTTATGCGTGTTTATTGCACTTCCTTCAACTACTCCTCCTCCTCCTCCTCCCCTCCTTCTCCTTCTGTTCATTGTCTAGCTTCTTATTAGGCGTGTAGAAATTAAATTTTTAAGACCGACGTGCAAGAATTTTAATGGAATTTTTGATTAATCACCTGTGGGTTCTGCTTCCACTGCTCTTTCCTTTGCCTTATTTCTTCCGTTTAGCGAACAACCGATTTTCACTTGCCAGGCGCATGTGTTCCATATTGATCCAAAGACGAAACGCACATGGATCACGGCCAGCATGAAGGCGGTCAATGTGAGCTTCTTCTATGACAGCTCACGGAATCTGTATCGCATCATCAGCGTGGAGGGCACCAAGGCGGTCATCAATTCGACAATTACACCCAGTATGACATTCACACAGACATCACAAAAGTTTGGACAATGGAGCGATGTGCGCGCCAATACGGTTTATGGACTTGGCTTCTCCTCCGAGGCGGAATTAACAAAGGTAAACAAACCACACACACACACACACACTCAATTATCTGAGATGAGATCTAATCATTCATTCATTTGCCGTTTGCAGTTTGTGGAGAAATTTCAAGAGGTCAAGGAGGCCACTAAGAATGCCATGAAATCAGCGAATGGTTCGAATGCGGTTACGCCCACCACCTCGGCGAATACATCGCCAATATCTGGACGAGCTGTTGGCTCTATGCAGAATGACAACACCAACATCGATCCACACACCGTTGAACCGCCGAATTTAAGTAACACCAACACACAGAACGCCAATCCCGATAGTCCCTCGCATAAGCTGCTAAACACTTTAGATGGCAAGCAGGATATCGGCTCAGCTACGCCCTCGCCGCAGCCAACGATGGGCATGGGCGCTGGCACTGCAACTGGAGGCGGCAATGTTGGTGGCGGCATTACAATATCTTCGGGTGGCAGCATTGTTGGCATGCACACTGGTCCAGGTGCGGGTGCTACAGCTGAGCAGCAGCTTAAATATGAAAACGAACGTCTGAAAATGGCTTTGGCGCAAAGGTGAGATTGCCAAGAGTCATCTTACGATGACAATTGATTGATATACATATGCTTTGTTTGTGTGTTTTGCAGCTGCGCCAATGCCAAAAAGTGGGAAATTGAGTTGGCCACATTGAAGAACAATAACATAAGGCTGACCAGCGCCTTGCAGGTGCGTTTAATTTATCATTTATCACAGCCTTTAGCTTTGAGCTCACTCTTTGTCTACTCTTCACTCTTCCCTTAGGAGTCGACGGCCAATGTGGATGAATGGAAGCGCCAGCTGCATACTTACAAGGAGGAGAACATTCGCCTTAAGCGCGAAATGGAACTGATGCGTGTAGGTGGCAGTGGCGCCTCTGCTGGTGGCGGTGCCACTGAGGATGAATTGCGTCGTGAAGTCGCTGCGCTAAAGGCGCGCACTGAGACGCTGCAGGCGGAGCTGTTGCAACATGAGATCGAGCTTAAGACGGCAAATATGAATTTACGCGAAAAGTGCAATGATCAAACTGTATGTCCTTAATTAATAAGTGGTCAATCGAATATTATACGTTTAAATGCACTATAATTTTCGATTGACTTTCAATTCAAATGTGATTTTAATTAATCAAATGTTTTTCAATGGGTTTTGCAGCTGGCAAAGATGAGTGAACTGAATGTGTTGTTTGCCAAAGGTTTGTCGGAATTGTATGCGGTACAAAAGGATATGGAGAATGTTATACATCCCGCCAAGTGCACTTGAGACGCAGAGTTAAATGCAAATAAAAAGGTTCGAGTCTTTAGTAATAGCAATATTTAAATAATACAAATGAATACTTTGCACTAGGTTTCAGCGCAGGAACAGACGACAACAATGGCAACCACTACAACGACATCATCGACAACAACAACAACAACTAGTAAACGTTATTTAAGTAATTTTCTAACGGCAGCCGAGGCAGAGAGCACACTCTCCAATGTCACCTCCATACACACGCAGCTGCAGTCGTCGCTCTACGAGACACAGAACACGGCACAGCTTACGGCAATGGATAAGCATTCGGCGCTGTTGAACGAGCTACATCAGAGACAACTGCTGCAGGCTGCACCACGACACAGCATTGCTGTTACTGATGCCGCCGACTCTAGTGGTGCTGCTGCTGCTGCCACTGCTGTAGGCACCAAAACTGCCACCATACTCGTTTCTAAATCAAAAACTAAAACTGGGCTGCCCCTGTTGCTGAAGAATTCCATTAACAATTAGGCAAAATAACAAAACAAATAAGCAGGCGACTCATTGCATTTTTTGTAATCTTTGTATTTGGTAGTTTGTATACAAAATCAAAACCCAAAACCGATATTGAAATGTAAAAGAAACATTTACTCACGACCCTTCGTACCAAACAACAACTTTCACATACACACACACACACACGCTCATTGTAGGTTTATATGTATATGTAATTAATGTATTTTTCGGTATCGTCCCTTTAAGTCCAAAATGCCCAGTATTCTGTTAGTCTTACCGCATTTGTCTGTGTCGTGGTACTTTTGTAGCATTTAAAATTTTTTAAATTCTCGTACGCATTCAAGTGCAATATTTATATATATTATACAGAACAAGAATTAATTGATATTATGTGCTCTATATTTGTTAATTAATTTTTAATAAGAGCTTGACAATGAATCCAAAGTACCGGAATCGAATTAGACCATTTACAAACATTTTTAAAAAAAAACTATGCTCGGACCATTTTCTAGTATTTGTAACATTTTGGTATTTCTAAAAGCATAAAATCACAAAACAAATATATCTGTCGTGTATTTGTATTTTAATGTTTTTTAATTGTATTATTTAAAACGAGAATGCAATATTTATTTGTTATTTACATCTCTCCAAAGCTAATAAGCAAATAAAAATTTACGCTCTTTATTTGCATAACATCTTATTTATAAAAATTTAACAACTTGAACTAACGAGTGACTTAGACGACGAAGAAACAAAACATACTAAATCACATAAAGATAAATAATAATTTTATAAATGAAAATAAGTAAATAACGAAACTAGCAAAGTAAATTAAACGAATACCAAGTCAACAATGTACGTGCATCAGTGGAACTCTAGTTTAATATATTAACAAATTATATATATATATATATTATATACATATGTATCTAATGAACAACACAAGAAAAAAAGAAAAAAGCAACTCGAACAACTGCGAGCAAATACATAATATCAATATGCAATTTTCCCCTCCACACCCACTCAAACACACATACACACACACACACACAAGTTGGTCACACCCACAAGCGAAACGGCGAAGAAAAACAAAACGCTTACACGGTTATCTTGAAGCCATATTGTTATGCAATTTAACCGGTTCCGTTTAATTTTTTTTTTGGCATAAAGTACCCAGTTAAAAGTAAAAATAAATCAAATAATAAACGAAGCAAATGTTGAACATACAAATTTAGCAGTTTAAAGCAAACGAACATATGAAATAAATTAAAATAAAATTCGATATGATTAAAAATACACCTTACGAAAAGAATTTATTTTGATTAACTTGCGGAGGAAGATTATTTCATTTAACATTCATATTTTACACAAACAACGATCTAAACAGCTCCGTCTTGGACTCCTCCGTCCAATCGCTGGCCTCGTTGGGTGCCATGAAATTAATTAGTTTATTATGCACCACATAACTACAAAAAAGAAAAGGAGTTGAATTAAATATGTTTGTCAAATTTATAAACAATGCAAACTTACCGCAACTTTCGACCTTTGCTGGCCCTTGTGTCCACCTTCTTTTTCATCTTCTGCCGCAACTTTTGCAGCTCCACAAACTGTTTGGTAATCTCACTCATATTGGATGTAGTGCTGGCCTTATACTCGATCAGCTCGCGCAGCTGCTGATGATAGAAGTCGCTATCATCGTAAATGTGCATTTGCCTTTGGCGTTTCTCTCCTGGTTCTGCCTCATCTGCAGAGCCATTCTCTGCAGTTTGCTGCATTTGTTGCTCATTGCTCTTGGGTATTTGTGATTTCTCTACGAGTGCCTTACGGTTTGCCAGAGCATTATCTATTTTCTTGATGATGTCGAAATCCTCCTGCACAGACTTGCGCTTGGCACCAGCACCTGGCGTCAATAGCTTGGTGCGATCATCCCATTTAAGCAGCACCTCGTTGCGATAGCTGCGCATATTTTGAAAGTTACTTTGTAGTACATTTGCAAAGCGTTTACTAGCTGGCTGTGTGCTCTCCTCCGCCGGCTGTTTGCGTTTGACTGACTGACGCAGCTCGCTGTGCTGCTGTGTCAGGGCCGACTGGAGTGCCAGTAATTGCTGCAGAAGCTTTGAGCTGCGTTCCTGAGCCTCCTTAAGCACTGTTTGTAGTTCCTCACTGCCGAGACTTAGTGTTTTCAGTGTTTCTGGTGGTGGCAATTGGTTTGCTTTGCTGGTGACTTTTTGGGTGTTGATGCGCAGCTCTAGCAGCCGTTCCCATACCCGCAGTTGGTTTTGCACACAGAGTCCCTTTTGTACCTCAGCTTGTTGGTTGACTTTGGTCATGATTTCATTGCCATCCTCTTCAGAGGCATCAGCCTCAGAGTCGCTCTCCTCGTCTTCATCATCTTCATCCTCGTCCATATCTTCCTCTTGCTCATCATCTTCACTCTGACTGTCATTTGCAATGTCTTCCATGCTGCTGTCATCATTCTCATCATTAGCCTTAGATGCTTTTAATTTATCATTGAAAGCCTTTAAATTGTTTGCTTCTTCCTCATCCGTGTCACTTTCTTCGTATGCCAACTCCTCAGCATCCTCATCATCACTGTCGTTCTCATCGCCGCTCTCCTGCTCTAGCTCTTTGCGACTGCTGATTTTGCCCTTGTAACGCTCGCTTTGCTCAGACAGCAACTTAACATTGCGCTTACGGAAATCTGTGCTGCGTTTATCGGGCAAATCGTATTCATCCTCAAATTCCTCAACGCGCGCTGCAGTGGCCACATCAATATCAGATTCATCCTCGCTGTCGCTTCCGTTGGGATGTGCCAGCAGTTTGCTTACCTTCTCTGCCACTGTCTGCGGTTGCTTTTTCGATTTGCGCAACATTTTCGCAAGGTTTTCATTAATTTTTGTATGAAAACAACGAAACCTGCGATCTGCCGCAACACGTGAAAGTTAGTTCAGTTCATCAGACTGGTTCGACGTTTGGAAATCGATTAATCTGACTGAATAATGTTATGGTATCGATACTTTCACTTAGTGCGCTGCCACACAACTAAAAAAAGAAATATAGTTTTAAATAAATGGCGGAAATTGGGGTATAATCTATTAAGATATTTGTTGCTATATATTAAATATGCTTGATCTTACTATATTACTTTGCTTTATTTAAATAAAATAAACCATTTCAATTGCTTATATATATTCTAAAATATTCTTGTTTATAATGAAATTTAAGTCGATAGATAGCTTTAATATTTAATAAAACATAATTGAATAAAATAAATATAACTAAAATATAGTTGCATACTTCAGTGCGTCTCAATTAAATATTTATTTTGAAGTTGATTGATTTAAAAATATGATATTGGACAAATTAAAATATATGCATATACATGAATCCTTGCGCTATTTGCATATTTATTTTTACTTTTTAGTTAAAGAAACGTTATTAAATTCGTTTTAAAGAAAAATAATCATGTCTCGCTTTAATCTGATATACACACGGATTTAATTGTAAATTGAATACTCTGAAATGCATATGAATGTCTCGCTAAACGCTGCCTCATTAAATGTGCCTTATCATACCAGGTGCATCTTGATAACGAGTCGAACACGCACATATTTAACTATGGCTGTGTTTGTGGTAGATATTTATTTGTATGGCAGTTTACTGACCAGCTGGACATACTCACACAAACACATTTATAGCATACAATAGCGGGCTATGGACTGTCATGAACGTGAACTTGAAATCCTTTTGTCGTGGGCCGATTTGCACTCATTACATTCATATCAATTGTTGGCAAATTGCGACTCGCACAATAATATGAGCAAAAATGGTTCACCTTGAAAGCTGCAGCGTTGCCGTACAGAACAGAAAGCAGAGGGCGTTCAAAGCTAGCAGAAGTGTTACCGGAAAAGGATCAGCTACACAGTAATTCTTATAATAAAGTTTTAATAATTATTATGTTCTTAGAAATTTTAAAGGAAAAGTCAAGACTTGGCGCCAGCAGACACAGCGGGCAAAGATAACGCAGTACAAGTGTTTTTGTTGTTGTTATTAATTTTTTTTAATGACTTTTTATTGAGACATGCTCGGTTCTAGGTTGATAAGCACAGAGAAGCGTTTTTTTTTTGGCGATTCAGGAGTCAGACAGTCCGATAGACAGACTAGCAATGAACTTTGAATTACACACAGACAATTGATAAATGTGGCCTTTTATGCGGGCGGACTCAACGCACATACATACAGAGTATGTTTGTGCCAATTTTGGGGTCGTCTGTCGCTTGTTATCAGTGTCCGACTCGGCTAGGTTTGGGCAGGCGTTGCCAACTACATGTATAAGAGTATAACGGGACCGTGTGTCGCACATTTTCTTCATCTGTTTTTTATATTTGTATTTTTTGTATTGAAATAAGATTATCAGTTGTTGTCGAGGTTTCGATTTAACGGCGCCAACGCAACAGCCTCAGCTGCCCCAGCAGCCGTCCTAACATTTCAGTCAGTTCCTGTACGCCGCACGGTGCAAATAGTACAACTAGTTCGCGGATCTAACGCTAATTACAGCGTCGGCACAATCAAATGCAGTATCGATAACATAATTTACGCCTTTAAGTGCGTGTGTGTTTGTGTTTTAGTGTGGGTGGGCATTTTCAGTGTTGCAAATTGATCGTGTGGCGGTAAAATGTTCTGTTAGTGTTAGTGAAGAAATCTATATATGAAAAGCACAAAGAAGCGTGTTTAAATAAAATTCAATTAATTTATATGTATGTTTATACTAGTACTAAATATATAAGTATATTTATTAAATATATTTGTACACGGTACAAGCGCGTGTTTAGAAAAAGCAAAACAAAACGGAAATAAAAAACATCAGTACGCGTGTAGCAACAAAAAAGAAGAAAAATATTTATATAAAAGAAACATACTGTATATACTGTAACCATAAGTATGTCTAAAATAAAAAGATTGATTTGAAGCGAAATAGCGGTAATGCTTTAGTGTTGCATAACAAATAATTACAATTTAATTACAAATGACTACCGACTTAATCGAAGCAAAAGTAAATAGTGTTCATTGAGAATTCCATTAAGTCTAGTCATTTCTTGAAATATATAATTATCAGTCTGCTATACGCAATTGTAAAATTTAATTTTAGGTATTTAACAAGTAATTTAAGCAATACACCATGAAAAAGGCATTATAAATTTGACGTTAAGTTTGTAACGCATTGAAAAATAGACAATTTGTATTCGTAGAGACGTTTTGGAACTGCAGAGTATAGAATCTTCTGCTTGATTAAGATATCTGTTATTTTCTTAAACAATTTCAAGCGGCGAGCCTCCTGAACTCCCACCTATTTCTATTTAACTTAAATTTATCTCTGTGTCTATGGAGAGCAATGAAACCAAAAGTTCAAAAGCCAACAAATACTCGGCGATTAAACAAATAAACAATATATTTTGTGTACAACTACAACAGCTCCGAGCTTGCTCAAGGATTAATGCGCGCAGAGAGTGAGAAAGAGAATTGTGGTTGTTTTTGTTGTTAAACACAATCATTATCTATAATGATTTTGTTGTCTTTCAATTGAGTGAGTGTCTGTCGCATTGAGCGCAATTGATTAACAGATTAATCGACAAAACAAGCATGAGAGAGTAATAATCATTATGAAAGACCCATAAACATAAGTGGAATATTTTATTATCACAAAAAAAAGTGTGTTTTAGTATTATGGAAGAGAGTAAAAATTAGTTCAAGGTCAAAAATAAACGAAATTGTTTAAATGCAACCAAAAATCTTCAGAGCACACAGCAACTCTGGCAAAAATGAGTGAAATGAATTAACTTAATCAGGAGTAACTACAACAAAGTGCGAATTAAGTTATACAAAAACGTATTGCATCTTGGGATTCGGTTTCAGTTTTTGTGTTTGTGTTGTGATGATTATCACACAAGGCTGGCACTCGAGCGTAATATGAAAGAAAAAAAAAATTTGCTGGAACGCAAATAAATAATAGCAAATACTATATACATATACCTATATCTATTAAATAATCGCGTTCAATCAAGTATCAAGCATCAGGCCTTTAGTATTTTAATAGGCGTCCTAATTGACAGGCCCTCCCAACAACGTTGAAATGTTTGCGTCAAATGATGCCTTAAAACGTCATTTGTTTATATTTCACTATTATTATTATGTACATAAATAATGGAATGGTATTCGCTTAGAGGGAAATATGAAAAGAAGAGAAATCATAAGAATACAATTTTAATTGACTTCAAATGTAGTGTAAACATTTAGTTTGTTGTTAATTATTTCCGTTGCTGTTTTGGTTAACTTTGAAATGAATACGTAATTATATTTAAAAACATTTAACAAAACCATTTTATAGGGAACCACATAAATTGTATAGTTAATAAATATAAAAATATCGAATATTGCATTTTTGAAAAAAGTGTGTTTCTGTGTAAACAAAAGCAGAATAGCAACGAAAATTGCTGAGCTGTGAAAATGGCCCAGTCTGGGGAAGTGAATGAGGTTGTTTATGATCATCGTATACTGCGAGATTGGTCAAATGTGAATAACACCAACGGCACAATGCATCTCTCCAAGGATATGATATTCAACGATGGCCATCGTCTGTCCGTCACCGTTTACAGGTGAGTAAAAAGTAAATCAAAAACCTATACAAAATGCATTCTCACTTCCTACCAACAGATCAGAGAAAAACAATGTGAGATCACCCACACATTTCCCCTAGCCAGCATTGTTGTACTTTGATATTCACATTCACATTCATAGTCAGAGTCAAGCTGATAAGCTGGCGATTGTCTATGCACTTTTTTTTTGTCAGAAAACTTATCAGTCAGCCAGTTTGAGTTGTGTAGGTGTAGATGTGGTTATAAATAAGTATAAATCATGTCGTGCCGTGCTCATGTGTCTATCTGTCTGAGATTTAATAATTTTCACTTGGAATTTGAACGCTGTGGTTCAGCGTCGGGTTCACTTTAATAAAGTGTTTAGAAATTAACAAAGATCTATTCAACTGATTGACATACACAAAACTGACTAAGAAGCCCGTAGAAAGTGCTTCGTAGTTTACGGATCTATTTTATTTATTATGCACTTTTTATGAACTAACATTTTCAAATATGTTTTTATTGTTGCGGGTGTTGAATTATTTCGATGTTTGCTTATTTAAATCTTGATAAGCCGTTAAGCTTTTATGCCAATTAGATATGTTGATTGATAAGACAAAGATAAAACAAAGATAATAAATGATGCATGCAAACATTTTATTTAACAACAATTAGTCTTAAAGCCATTAGAAAATACCATTAAAGAGACCAAATTTTATATTTTTCTTAACTTAATAAATGTTAATAACAGAATCTGTATGACTTAACTTAATGTCTACATTTACTTGGCCAGAAAGACTTAGTTTAGCTTCAAATGAGCAGACATATCATAAATGTAGAAAAGTAATCATTAACTTTAATAGATAAATATCTTAATCTTCAAATATTTTAGTTATTCATTAATTAAATAAGTTTTCTACAAAAACATACTTTATGATGTCTTGGTGAACTTGGATATTAATACTCAACCGCTTACACTCCTTGCAATAGATTGCAACTTTATGAACCATTCCATTTCAATGACCCAAAAAGAAAACTGAAAGCAACCCACGCACCACCAGCACCACCAGCACCACCCGGCTTAACCAACGTTTCATTTTTGTCCATTCCACAGCATACTGTTTGTGATCTCAACAATTGGCAACAGCACTGTGCTCTATCTGTTGACGAAGCGTCGATTGCGGGGTCCCTTGCGTATTGACATCATGCTAATGCATTTGGCCATTGCCGATCTAATGGTGACATTTCTGTTGATGCCGCTAGAGATTGCGTGGGCATGGACAGTGCAGTGGCGTTCCACGGATCTCATGTGCCGTCTCATGAGTTTCTTTCGCGTCTTTGGTCTCTACCTGTCGAGCTTTGTCATGGTCTGCATATCGCTGGACAGGTGAGTCGCCGACATCCGCAGCAGCTTGCTGCTTTCGTACCTGCTAATGCATCCAATTGATAGCCAAAGATAAGGCGACCGACACAACACAAAAGTGTCAATCGTTTTAATTTCTCCAACTGCTTCTTCTCTTTGCCAAACTTAGATATTATGCCATATTGAAGCCATTGCAACGCTCCTATAATCGTGGTCGCATCATGCTGGCCTGCGCCTGGCTGGGCTCCGTCATCTGCAGCATTCCACAGGTTAGTTCAATATTTAGTTTATTTGTGCCATTTCTACATGTCTCGCAGGCCTTTCTCTTCCATCTGGAGGAGCATCCAGTTGTCAAAGGCTACTTTCAGTGCGTCACCTTTCATTCGTTTGTGAGCGAATTTGACAACTGGCTTTATCAGATTGCCACAATGTGTGCCATGTACGCATTCCCCTTGATCGCATTCATTTACTGCTACGGTGCCATCTATTTGGAGATCTATCGCAAGAATCAGCGTGTGCTCAAGGATGTGATTGCGGAACGCTTTCGTCGCTCCAACGACGATGTCTTGAGTCGCGCCAAGAAGCGTACTCTCAAGATGACCATATCGATTGTGATTGTATTCATTATATGCTGGACGCCATACTATTTCATCTGCATGTGGTATTCGTTGGACAAAACGTCAGTGGATAAGGTTAATTCGTTGGTGCGCAAAGCGCTCTTCATATTTGCCTCAACGAATTCCTGCATGAATCCCTTGGTCTATGGCTTGTACAATATACGAGGACGCATGAACAACAACAACAATGTGGTAAGCATTTGACCTCTTTGGAGTAAGCGACTCTTTACTACTGCTCCTATGTTCGCTTGCAGTCGGTCAACAATCGTCATACATCGCTCTCGAATCGCCTGGACTCATCGAATCAGCTGCTGCAGAAGCCAATCATCAACACATTGCCAAATGGCAATGGCAATGTTATGGCTGCTGCCGTTGCGGCAACCACAAAGCTGGCACATGTGGTGCGTCTTAAGACAAATGGCGCTGCTGGCGACGTACAGTCTCCCACGGCAATAGCACCGCTCGCCTGCCAATTGGATCTTAATGATGACGATGTCAGCCTCAGTGTTGTCACCATCAAGTGCCCGGAGCATACACCCAGACAGACAAAGCAGCCCAAGACGCCAATCATCTGCCTGAAGTAATTTCTTTTTATTTTGTTTTCTTTTCTTCTCGCTTATGCTGATGACGCTGCCTCGCACCATCAACTTCACTTTTGCTTTTTTTTTTTAAGGTGTTCGCACTGTTGTCAGCATAAATTGCTGGGTTTTATGTAGCGGTCGAAATTTGTAGAGCTGCCTGAATGCGTGGTGGGTCTAATTGTGAAGCTGGCCAGGCATAATGTGAATATGTTATGGGGCTGGCTTAAGTTTGGTGTTTAACAAACATAAATGAAAAGTGTAAGCTCCAATGGAGTTTATATTATGTGTTCAACAAGTATTGCTTCTAGTAAGGCTGAGTGTTGTTGGCATTTAGGAATCTTGATTGTGGCTAAGAGGAATTAAATTTTAAAAGCAACTTTATAGCCCATTTGGATAAGGCTTTTGATATCTTTATCTTAATGTAATCTACTCAAGTATCTATTATTTGCAGTCTAGTGTATGCACTGACCTTCAAAAGTCAACAATAATACCACCCCAAAAGAGTTTTTCTTATGCTAATGTCAATGTGTGTACATACTTAAAAGTCCATATATCATTTTGTGTCAAGCAAGGCTGTAAACAAATCAATCTGATTTTGTATATTTTCAGTTGTGGCGACTCAATTGAAGTTTCTGGTGTGGATAAAACATAAAGTGCAGGTCAGCAGTTGCCATACAGACTGGATACAATGACAACAAGAATAGCGGAAATAGCTTAATCAAGGGTTGCCACCGTTTCCACAGAAGCGGCTCGAAACCAAAGGCTTGTTTTAATTTGCTAGCGAGTTTTTTTTTGCATTTAAGTTACAGATTAAAATGTTAAATGACAAACAAAATAACAAATATGCCAGAGCAGATCATATATGCATATTTATGGTCTAGGCCGTTAAATGTTTTAAAAAGCTATCATAAAATACGCTTAAGACGTAATAGCGCGTTATATTAGATACTCTAGTTAGTTGGCTTATTGCTTAATTTAATTTAATTTATTCTTAAAAAAAAAAAAAAAACAAACAGAATATCAAATGTAAATGTAAATGTATATAGAAAATAGCGAACAAAAAAAACAAATACAACATGTGTAATTAATGGTCAGGTTGAGCTAGACTCCACCCCTTGGCATAACTATGTATTTGCATTGGGTCTTTTATTAAGACGGCGTTAATCATTTGTTTTATAGCCTGCGATGACGTTAATTATATAGTCGCGTGTGTGTGTGTTTTTGTGTGTGGCGCAGATTATAAATATTTATTAGAATTATATGTATGAGATGTGCGATAAATAGGAAACTTGTTTCGTTTGAGGGCAAATCAAGGGATTTGAGTGATTGACCTTTAACTAGTTTCAAGAGCTTGTAATATGTATATGAATACTCAAATGCGTTTTGTTTTTCATAAACAATATTCTAAGTTTTAAAAGAGTTGAAAAGGAGAATCTGAGTAGAATTCATGAGAATCGCGGAGGAGGGCGCTCACACAAAAGTGCATAAGAAAATCGATTAGAAAGGTAACGGTGATGAAACCTTTGCCCTTAAATTGGCAACTCTTTATATGTAGCAGCTATAAACGTAGTCATAATATTTACAACTATCATAACACATTTGACTTCTTGCTGCTGCTGCTCTTGCCACTCGCCCACGCTTCCTGTGCGACAATATTTAACTGTTGCCACTGTTGTGAGATTGAGAGTAACCCAATTAACAATCGCTGGCATAAAAGCGAACGACAATTTAAATGCAGTGTTAGAAAGTGGCTCACTTTTGTTATACAGCACAACAAAGTGGCATACAAACAATCACACACACACGAACAAGGCGAAAACGAAATAAAAAAGAGGAATTCATGTAATCGAAACTCAAAGACCGAAAAATAAACATGTTAATAATACAATTTTATGATTAATACGAAATGAACTGCAACAACAAAAGGAACAACAGCAAAAACAACATGCAAACCGAAAGCTGTAGCGCCGTCAAAGTGCGTGGGTCGTTTCCCGCTGATGATGCTTCGCACACACACACACACACACACACACACACACACACACACTAACAAAAACAACATGAACACCGAAGCCGCGTATTTATAAATCACGCACATAATGAAATTTCAGCAAGTGGTCGTCGTGTCCAAAACAAAATATATAAAAATGCAAGCAACAACAACAAGCAAAATATGCAGCGTTGATGCAGCTGATGATGATGCTGTGAAACTGTTTGTGCTGCTGCCTGAAACTGGGTGTGCGCGCTATAGTGCCATGATATATGCATATTGTTCCGTCTAGGTCTTGACATGCTGGCGACATAATGATGAACTAGTCGTAACGCTTGAAGATCTGAAGCTGCCTTCTTGCCCACTGACGTCTTACGCATCAGTTTGTTGTCACTTTTATAGGGGGAAAGGAGGCAAAGGAGGTTTTTTTTTTTGGAGGGGGGAGAGAGACACTTGTAGTGGCATAAGTAGCCATTAATAGTAGGTGCATATTGGAGTATTTTTGTTGGTGTCAGTTTTAACGAGTGCTTTGGTTGTTGTTTTTAATGATTGCAGAGCGTGCCGGTTTTTATGAGCCTCATTTCTGGGCATCTTTAAAGTGGCCCGTTTTAAAGTTTTCAGGCTGGTTGGAACACCAAGTTTGGAATGTGGCAAGGCTAAATGCATAAAAAGGGTTAACAGCACAAGCAACATTGTCGTTGTTAAACTAGATTGGATGTTTGAAAAGAAACTTTAAATGTTATGTAAAAACTAGCAAATTGACATTAGCTGTTAGGATTTGATCGTAAGTTTTTCATTTTTATATTTTTTAGCTAATTAATTATCTATCAAAGCGCTTTAAGCATCAATTAGCAATCGATCATCTCATAATCTTCAATTTATTATCTGGTATACCCATAACATATTCACAATTTTAATCTCTTGAAGCAGGTTTTAAACAATCTGGCAACGCTGCAATCGCTTACGCAAATTTGCACGTGGGCGTCTTAGCTTACTCACGCGTCAAAAGAAACACAAACGAAGACAAAATGCTACAGCAGCGACTGCGCTGACTTCTGCTGCTGCTCTGAACGCGTTTCTCCCAACAACAAAAACCACGAGACAAACAGCAACAAGTTAACAACAACAGCTAGCATCTCGCCAGCATCAACCGCAACAGCAACAGCTGAGAACAAAACAAACTGCAATCAGGCGACGACGACTGCAACAACTATTGCTGCTTGCGACGTCGCTGTCGCTGCTGCTACTGCTGCTTTTGATGTTGATGTCGCGGCTGGTACCCTTCAGTGTGCGTTTGCACGTTGAACACGACGGTACATGTTAAAGCAAAAGGTAAACGAAAAGCTCTCGCGACAATCGATATAATACGCGCGCGAGTTTGATCGTGATCTATGACAGCTTTTAGTGCTGCTCGTTTGTTCTTGTTGCTATTGAGAGAATCATTATTACACAAATACTAAAAGAGGGAGGATGTGACGCCTGTTAAATTGTCACCGTGGCGCATTTTGACAGCTTTAAGCATCCACCTCCTTCTGCGATCATTCGATTTAAAAATTTCCATTTCGCTGTCAAGGTGGCTTTGCCTTCGGTTCGCGTTCCTGTTGTTAATAGCATAAAAGTGTTTTAATTTTTATTAGCACGAACACCGGTACGGCCTGCCTGCCTACACGACAGCAACAGACACAGGTTCGCTTTCAGTCGTATACTCATTTCCATTGCTAGAGGATCGTCGTCGTTGTCGTCGTCGTCGTCGTCTTTGTCGCCTCTGTTAGCGTCGCGTGTGCCGTTCGTTCTAATAAAATCAATCGGAAAGATCTTTGCGTGTGTTGGCTATTCCTATCGTTGTGTGTGTGTGTGTGTGCGCGTGTATATTGTTGTTTATGTTTGTCGTCTGGTGAAAAAGGGTTTTAAAATTTTTAATGTATCCGTTTTATTATCGTTCCATATAGCACTACCATCACCATTACTACTGCCAGTTCGATACAGTAAAGTTGTTTGATCTTACACTGCACTGTATAAATACACCAAAATAAAAAGAGAATATTCCGGAAATTAAGTGTATTTGTGTGTGTGTGTGTGCGTGTGGCAACAACCATAAAATAACTTAAGTTGTTCTAAGTCTAAATACATTCACGCTGACAGCACTAAGTGGCAGTAGCTCAAGCAGAGCTGTCCACACTAAGTATAACTAAGAAGCTGCCACAAAGCTGTTGAAAGCCCAAGTGGCCAATAGCAAACAACGTTGGCGTCAAAAACGTCCTTGACAAAATAAAAGGTGAGTGTGATGGCAACAACAACAAAGTGCTGTCAACTGGGTTAAACAACTTATTGCAAATGAAAAGTGAAATGTAAGCAAAGTAAAAGGAAAGCTGCAACAAGTGTTCCTTTATATATTTTAAGAAAAAATTATAAAATATTACACAATTATTTGTATAAATATCTTTTGCTGGGTTGATTAATAATTTATACAAGCTGTAGAGTTGTTATTTTAGCCACATTAATTGACCAATTTATGCATATGTATATGATTTGTATGGCATAGAAAAACTACATTTCACCGCCTTCATATCTGATAATAAATCTTGCTAATTGTTGCTGGAATTCAAATACTCTATCGATACATATTAATTAGTCACGCCCAGTTTGGCTAAAGGCCATTGGCCACAATGTCTGCACATTAATCTATAGATCTCTAGTCTTATCTGCATTGGCGCCATAAATACCCGAGTCAAGTCATAATCTATTAATTACCCAACTTTCCACACATATTCAAAGCATGCTTGATCTTTATGAGTCGTATTTTATGGCGAATAAAAACATTAATGTCCAAAGAGAATAAAACCAAAAAAATAAATATCTAATTGTCAGTTATGTTTAAATATTTCATTTCCTTTTCAAGTTTGCCAACTTTCTTCACTTTGTTTTGCTTGACTCTTAAAATCGTATCTGTCCAAAAGCGAGCAGCTTTTAGATAGTTTTGCCTAAGTTTGATTTCAACATTTGTGGCTTCAACCAATTCAATTATAAAACGCCCACAAAAACTGAGATTACCATAACAATTAATAACTGCCTCGACGATGTCTCAGTTTGTGGTTTAGCTATGAGTGTATTGTGAATATATTACTCAGTTGGAGATGGCCATATATGGTTAACTTTGTGTTCATTGTGGCATTATTAAAATATAAATAATATAAGGCTATAATGTTAATGAAATTTCCGTTTGCTTGCGCTTTGAGCTAAAGTTATGAGTTCATAAGCAAATGTTAATCAAAAACTGGAAAATTGTGGCAACAAATTAGCGCATCATGTGTTGGAAAAAGTCAATAGCAATTTGTTGGCTATAATAGACTTTAGCTGGAATTAGGCTTACGAATATATTGACTGCATTTCGGCACCACATTAAATTTGCAATTCAAATCAAATGCGCATCACAATAAAAGCAAAGTTTTTTGTGGATTTGGTTTCAAGACGAAACTTTATTTTTTTTTTTTTTGTTAATGGCTCATCAAAATAAGTTAATGGTTTTTTTGAATTTTTGGCTTAATTATAGCCTAAACTGTATTCTAAAAGAGTTTTGACAGGTTTTTGGACAAAATTGGAAAACATACTGGCGCCAGTTTAGACCATTTTACAAATCTCTTAAAATCACATTTATAACCATTTGATTGGATCTACAAAATTTCACATAATACCCAAAACGTACAACACTTTTTGGCTGCCTGTTTATTATGAATTCTGCGGTTTGGTGTTAACTGAATTATTTTTTTGCTCACATATGCAAATCGAGAAAGATTTAATGGGTGTGGCTTTGATAATCACATGATTATATAGCAGCCATATTTTTTGTGACATTTTAATATGATTAGCAATAGCTTGTTGCTGCTGGTTGGCAGTTCTATTCAAGATTCATTAGAAAAATATCAATATAAAAAATACTTGCCACCTTTTTTTTTGTTTTCAACATAGGTTTTACCAAAGTTCCCACCTTCTGGCCCAGTTTTTAAACAGTTTTCACTAATTTTTGTTGACTGTCTTTGATTGAGCCGCTTGGCAGGCGGCAATTACCATACCAGAAATCAAAAACCGTATTTCTAATTGACAGACCTTTCAATATTATGAAATGAGACTAAAAAAGAGCATGAAATTCGTTTGTGTAATAGCTGAATGGCCAACATTTCAGCTGTCAACTACTGCATATTTGATGAAAAACCAAAAACCAAAAACCGAAAAAAAAACAAATCTAAATAGACACTTGTGAAAATCACAGTAATGTCGATGTCAAGTGTTTTTTTTGAAGTAAAGTCTGCGCCGGAAGTTTTACAAAACAAAATCTATTATGTTTGGGCCATAATGAAACCAATTTATCAGGCAAAGGCGATAGAAAATCGGTTCAGTTTATTTTGTTTTTCAATTAAAGAGCAAACGAGCTTTCAAAACGGAATGGTGATATATTAAACAAAAGCCAAAGAAAGTTTCGGTTTTTGGCAGTAAATGAAAATCCGTTGAAGTATTTCCCTAAGCACAGCTTAGTTGTGTCTCCCTCTCTCTCTCTTTCGCTCTTTTTCAGTGTTAGTTAGTTAAGAGTCTGGGGCCCAGGTCTACAGATGCGTAGGCGCCAACGTTGTTTCTTTCCGTGTCAAACCAGCAACTGACAGCAGGTTTGTGCTGTGCTTCGAACTGCAGTTGCATGTTGGAGTTTGAGTTTGAGTTGATGTTGGAAGCCGTTGTTGCAGCTGAGTTTGAGTTTGAGTTTTCGGTTAAGCATTTAAACGCGGCTGATTTGATTTCAGTGACACGAGGCCCGGGGCGAACGCCAAACTTGTCCTACCCACACACAATCGAGCAGCAGAAGCAGCGCCGCATGCGCAGTAGCCAGCGATCAGTTAGTTTTTTGTTGTTTTTCTCTCTCTTTTTCTTATTCGTTTTGTTTTGCAAGCGCTGTGTTTTCATCGCCCTGGGGCTGGGGCCTGGCGTAGTACACGTTGCATGCTAGCCTGCGATGCTGTAGCAGTCAAAATATTTGAATTTCTAATGCTATATACGAGGGCTGTCCCAACATTTTTTTTTTAATGGAGATGAGTCATGCATCTCTATGTTTATTATTTATGTAAATTATGTTGATCGTGATTTCTTGGATCGTTGTTTAAAAACAGTTATAATGGCAATCTGTGCTAAGGAAAAAGCAAAGCTTTTTGCATTACCTAACTCATGTATTTTAAGAGCAACCCGCTGTAGTGAGCGTGTCCAGTGTGCAGTACACTTAGGGTGCCTGCCAGCTCTGTTATGGAATTGCTTTTTACGATAAGCATCAAATTTCAACTGGTGATAAACAGGGTACGCCTTTTGTCATGATGCCGCCAAACTTGTTCGATCGACAGCGATCAAATCAGCTAGATCAAAACCCAGGCTAGTGTGGGTGACAGTTTTGCGTTGTTTACGACCACAATTGCGGCTTCCGTGTGCATTTGACTTTGCTTAATTAAATGTCAATCAATGTACATATATATATGTATTAACCAAGGCATTATTGCTTTTGATTTGTGCCCTCGTCTCGCTGGCGACTTTCTGTCATTCATTGAAGACATTTTGGTCTTATGCTGCCTGCGTGGGCGCTGCACAAAGATCTATGCTCCAAGCATACATATATACACCTATATGTGTGATGGCATTAAAAAGTATTTAATAAATTCTGGACTCGAGGATTATGAGTTTAGTGTTCGCTTTGGGCTTGATATCTTTTGTAGACTGTTAAGATTAATCGCTTGACATTTGGTGGGAAATGTTCTTTGCCGAAGCGGTCAAAGTTTCAGTAGCAAACTCAACTGTCTATTTATACGCTTCAATGAACCCTTGAAGAGCTTAACGCAGTGGGCATGATATGAGTTCCTAAGAACTTTAAATACTTTGAAGGGAAAAGTTTATCCTTATAATTGAAGCAGTCTTAGATCTTTTCTATTGCTTCCTCGTTATTGTTCCAATCAAACTTATCACTCTTAATAAATCCTATCAAATGCCTTCTAAAAACCTTTAACTACTTTAAAAAACCATGAAAAGATCTCAGCTATTTTTACTATACTTGCTAGCTGGTAAAGTCGGTTTGCGATTTCGACCATAAATGGCAGATGTTTTGCGCCTTTGTGACTCAGTGACATTGTATCGAGCGTGTCTAAAACAGGCCCGAATCAAGCATAGAACCAGAAGAGTTGAGAAGCAAACAGTCGAACTGCCACCATAAATCCATAACTGTCAGTCACAAGTTTTTGGACCAGTGTTGGCCGCAGCAGTGCGCTTGTAAGGCCATAACGACATTGCTGGCCAGCACGACCGTTACCACATTCCTGGGACACCTTTGAGCCAGGTTAAGATGACTGCAGCAGACTGCGTATCGATCGAGTGTAGTCAGCAACTGTGTTTATTTAGCCATGAATATTGTCTAATGGCTGTTAAGATATATAACGATTGCATTTCAATTTGTTGTTCTACGCATCCGCCTTGAGGTGATTTATTTTATTATGCCTGTTTTTAACAAAAATGCCTAAATACAGTCTCGTTTTCTTTCAACAATTCGTGCTTGTCTAGTGCACTTATTTACTTTTTTTTTGCTTTAATTTTATTGATCGTTAAGCTTCTTGCTTTTTCTTCCACTCGAGCCTTTGATCGGCTAAAAGATTTAAGCGACCCATAACAAATTAGCTCAATTGGCGGTAGCTCTTGTTGGCAACGGGTTAATTTACAATGTGCTTAGAGGAAGTTGTAAATTAGTATTTAGGGAATGTGGTAATGGTGCAGTAAGACAAAAACGTTGTCGACTTTTATTAATGAATTATTATGAGAAACTAATGCTGAGCAGCTGTGCTTGTATATTTTATTAGCATATAAAATACCGCACATCAAAAGTCTTTCAAAGTCTTCCAACAAATCCCACAAAAAGAAAGAAACGCACCTGAAAAAGCACAAAAATAAAGCAAGAAAGAAAAAAAAAAACTAAAACAATAAAAGATGCGTTGAGCTGAAAATGCCCAAAAGCACATCAGCTAAACATTTACTTAACTAACACGAATCGACGAAAGAATGATTGCAAAAATCCAACATAAATCTCAAGCAACAAAAGTGAAAATATATATATATATATAGTATATATCTATAAGCTGCAAATGTTTTATTACGCCCACAGATGGATAGATGAAAGATATACATAGCTACATATATATATATATATATGTTCGTGTCTAGGTGATACCGGAGCAACACTTCCGGCACGAAATCAGAGCAAGGCGTAGACAATTTTAACGATCTTCGTTTTGCTCGTTACAACCCAATGTAATATGAATTTTATTTATTATATTCTTTATTTTTAAACATAAATAAACAACCACCGACTGTGCTCTGTTCTCTTTTCGTATTTTTCATGCACTCCAAAGTGGACGGAAAAAAAACTGACACAAAAAAAGACAACAACAAAGTTGGACAATGAATTGGATGCGCGTGTTGCTAATCGGCATTGCCGCATTGGCTGTGGCACTCGTTGAGGTTGCATCACTTTCACTGGATCCAGGTAGGTGCCGTTGCTTGCGCATTATCAACATTATGTTTACCGTTGTATTTATGAACAAACATGGCCGATAGCTAGCAAATATTTGCCATACAGTCTTGCCATACAGCCCAAAAGAAAATCAACTCAAACAGCGATTTATGTAAATGTTGTCAGTTGCTTTGACGTTGTTGCAAACGTTGCTGTTGCAGTGTTGCATGCAGTCGACCTCCCTCCCATTGCCATAAATGGCGTTGGCGTTGGCCCGATCACGAGCTGACCAAGTTGCAATTGCAATTGAGCAAAGCGCCTTTGCGAGTGTGTGTGTGTGTGTGTGTGTGTGTGGCACGATATCGTGAAGGTCACCTTAACGTGTGCCCGCCTGTCAACTTGCTAACTTACATCTGCTCCTACACATGACAAATAACTGCACAAATGCGTGAAATTCTACATATAGTCTTAAGTCTTTATAGCCATATACATTCCTTTAACATATTTGGATTGTGCAAACAGCATTGCATTTGCTTTCGACTTAGCTGTCTGAGGTTTTTTTTCTTTTCTTTTGTGGGTTAACATGCGACGGGATTAGCCGGTGCTGACCAAAAATAAACATACCGCCAAGTGTGTTGTAATCTTGGCCAGGCGCGAAAACCAATTGCCAGTTGTCTCAAATATGTTTGCTAGTTGTGAGGATTTAGTGTTGATTGTTGTTTGTGTTGATTTGGTAATCGATATGTGTTACAACCATCAAATGCCCAACGGAAGTTTGTCTAGGCTTAGGTCAGGAGTAAACTATTCAAGACATTCAAATCAATCAATACTTGAAAGAGGTTTAACTTTTGATTTTTAAATAACTATTGGCGATTTCCTATCAACCTCAAACTGATATCTTATCTTATTTCTTTACAACAGTTGCCTCTGCCGAACTGGAACAGTTTATCAGAAAGGGTGATGTGGTCATATCAACGCGACACATAAGGTAACAACAACAACAACCTTGAAACAGTTGTTAAGCAACGATATTCACATTCTTTCGACCCTGTAGACCCCGTCGCAAGCTGCATATATCCATTGAGGCACTGTTCATGATTGATTTTCCCATGCTAAAGCATAAGATGTCCTTCTTTCTGGATCGCAAGCAGCAGCGTGTCACACTGGACATTAGTGCCAATGGAGCGACAGAGTCACGCAACTTTGAGATACCCAACATTAATGAGACGAGCACCATAAGATCGTTGGCCCTGCAATTCGCCAAGAATCGCATCACATTGTTTGTGGACTGTAAGCCGAGCACTTCCCATGACCTAGACATGAGTCTAACCAAGTTGTATACCCAAATGGATGATCCAGTTATAAAGCTGGTTGGTGTTTTTGAGTTTAACTCTTCTAAAGTATTTTTATATATATAATTGTGTCTTATAGTTCAGGGAGCGTAAGTATCCATTGCACTTTGACGGAGACATGGAGCATTCGTTGCAGCGTGCCAATTGTCAGAAGGGTCTACATCGTCGTGGCAATCGTCGCATGTTGCGCAACAAAATCTCGGAGCGTGGTAAGCTAAACACATAGACTATCTGCCCAGTGGGTTGCTCTACACTCTACTCTACCCACCATATGTGTATATATCAATCTGTTTAGAGAAGAACAAGAAGCGCGATGTGCGCAGCAATTGGTATCATGAGCCAACTTTGGCACGCGAAGGAGTCGATCAGCGTCAGCAGGAAGTACCTACAGATGTGGAGCGTGGTGATATACCCATCATGCATGGCGATTGTGAAGGTAGGTAACAATCACAAACACACACACACACACACACCAATCAGTCGTAACACAGTCAACGACAATCGTCATTTGAGGCGTTGACTTTGAGACTTGAAGTGGGTTTTGGGTGGGTCGCTGGCCTCTATGAGGCGTTGCTTTGAAATCTTTTTGCTCTGCTTGATGAAATTATTATTAGCCCCAGACAGTTGGCGTTTATGTCACTTAAGGGATATAATTCAATTAACTGAATTTTGATTTATGAAAGTAACATTGTATCCGCTGAGTGCAAGTATGTAATGATTGCTATTAGTTCCAGCTTAACTTGTTTATTATACACTTTATATGCTACTCAACTTGGCCCTTGCTAATTTCCATACTCGCAGCTAATAAATGTCTTTGCTTACTGCGATAATGCTGTACAAATCTGCAGCCAATTAATTACACAGCATTGGCATTAGTGCTATTAGCATACTATACTTATAAGTATTTTTATATGTAAGAAGTACCCACATACGAATCTGCCAATAAGTCGCCGTTAAGTGCCAGAGACAAAGAGGCAGAGAGAGAGATACAAGCGATCAGCGCCCACAAAGAAAAGACAAACACTAATGAACCCAAAGATATGCCAAAGTCGATCTTGTGCACTCGTTTTGGATACATTCAGTTTAGTTTTTGTGTGTTTGTTGCCGTTTGGTCGGATGTCGACCCAGCATAATTATTATTTATCTGGCTCAGTGCAATATACAAAATTGGTAGCACACGCTGTACCCACACAAACACACACACACACACACATAAGACGACTAGGCGGCATATAAATCGCAAAGGCAATCGTAATGAATGACGCCGTCGAGATATATGTATAGAAAAAAACGAAGGTTGCACAAAACGTAACAACAACAAGATCACAGATCACTGTTACTCTCTCCCCACTGTACACCCTCCCCGCTGCATTTGTTGCCTGAACGTATGCGTTTGGGCGTTGAAGCGACGGCGACTGCAGCGGCGGCATTTTCAATGTTGACAAAACTCACTCAAGCCAACTGATAGGACGGTGAAACGAACGAACGAACGAACGGACGAACAGTTGGAACCGATTGAACATTGAACTAGTTTAGTTGTTGCCCATGTGTCTAACATGGCGTCATACAACATATGGGATTTAGAGATGAGCTGCAAGTTTATTAGCGTAAATACTCAAATAGGATAAGATAACAGCTGTGACAAGTAACAGTTGCGATTACAGATAAACAATATGTTAAATAGTTGCAGTGATTTAATATGTATTTAGTACTGCGGTACACTTATTGGCTTAAGTATATACTCCGTTTTCCTTAAACCTTTGTACTTACAAACAACGCCAAAGAAAGAAAAGAAACCGGAAATATAACAGTGATTTTCGTTGCTGTAAATGATCGTGACTCATTTGTGAATTGAGAGCATCTCTGTGAACAGCTCGAATTGGGTGCTCAGCTCTGTTGTCGGATTGCATTAAACAACGCTTAAACGCAGCGCATTAGCAGCTGGATATATGTATGTACGTATATAGTATTGAGGTAACACATGGTCTATGTAAGACTGTGGCGGAAAATCGTTCAAGCGACAAAGCGGATTAGGTTGCAATCAGGAAAGCTGCTCAAAATGAGTGCGATTTTAGCATTGGTTAAGCCTTAATCTTGTCAGATACCCAAACGCTTCCCACACACTCCAACACACATGAATTATTGTTGCTTTATTTAAAAGTCTTATTTTGTGTGCGATTTTTGTGCGCTTTTGTGCTCATTGTTCCAGACGCCCTCGCACGTTCACTGAGCGATCTTTTGGCATTGGTTAAGCTGCTGCGTGAAGATGTCGCCCACCAGCGACAGGAGATTGCCTACTTGCGCATGCTGCTGGAGAATTGTGCCGGCTGCAAGGAGCCCAGCGGCGACAATCATATACGCCTCGAGCCCAACTGTCGTACTGCGAATCCTTGTTATCCTGGTAAGTAATGACGCATACACCCAAAGGCAAAGACTTAATTGTTTCTGCCCACAGGCGTTGATTGCCATGAGACTGCCTCGGGACCAAGGTGTGGCCGTTGTCCTGCCGGCTTCATTGGCGATGGCAAAGTTTGCAAGCCCGGCGTCAGTTGTGCGGATCGACCCTGCTTTCTGTAAGTGCCTTCTTGTGCGAAAATAAAATTAACTCTTTTATTATTTTGTTTAGCTTTTATATGCTTTTATATATGGCTTTAATGGCGTCGAGGGCGTGGCTACATGGCATAGCGCATCCATGTTAATTGTATTTGTCATGCTGTTCCCTTGACGCAGATGGACGCCTTTGGGGCTTTAAAGGTGCCGCCTCACGCAAAATGTCGCTCAGCGCATAAAGGTTTCTGCTTTTCACTGACTGTGCAATTATTTGCATATGGCCTTAATGGCAATTTGATGTTGTTTATAACTTAATGATGCAGTCAAGCGACTCTTGCCTGCTGCCACTTCAGACAGCTAAGCTGCAGTTATCTATCTACGCCAAAGCTATGATTGATAAGTGTTGCTCATTGAGAGATTTCAATTCATTGCTGCCTTAGAATGCTTATTAGTTAGTCAAAGGAAGCAGATCAAGCAGATCAGAGATAGAGTGCAATGCAATATTAAAATAAGATCATTCTTAAGGCCATTGGCTTATGTTAGACAACCATTCATCCATTCGGATGCTACTTAGATCTCAGACTCTCGATATGCCAATCCGAATGTGCAAAATGGCTAATCCCTTGTCGGCTTAAGATGATATCTCAGCTACTTCACTTAGCACCAAGTCATACAAGTTTATCACTTTAAGTTTTCTCTCTTTTTGTTGGCTTAGGCCTAAATTAAATCTCCAGGGAGCATAAAACCATGTAACTGATATTGTTTATTGAATAAGAAAGACAATTAAACTTGCCAAACTTGTTAACAAAAAACCACCTACAGCCCACATATAGAGCTTAGTTTACCGGAAGTAGGGAAAGGAAAATATTTCAAGTTCTAGCTTGGTTTTATTATAACTAATGACCATTAATGTCAGAGTCTATCAACTAATTATGCCAATGGCTGGAAGACCCACAGCAATGTTACAGAATACTGACTAATAAATACATAAAATCTGTCAGTTCTACAAAATCCGAATAGACATGTCATAAATATGTTTAACAAAACTCCAACATGCTACGAATAACGGTTATAGAATAGAATATCTGTTGTTGTTGTTGTTGTCAAAACAAAATGCAACAAAACCTTTGCAATAATAATAACAAACGCCTCGAGAGCACGATGAGGGGAATATCGGTGCGTTGTGAGGTCTGGACCACAGAATGGCACTTGAAAGTGACGCATAAATTAGTTAAATGTTTAGGGAACCCGCACAGATATATATATACAACATTCACTGAGAAACATTGACTGACTCCATTGTGTCAAAACACTTAAAGTGATTTCGGTACGATCTGGCTCTCTGTGAAATCTGAGACTCCCGACTCCGACAAGTGAGCGCCTGCCTGCGTTGGACCAAGCGCATTCAAAGCAGGCAGTGAGTTCGACCATAAATTTGTGTAAATTATTCAAAACGGTTCCGAACCAAACCGAATCGAACCGAACCAAAGCAATGTTTTGTAGGTGTCTAGGCTAGGGATCTGTGCATATGTAGGTGCGCCCTGGCTGAACGTATTTTAATTTGCATAAAATTGTCTTAAATGTTGTCAGCATTGGCCATTGGTCTCGTTACTGTCATCTTTCATTATCGATGAAATGTGGCCAATGCGTGTGGCAGACTCACGTTCACAAAGAATCCCAAAAAAGAAAAAGAAAAAAACTAGAGAAGAACATACAACAGAGACAATAAAATGGTTATTTCTTTGGGCCATCATTTTAATTTAGAACCAACGAAATGTTATTCTGAGCGGCGTCATAGTTAAACATGGTCAACGCTTTGTTTGTTTCTTTGTTTTGTTTGTCTTTCAAAAGGCCCAGTTTGAATGTTAAGATCATTTTCTATTAAAAGACCATAAAACTTGCGCTAATGACATGCACACCTGTTGATCCTTTGTTATGTACCGAGTTTTATAAGGGGCTTGGTCTTTTATTTATTCTGTTACGAATTTATTGTGCCAGTTAACACAAAGTGTCATAATAGATAATCAATATTTACGCATTGCATCTTTGTACTCTAACAATCAATATTTACGGCATATTAAATGTGTTAAGTAGTTGAATAAATATTTGTAGTTTACTTGAGCCAAATCAAATTAAACATCTGTGGCGTAATTTTGCTTCAATTTAAAAGATTTTTACTTTAGCTTCTTTTAATTTATTAATTGCGATCGCCAATCATCTTTATAAGCCACACTTTCCATTTTCGCCCAGCTTTTTTTCTTAATCTAAACCCTAACCCATAGCACCCAGCTGTGTTCAAAAGGTTTTCACTTCAATATTTCTGTTTGCTGTTGTTCAATTTAAATTATGCGTATGATGAAATAATCAGCAATGCAATCAAGCTGCAGTCAACAGAGATTATGTTACCTCTATCTTAGTCAAAGATTGAGATTAAGATAGAAAGATGGTGATGCAGATGTGTAGAGAGAAAGAGAGAGAGAGAGATTCTTTAATCCAAATCCAGCTGCAACATGTGTATACTATACACATGTTGTTGTTGAACAATTCAAAAAACACAGAATTCCATTTGATTATGGCAACTTTCCCACAGATTCTGAACAAAACGTTTACGGCAAACATTGACTGGTAAAAGCAGCTACACAATTGAGCGACAGACTCAGCTTAAAGAGAGAAGAGACAGAGACGGTAAGAGAGCTGGTTCACAGCAACATCAAAGTTCGGTGGAACGCATATCTCAGCCGCGAATCGAGTTCGCCTACGCACCGAAAAAAAAGCCAACAGCCGCGCCGCAAAAGTGGAGCCATTGATTCCAACGTTGACGTTGTTGCTGTTGTTGTTGACTGTGTCGTTGGGAGTGAGGCAGCATTTGACTGCTTGAATTCAAATTAATAGCCAACTGGCTTTGGCTTAGTCTCTGCCTCGATCTGCGGCTTGGTTCGTTGCCCGTCATCGTCCGCCGTGTGTGTGTGCAGGCGCAGGCAATGAAAACAAAAACAAGCCTCGTCTCAAGACCAAGTCGAGACCAAGCCCGAGACCAGTGGTTGCAACTGCTGTAGCTGTTGTTGCAGCTTGTAGTTTGGAGCTGGCAGCCAACCTACTGCCAACTTCGCTCGATAAGTGGCCTGTGGCAAAATAAACGCCGCTTTATGGCAGTTACTTGCAGTTTGTACAGAGCGTGCGCCACATTGTTGCTGTTGCTGTTGCTGTTGGGATGCAGCCAGCTCAACTCCTTTCAAGGGAGAGCCAAGTGTTTCTGTTGTTTGGAGTAAGTGGTATGCATTTGCATGGCATGCGCTACCATTAGAAGCAATTTGGGTGGGATAAATGCGAGCAGCGAGCAATCTCTCAGCTTCTTTCTATAATAGATAAGTCTTGCGAACTTGTCGACTAATGCCAGAGCTTTGTTCGGCCACTATGGCAAAGTGATTTGGCAAAGAAATGGGTTAATCATGGCTTACAAATGGTTACCAAATCTATCCGCAACTCCTGAGAAATGATAGCTTTCAGAGAACTAAATGGCCTACAAAAAAAAGATTGTAAAGTGTGAACTGATTGTTCAGATTGCCTTGTTATTGATATTATTTTGAGTGCTTTTCATTTCCTGTTTTATTTTTTGTTATTATTTGTTCTACGTTCTTTTCGAGTTCTGATAATACACACATTCGGTAGCTTAACGCTTTCAGTCATATTTCAAATGCCAAGGGCTTTAATCATCCTTCATGTCACGCATTTCTTTTGCCCATTTCAAAGAGCGACCAAAGCCTAAAAGCATTTTGCATGCTTCACATCCATGTTCACACATTACTCAGCCGCCAGTGTACGTGGTTCACGTCCATGTCTAAAGGTTCCTCTGTCTTTTGGGTGGTGCTTGGCAAAGTGTTTGAACTGGACTTGAGCAGAGAGTAAAGAGTTGGCAAGAAGACAACGGCTGCTGGCACGCAAAGGCAAGGCAGGCAGCCTTTTGGCTTTGGTCCAGGCAGCAAATTGGAATTATGAATTATGAATGCGTGGTTAATAAAAAGAACGCAGCAACAACAAGCCAAAGATGGCAAGTGGCTTTGTCATGCTAACTGCACAAAGGGTATATGGTGTTAGTTGAAAAGGGTATGCGGGTTGAAGCAGTGGCTGAAATGCTAATGCGTTTCTCGCTGCGCTTCGCTGGCTATTTTCCCAGCACTCAAACGACGCCGATGCCCCCAACGCCGGGACGCCAAGACAATATGGTCGACTGAACTGAAACAAAGCTGAAAAGCGCAAAGTGGCCGACACTGCGAACATGGCCAGAAAGCGAAAACCCCTACGCAAAATGGGTTTTTCTTTTCTTTTTTCTTATTTATTTTTGATTGTGTACCCCTTTCTACACATCTCTCTCTCTGTGTCTCTTGCTGTGTTGCTGTCTTGTTGTTTGCAACATGGACGCGAACATGAACACAGCATACAGCGCCGCCTTTTTTTTTTGTCTTGGGTCGCTTGCCACTTAAGTACTTAACACTTTTTGCTAATTGCGCGTTGCCGCCAAATGCTTCTACCAAAATATTGACGATCGCACACACTTTTGACAAGTGTTGTTGCCCACCAATGAATATGCCGCAGCTGCGTCTCATGATGCCAAAACAAAGCTGACAGCACAAAACTCTCAACTACACTAAAAAAACAACAACAGTCTACTATGTAAATATTCAGCTTAAGGCATCAAGAATTTGACGTGGGATATGACAAGTTAGAATTCTTATAAGCATCAACCATATAGGGAGCAAACTGTATTCAAAGACTTGCCCATTTGTCAGTACGCTTTGGTAGTGTATTGGTCTAGTTGGTAATTGGAAATTCAAAACGTAATGACTTCCTACTTCTGAGTTACTTTTCAGCAACATAAACAGATCAGTAAGGGCTCTAAAGTTGACTGCAAGTCTCAGAGACACTGCCCACTTGATTTGTTATCTTTTACTTTGAAGGCATTGTGGATTTTGGCCATAAAATATGGTAAAGAATGGCTTCTAGGTCAGTTGGGCACAGTAGTAGTTGCACGTTTGGCTGTCTGCTGCTGTAGTGATGGACTTCCTGGAAAATGGTCGCACATAGAGCGATTACAATGAGTTATGTCCTGGGAGAGTTTTGAACTCTATCTGTGCGGCATGGTTACGCAGTTGGGTTAACCACAAAATGTCCATGACATGATATGTAAATGTTTTGGTATGAGAGCCATAAGCCAATCCCACACTCGCTCGGACATAAAGTGAAATTTACATGCTATTCAGCATGTAACTGCACTTTTTTTTTTCTTTTTTTTGGCCATGGGCCATTTGGACTTGGACATTGCAAAGCCCACAACAACATGCACATAGTGTCTTCTTCTTCTTAACGGCTTTTAATAACATTTTCTTGTAATTGTAATTTGTTTTCTTTCGAGATCGTCTCTTCTTCCTGTGCATATCCCAAAAACTCAAACCCAACACACATGCTTTGTCGGTGCTTTTGTGTCCAAGAGGGTTCCAACTTGTAACCTTTTCACTGTTGTCTCTATCTTCGTCTCTCGTTTTGGAGTTGCCTTTTGTGTTTGCTCATGCAGTGAAGATCATTAATAAATTTGGCTTTGTATGGGGTGGATTTCTACAATCTTTTGTTGTATATTTGTTCCTGCCTGTCAGTATTAATAATAATAAACAATGCATGTTTGGCCACAAACAAAACATTTAACTTAACTTCTTCTTCTTCTTCTCCATTCTTGTTGCAGAGGCGTTCAGTGTCACGATACTGTGAACGGTGCTCAGTGTGACTCCTGTCCGGTTGGCTATGAAGGTGATGGACGCACATGTTCAATACGTAATCCTTGCCTGGAAACACCATGCCCCTCAGGTAAGTCAAGACAAGACAACAACAACAACTTTGCGGCCTGTTTGACTTTTTGATTAGTTTAAGTTTCAAGTGGAGTTTTGGGGCCACGTTTTGTTTTCAGCTCTTTTTTATGGCTAATTTGAGGTTGTCGTACTTCAAGCTACAGTCAATAGAGTTTGGGTTTTGGGATAAGTTTTAAATATTTATGCTATTGATCAAGAGGTTAATGGCATCTGCAAAGTGTATATACCCTACCAAAAGCCCTGTAGAGTGCACAGTTCACACGACTGTTTGATTTATTAATGCGCAGTTCGGACAAATTTAGTTAGCAGCGCTGAACCCTTTTGATTGAATTAAAGAAGACAAAATAAAAAGCAAATTATAGGTTAAGCGAGAGCAATTTTCGGCTCAGATGTGTGAAACAAGGCTGCTAATTAGGCTGTGCTATCGAAGCAGTAAGAGCTGGAGGTCAGGTCTACTTAGTCATCATTGGAGGCGGCGTTGTTGTTGATTGCGGAATGTCGTGCCATAAAAGCCAGAGGTTGGCTAATTGAATACGGCAAAAGTACAAAGCCGTGTTGTAGTTACTCAGTTAGTGGGTGGACAGAAATAACAAATGTTTTCTTCTTCTTATTATTACGATATTAATGCATAAACAATTCTCATTATTAGGCAACATTCTAATGCCCACACATAATGTGCAGCACTATCAGAGGCAGAGCCAATACACAGCACGCAAATACTCGGTTGTAACGAACTGAACTGAAACAGAGCACAGCAGTAGTGTTTAATTATATATTCAAATAACATAGAAAGCAGAGAGCACACATAATAATGAAACACTTGTAAAATTAGTCATAAGTTGTAAGCTTTACGCATGGCAATTGAAATAATTCAAAGTATTAGCAATCCTGTAACAATAAATCACAATAATATCTAAAATGTCGAGAAAGTGAAGTTAATTATGATTTTAGGTGATGATTCACACACTCAATCTATCTTTCTCTCTCTGTAATACCTTAAATGAAATGTGAATAAAATTTAAAAACAAATCAAAACGTTGTTTAATTTGAGCAATTCAAAAAGTATTCAACTAGCTCACTGGAATGTCTTTTGGATACAGTTTTTGGTAAATAAAAATTTAAATTATCTCATTTCTTTCATGCCTTACCCTTTTAAATCAAAATCATCTTTCATGCACTCTATCTCTTTTGTATTTCTATTGAACTGCATTTCGCTTTATTGTTTTATTCACAATCATTTTTGGATCATGCTTTATTCGACACTCGTATTCATTTAGTTTTGGGTTATGATAATCTCAATTTATTAATGCATTGTCGCTTTTCTGCACGGTTTTTTATTTCGCTTTTCATATTCATAACTTAGATTTATATGTTTTATCAGGTGTCGAATGCCTTCAGTTGGGCTTTCCACCTTACTTTCAGTGCATCTCCTGTCCACGAGGTCACAAAATCAATGGCACCATCTGCCACGACGTGGACGAGTGTGCAACATATCAGCCTTGCGATGAAATGGCCATTTGCAACAATCTCAATCCGGGCTTTCGCTGTGGACCCTGTCCACCTGGTTTCGATGGCATTCATGCTCATGGTAAAGTAGAGTATACAACTCTTGCCTATAACTGCTAACAAGTTTAGGGTATTTTTCTTTCAGGTTATTCAGCTGATTATTTAGCTGTAGGCTTTCAGAAACAAACCTGCCTGGACATAGACGAGTGCAAGTTGGGCTTCTTTAGATGTCCAGAACATGCCAGCTGTCATAATAGCATTGTAAGTCCACTTAATGACTAACTAAACTAGCATGATTAATCATTATTCGATTAGGGCTCTTATAGATGCCAGTGTCATGATGGCTATGTGGCCAATGGCACCTTTAGCTGTCTGTCTGCAGCGGATGTATGTCCAGATGGCAGCATCTGTGCCAGAAATGCTGAATGTGTGCCAACGGATAATTATCACTATCAGTGCCGCTGCAGTGTTGGTTGGGCAGGCAATGGCAGGATCTGCGGTAGGGATCGTGATTTGGATGGCTGGCCGGATGAGTCTTTGAACTGTGCAGAGTCACATTGTCGCCGCGATAATTGTCCAGACTTGCCGAACTCGGGTCAAGAGGATGCTGATTTGGATGGCATTGGCGATGGCTGCGATGATGATGCAGACAGTGATCAGGTGCTCAATGCCAAGGATAACTGTCCGTTTGCCTATAACAATGATCAGCTGGATTCCGATCACGATGGCATTGGCGATGCCTGTGATAATTGTATGTTCATTTCGAATCGTAGGCAATTGGATACAGATGAGGATGGTTTGGGCAATGAGTGTGATGATGATATTGATAATGATTCCTTACCAAATCAATATGACAATTGCCCATTGCTGCGTAATCCCAATCAGTCGGATGTGGATAACGATGGTGTGGGAGATGTGTGTGATAACTGTCCAACAATACCCAATCCGGCGCAAGAGGATCGTGACATGGATCTGGTGGGAGATGCCTGTGACAGCGATATCGATGGCGATGACGATGGCATACAGGACTCGGAGGATAATTGCCCCATGGTCAGCAATTCAGATCAATTGGATACGGATAGCGATGGTAAAGGTGATGACTGTGACGACGATATGGATGGCGATGGTGTGCCCAACTACAGAGATAACTGTCCGCTGGCCAGAAACACAGATCAGCTCGATCTTAATCACAATGGCAAGGGTGATCTGTGCGAGGATGATGAGGATGACGATGGAACGCCCAATATCATGGACAATTGTCCAAATAATTCCATGATACATCGCACAGATTTTCGCACAATACGTTCGGTTATCTTAGATCCGGAGGGTGATGCACAACTGGATCCTAATTGGGTGGTCCATGCAAATGGTTCGGAGATTACACAAACCTTAAACTCCGATCCAGGTCTAGTGGTGGGCAGTGATTCCTTTGGTGGTGTCGATTTCGAAGGCACTTTCTATGTCAACGATGATACGGACGATGATTATGTGGGCTTCATTTTCAGTTATCAGAGTAATCGCAAGTTCTATGTGGTTCAGTGGAAGAAGGGCACCCAGACCTATTGGCACTCCTCACCCTTCCGCGCCTCTGCCGAGCCAGGTGTGCAAATCAAGCTAATTGATAGTAATACTGGACCTGGTTCCATATTGCGCAACAGCTTGTGGCATGCTGGTGATACGCCCGGACAGGCAAGACTTCTGTGGAAGGATCCGTTGAATGCGGGCTGGAAGGAGAAGACCTCATATCGCTGGTCCCTAGTGCATCGTCCTACAATTGGACTCATCCGGTTGCGGTAAGTTTGAGCTTCATCTGATGAATATTTGACATGAGTTTCATTTTACCGCTTGCTTAGCATATTTGAGGGCGAACGTTTGATACTGGACTCGCACAATGTCTATGATGCCACACTAACCCTTAAGGGCGGACGTTTGGGCGTTTTTTGTTTCTCACAGGAGATGATTATATGGTCGGATCTGGTTTACAAATGCAACAGTGAGTAGCCCTTTGGCATCGTCTTGGCCTGGCCCTCTCTCTTGACTCATCAACTTTCCTGTTTCATGCTACAGCACGTGTACCGCCCCTCATCTACAATGAACTGCCCACACATTTGAAGCTCAAGGTGGAACTGGAGAACTAGGCATTGCAATCTGTTTGGAGTTGCTGTATTTGGGTTTTTTTTTTCCCAGCTTTCGCCAGCAGCAAAATAATATGTTACTGCCATAAATCTTAACAATATTAACTAAGTTTTTATTTATTAAGTCGCTTAGGCGCGACTACTTATACGTATAATACAATAAAATAAACAAAAAAAATAATAAAACAAAGAATATTACAATTATTTTTGTGGCACAACAATGACATTATAATAAGTCAGGAATTAGCTTTCATACATTTATTTGTATAACAGTTCCAATTCAGTAAGAACTGTCTCATCGAATATTTACTATCGATAGCATTTAATGGGTATTGACAGTTCTAACTTATTAATCAATCAGTTTATTGTGCATTAGTTTTGGGTAAGCATCAGAGTAGGTCAATAGATTAGAGTTAATATTTGTAGCAGAGATATTTAACACAGTCAACGTTGAAGCAGTGCAGGCCTAAATTTAAAACATTTTACAAAACGAAAATTTTCGACACAACAATAATCACAAAAAAAAAAGTCTTGCTTTCCTAACCCGTCTGAAATTCTGTCAGTCCTGCAACAAATAGTGCAGGGTAAGCATAAATATATTTAAATGAAAGTATCAAATAGAAAGCTGTATACTAACAATACTAGATAGTATATAATGGCCAGTCATGATGTGCATGTCACTCCGCCGGATGCAAATGGCAGGAATGATGAAAATAGAACCAATGATGTCGGAATAAGTAATACCATGAATGGGAATGTGCCAAAATCTTCCAAAATTCCAGTGCTTGTCCGCTTGGACAATAATGACAGCTTTACTTACATTAGCACTCGTAAATATAGCACCTTGAGGAATGCGATAAGGACCAGGGCCAAGATGGATAAGTCATTTAGTAGCACCAGCACGCTTATTTACACTGGCGACGATTCGGGTGTCCAAATGGAATCCTCAGTGTTAGAAGAAGACTATTTCAGCTCTGGTGTTTTCCTATGTAAAACAAACAGCTCAACGCCCAGGTCTCATCGCAGCACAGATACACTTCTGCCGCCGAGTGAAAGTGAACAGAAACTGGGTACAGACGAGCAGCTTACTCTTAGAGTGCTGCAACGTGCAGTTGCCGAAATGGAAGCGGACGTTGCCTTGCATGAAGAGATGTTGGAAGAGCAGATGAACTCTGAGCTGATACAAGAAGATGTGGAGCAAGCAGAGGAGGCGCAGCAGCACGAACAGAGGCAACCTCAGCTACCAGAGGAAGTGGATGAGGAGGTATCAGAGGAATATACAGAGGAGCTGCTAAAGGAGCTATCAGAAGAGCTGGCGATCGAGTTGTCAGAAGACCTAGCTTTGGAGCTGTCGGAGGAGCTGCCAGAGAAGTGCTCTCAGGAGTTGTCAGAGGATCTAGCGGAAGAGTTGCTTAGAGAGTTGCCCGAGGAGCAGCCACTGCAGCTGTCAGAAGAGCTAATAGTAAAGGTTTCAGGGGAGTTGCCAGTCATGGTCTCGGACGAGCTGCAGGAAAAACATCGGCTAGAAAATATACAAGTGGAGCTGGAAGAGAATCTGTGTATAATACCAGAGAAGCCAGAGATACCTCTGCCAAAGGAAAATTTAGAACAGTTGCCCATGGATCCGTCAGAGGACCTGATAATAGAACTGTCAGCAGAGTTGGCACTACAAACTGTAATCGTGGAGCAACCAACTGAAAGTTTTCCCACCACAATTCCTACACCACGCAAGCATGTGCGAGTGGAGCAACTATTGGCAGCGGAACACGACATTCAGATGCTAAACGAGCTGCTCTCCGACGACGTGTTGTATCCCTTGGAGCAACCTGAAAACTTACTTGCTTCGGGTGACCAAAATGCTGGCAACGATAAGGAGGACTTTGCGTTATTTCCCGATGGTAAAAACGATGAGTGGAACAATAATGATGGGAATTTCTTAGAATCACTGAAGACATTCTTTTGCGGCAAGCACATCCGCAAACTGGGCTATCCCATTCTATTATGTGGCATGGCTGTCGGTTTGATTTATTACTTTCGTAAGGATTAAAGATTTGTAGGCATAATACAACCTAAAAATCACACAACACACCGCAAATTTAAGAGCTCTGTATATGCGCGACTAATGTAACTAAATTACATTTATATGAAGAGAATAGAAAACAATTCGCTTATACAGCAAACACTCAACACGGCACTACAACAACTGTCACAAGTTATAAAGTCACCGTGCAGAAAACTTATGTACAAATAATTGTAACCAAATAATCATAATAAAGCACACGCTCAATCAAATATAAATAAAATGTACGTCTACTAAAAGATGCGTTCCCGCAAAATAACTCCTAACTTTTACTTTTTATTCGATTTTTTGATTGATTTTACAAGCTGAGGACATACAGAAATTTAACTATTACAAGATTAAATAATGCTATAAGATGAATTACCCAATTTAACTCTTTTTTAAACAAATGTAACCAGCAATTTCGAAAAGCTTCACTCTAAATTGAGTTTATATGTTTTGATATTTGATTTAAAAATCTGCCTAGTACAGTTTGTCAACGTTAAAAAAATGTTCTAAAGTAATTTTATAATTTTTTTGGAAAACATTTAAATTGTCTGCTTTTTTACTTTGAAATACCGGCGTACACATGGCTTCTAGTGAGTCCGTTTTTCTGGCCGGCTTTGTGCATCTGATGTTGCGCTTTGCCCTCTATATAACACCACAATCAAAGCTTCGGACTCCCGGCCCGGCGATGCCCACAGCCATTGTGTGTGTGTCGCTATTGGAAGTCATCTATGATAACCGTATAATTCCGCTTCGTTTTCAAAATATGTCGGCGGGTTTTAAGTATATATTTGAGACAGCGATGGCAATTTTCTTATTGGAGGTTGGTATGCTAATTTGGCAGTCGATTGAGCACACCATCTACTTGTTTGCCAAGAACACATTGCTGGGACTCAACGTGGTGTCGAAGCAAACCTATCAGAACCACGAGATCCTTATTATTGGATCCTTCACCCTGCCGCTGTCCCTGACAATATTGACAATGGCTGCACAGGCTACTGATCATTACCAAGCTATACGCCGTAGCATGTCCCATTAAATGAGCGCTGCTGCTGAATTAATGATGTAAAAGTGTCGAATATTCGGAAGAGATGTTTTAAAACTAACAGCAAAACAAAATAAATTTAACATTTAATAACATTTGACTTCTGTTAATATATGTGAAAAATCGTTGCATACGTTTAGGTGAAAATTAAAATTTAGTTGCTGCATTCCCCACCTTAGCGATTCCAGCTACCCAAAAAGAAGAAGAAGAAGAAATATAAACATAAGCTTTTGCTTTTATTAATTACTTGGTTCTTTTGTACAGCTATACAAAAGATTTTATAAAATTACAAATTACAATTTCATATGCATACATAATAATTAATTTGCTTTATTTAAATTACAAAATAACGACTATATTTGATTTGCTTGTAACAGCACTCGCGAATTTTTCAACAAGTTTGGAAAAGTATATTGCAATTTGACGCATACTCTATATATTAAATATTCATATTTAATACCTTTTAAAGCAAGGTAGTTAAAGTTATTAATTTTTCTTCTCTCGTGCGTATAGGTAAATAATACTTAAAATTAAAACAATTTTATAATATACTTTTATTTCGTATTATATGCATAAGTTCGACTTAATTTCTGTTTTAGTTTTCATATTTAAAGAGCACATGTTGGAGTTACTGTTTCTTAAAGCAGCTTGTTTTATCTTTTTTTTACATTTCAAGCTTTGCATTAAGCCACGTAATTGAAACTTTAATAAGGTTCTAAGGTTGTGCAGCTTGTGATTACTGCGATTCAATGCAAAGCTCCTAAATGATGCCTTAAATGAGTATTTTTTTTTTTAGTGGCAGTGTTTGAACTTTGCCTCATTGCAGTGCTATACATTTATGACCACATTTTACATTAAAGCAGCTTTTAAAGTTATTCATAGTATATGTTTAAGTTATTTTGTATGTATCGTTGATGGTTTACTGCACTTCACTATCACTGTCACTCTTTTCTGGAAAGATAAATCAAAGTATTAAGTTAATTCAATCAAAGGAAATATATTATTTTAAGAAACATACCTTTCTTGCCTGTGTAGGCGTGACGTTTCAGTCGATCGTATAAGTCTTCTTTAGTTCCGTAGAGCGACGCATTGGATCGGGCCAATGTGCTCATCTTGCCACCATGTAGACCTACAAGGAGCGAGATACAAAATGGTTAAGTAGTGTTTTGTATAATGTTAATGTAGCTAACTCTCACCGTCTTTCATGTATGTTTCGTTATAGAAGTTTGGCATCTCCCAGCCATCTTCCTCATCATCGTAGTAATGGGCATAGGTGCTGTGATGTGAAGGTGCAATGGATTCCGCATATGGCGTATGTGCGCCATAATAGAAGTTCACCTGGGAGCCAGTTTGGTCGATAGCTGGCGTAAGCATCTTCTTGGGATCTCTACGTTTTGTAGAGCGAACACAAATCATCCAGACGAGCAGCACAATGATAATGATAAAGATCACAGCGCCAGCGATGCCACCGGCAATATATGCAAACTCTGAACGCTCAGCGCAATGTGGTCCCGTAAAGGAGCCCACACAGCGACAGGATGGAGTTCCCTTAAGATCCTTGACACAAGTGCCAGAATTCTCACAGAAACCATCGCAGACATCGGTGCAGGCCATGCCGGTGCCATTAAAGCCAGGTTTGCACGCACACTTGAAATCAGACGTTTCGGGAACCATAATACAATAAGCGTTGACGTCGCAATGGGGTTTGCCCTCGGCAATGTGTTCGCACGGATTGGTGCACTCGCTCTTGGAGGTGGCGCCAGTGATCTTGGTACTGTGATTGGGTGGACACTGAATACAACTGGTTTGCTGAGACTCCGATTGATAGAAGCCCTTGCGGCATTCAATGCACATGTTTTGTGTGGCATTCAAATAGGTGCCGGGTGAGCACACTGGAAGTGTGCACTCCTCCACGGAGCTGGCTCCCACCTTGGGCGTGGTGCGTCCTAATGGACAGGCAGCACAGGATGGTTGCACACCCTGCAGACGATAGGTGCCACGTGGGCAAGGTTCACAACGTCCATCGGCGCCGAGCTGCTGACCGGAGCTGCATTCATCACGGCACTCCTTGCGAGAAGTTGCCTCTGTGGAGCGTGTAGTCTGACCCAATCCGCACAGATCGCAAGCGAAGGCGCCTTCGTTGGCCTGATAGAAACCATGACCGCAGGAGCGGCACAGACCCGTCTCCGCATCGAAGTACTTGCCAGCTGGACAACGTTCCTTGCAGTCAGCGGCAGAGCGTGCACCAGGACCCGCTGTTACACCAGGACGTCCAGCAATGACCGGACACTTACTGCACTGCTGTTGACCAGCCTCAGACTGATAGCTACCTCGGGCGCAGGGAATACAGGTCTTGTTTGCAGTATCGTAGAAGGTACCAATGGCACATGGCACACAGTCGGGTATCATTACCACTTGACCGACGGGACAAGCATACTCGGAGCCCAGTTCCAGTGAAGCGGGATCGGGCACTGTGTTAGGCAGAATTTCCTGTACGGCAAATTGATCATCCTCGAGAATCAACTTTTCAAGCAGCTGCTTTACATTGGAGCGTTCTCCGGTCGATGTATGTATCACAGGATCGCTAAAGAAAGAAGTAGGAATAAAAACCAATTAATAAAAAGTTGGATTCTTGGTAAAAGCCAAACCATTGAATGTTTAAGTAATGTTCTTAATGTTCTTGGTTAGCATGGACAAATTACATATGTAACAAATGGGCGGTTAGCTTAAAGCATTAGATATTTTAGCATGGTGATGGTATTATTTATGGTTATTTATTATTTATGGATAGTCGTAAGACAGTTGTGTGACAGAAGTAGTAGTTGTGGTAGTACTGGGGTGCAAAATGCTGAAGATCGGGTGCTTTGAATATATGCAAGATGCTTGACATACTTAACAGCCGGGAAGGCTATTTCCAGTGTGTATGTATCACCGCCAGTTTGTTGGCGTCCCTGGCGACCTGTCAGCGCCAACTCGTCATCCTCGCTAAAAATTGGGTTAACGAACACAAATATTGTACACACATATACATACAAAAACACACAGAGTACACATAGACATATAGGACACAAAGATAACATGCTAGACCAAAGTCCTATGAGAATAACATACTAGACAACTTACTTGACAACTGGTAGTTCAGCTTCCATTACATATACACCTCCATCCTTGACTTGACGACGCACGCGATTGTTTTGGGCTGCACGATAATGATCGCACTTGACATCAATTTGAATATCCTTACATTCCCTATTAAAAAAGTCATAAGTGTTTAAAAAAATCAATCAGTTAACTTATATACTATTCAAAACATACCTGGTGCCCTCAATAGCATACGAACAGAAGTTCCAGTCTCGGTTCAAGGAGTTCACAGAGTTTGTGACCTTCTGTCGAAGAACAGCCTGTCCAGCCTTATTGCACAGCACATCCGAGGGGAAGAGCATCTTGATGCGGAACACACGTTGTGCAGGCTTAGCCGGTGAGCATGATGGATAGATCAATGGCATCGAAGGTTCACGTGTCGGACGCCAAAAGCCTTCGGCACCGCAAGTGTAGAATTCGGGAACGGGCTCAGAGAATCGCTGTCCATTGTTGCAAGCTATCTCGCAGACCTTGAACTGACCACCTGCACCCCAATCCTTGCATACCTGAGATCCACCAACGGGGTCAGCCAGAGGTGGACAGAACTCAGCTAATAACATAACAATAATATCAAAGACTTAGTATTGAATTAATTAATAAATATCTTATGTGCTACTTACTTAACAGTGAAACCTTAAAGCTGCATGAAGCTGTATTTCCGGCAGCATCGGATGCAATGTAGGTGATGTCGTAGGTACCCCAGAGAAGCGTTGTGCCAGAGCGATGTCCGTTGCGTTCATAGATTTTGGTCACACCAATGTTATCACTAAAGTGTGGCTCATCCCATGTAACCACAGCTGAGCCATTCTTGGCAATCACCCACAAGTCACCGGGACAATGCTCAACCACAGGCGGTTCCTTATCCACAACCAGTTGCTGACAGTTGGCACCAGTGTAGCCCACCTGGCACTTACGTTGACCGCATAATGAGGGAACATTACGTTCCACGCCACCAGAAGTAATTTCATAGCCTGCCCAATTTAGAATAAGACCTGGATAGAGCACAGGTTCAGAGCGACAGTCGCGAACCTGTTTTTGCAGCTCAGAGGTAATATCCAGAGCTCGGGCCCAAACCTGAGTCTTGGTTATTGTGCCCTGGAAGCCTGCATCACTGTAGGCCAGCTCATGCTTAATGCTATCCGGTTGCGGGCGACCAAGAACAGACCACAGATAAGCTGGCAAAGCACCACCGGCACCATACTCCAATTTGCTGGCAATCAATCCTTCGGTAATCAGTTGCAATTGTCCACTAATGCCATCCCAGACGACAGCCACATGATGCCACTGGCCATCGTTGACTGAAGTGTACTCTCCAAAGCTAAGGAACATGTCTGGCAGATCCTCAAAGAGGGAGACCTGAACACCACTGGAATGTGCCTGAAGCAGCATACGACGACGCTGTGTCATGCGGGCAGAATCCACGCCATAGAGTGTAAAGAAGATGCCAGTGTCATCCTTCTGTGCAAATTGTACCCACATGGCAACTGTAAGGCTATTAGCCTCGCCAGTGTGGAAGGGAACAACCTGAGCTGCCGTGGAACGAGATGGATCACTAAAGTAGAGATCATAGTCCACTTGGATAGCCTTGCGGCAATCATCGCCAGTCATATTGAAGGGACATTGACAGTAGAAGCCATTGGTCAGATCCACACAGCTAGCACCCGGGGGACAGGAGTTATCCTTGCAATCTACAATATCCTGTTCGCAGTTCTTGCCAGTAAATCCAGGAGGACATTGACAGCTGTAGCCGGCGCCATTGTCCAAACAGGTGGCACCATTCTGGCAGACATGTTCCTCACAAGCATCATACTCATACTGACATCCGATGCCAGCGTAATCCGCCGCACAGCTACAGTTAAGGCCGGATCCAAAGTCCTGGCACTTGCCGCCATGCATGCAAGGATTTCCAATGCATCGTTCGGGTGCAGTTTCACAATTCTTGCCATCGGTACCACTGGGGCACACACAGAAGTAGTCTTGGAACAGATCAATGCAGCGAGCATCGTTCTGGCAAGGAGCCTGCACATTGCAGGTGGTCACTTGCTGCTCGCAACGCATGCCACTCCAGCCCGGAGCGCAGCCACACTCAAAGCCACCAACGCGATCGCGACAGATGCCATCGTTCAAGCAGGGCTGAGGTTCACAATCATCAATGTCGGTCTCGCAGAGCGCACCCTTGAATCCATCACGGCAGACGCATTCGAATTTGTTATCCAGATCCAAGCAGCGTTCGGTGCCCACAGGATGGCAGGGATCACTTAAGCACTCATCAATCTCCGCTTCGCAGCTGAGACCCACAAATCCAGGACGGCACTTGCAACTAAAGCCATCTAGCTGATCCACACAGGTAGCACCATGTTGGCAAGGATTTGAGGCACAATCATCAATGGTATGCTGACAATTCTTTCCCGTATAGCCGGGTTCACAATTACAGCTGTAGCTATCGACCAGATCGACACAAACGCCATCATTTGCACATGGACGATTCTCGCAGTCATCAATGTTGATATCGCAGGCACCACCCGTCCAGCCAGGATCACAGATGCACTCATGACCAAATAGACGATCCACACAGGCGCCATGTTTGCAGGGCTCGGACAGACATAAGTCGATCTTCTGCTCGCAACGTTTGCCAGTAAAACCAGGTGGACAAGAACACTGGAAGTCATTCACTAGATCAGTGCAGGCAGCTCCCAGCAGGCAAGGATTCTCCTCGCAATCGTTTATATTCTGCTCGCAGTGCATACCCTCCCAACCTGGCAGACACTCGCACTTGTAGCGACCCTGCTGCAAAGCCAGACAGCTAGCACCATTGTTGCACGGGTTACCGTTGGCAGTGCAGGGATCGATGGTCACATCACACTGATCTCCTGTGTAGCCACTGCGGCACAAGCACGTTACATTTTTGTAGCCTGGCTCGTTCTTGCACATGGCACGGGCGGGACAGGTGTCATTGCCACAATCGCTAGCTTCATCTTGACAATTGATGCCCGAGTAACCCTTGGGACATTCGCAGCGATAGCCCTGAGGCAGATCCTTGCACTGACCGCCATTAAAGCAGGGTTGCGAAGCGCACTCATCAATGTCCTGTTCACAACGACGTCCGGAGAAACCGGCAGGGCAGAAGCATTGGATATCATGACCCATTGGCACACAAAGTCCTCCATGCTGGCAGGCACCCTCCCCACAGACAACAGGTTTGCACTGTTCACGTCCCTTGGCTCCCGCGCTATCTGTTCTCATATTACTGGGGCATTCGTTGCAATTCTGAGCGCCTGAAGCACTCTGGTAGTGGTGAAGTGGACAGGACGAACAAGGTGCGAGACCTGTTGCAGAATAGGTGCCTGGTGCACATTTGGCTCTACATAGACCCTTATTGGCAGCTGCCGGTTGATATGTAAAGCTTTGTGCTGGACAAGCCTGACAATCCTTAAAGCCTCCGGTGGGTGGCTCAGCGCTGAAAGAGTTGCGTGGACATTCCAAGCAAGGCACGAGGCCAGTGGGAGAGTAGGTGCCATAACCGCATACTGGAATACAATCTGACAGAGATTTTGAGCCCTCTTCTTTAGTATATGTGCCAGCGGGGCAGCGTAGACAGGTTCCTTGGCGATCTCGGTTCTGATAGTAGCCACGCGGACAGTAGGTGCAGCTATTCTGACCCTCTGACACATAGGTGCCAGCAGGACAATGTAGGCAACGAGGCACATCGCTTGTATCCATGTTGAGCACTTCACCCACATTGCAGTTAAATCCACGAGTGATTTGCGACTTCAAAGCACGCAGCGGTGGACACTGATTGCCAATGTTTGAGATATTCAGCAATGAATCAATCACTGCACTTGCGTAAGGCACACTCAAGTCAAATATCAGATTAAGTGTGGAGCCGCAGAGATCGTAGAGTTGGGGCTGTCGCACAGCTGGAAGAATGGACAATATGAAGTCCATTTTAACAACGTTCTCCTCCAGGAGTGATGGCACTGATTTCAAAAAGGTAACATTCATATTCACATTAACCGCTGAGCAGCGTTGCGAAAGCAATTGATTGAGTCCAGCATAGTGGTGAGAGAGCACCTCCTGGTACTGTCCCAGACAAGACTGAGCCACAGCACCATTGGCACGATAGGTAATCGTAGCCGTCACATGATAGGCAGCCTGTTCCGTGTTCTCAGATACGCAATCGGGCACAACAGATGTTGGACGCCACAAGCGAGAGGTCTCGCAAGAGAAAGTCTTTAGTGGCTCTCCATCGGTGAAGCGGAATCCTGGCTTACAGGTGGCAATACATTCAATGCCACGATCTCCTGGCAGACAATTAATTGCTCCATTTGCCGGTGGCTGCAATTCCCAGTCTACACAAGGCGATGCCTGCACGGAAACTTGGAAGTGGCAGCTGGCACGATTGTTGTACTTATCCGTAGCGGTCACAGTCACATTCTCAAAGTGTCCAATCTTAATGGTTGCACGTTCCGGTGTAAACTGCAAGCGTACTTCACCCGTCTCATCCGAGGTCTTAATGCGTTTACGTGTATCGTTAAAGTTCACATTATAGCTGTCCTGGCGATCGACTAGTTCAATCACATAGCTCTGGGGACACTGCAGCAGTGGTGGCGTGACATCAGGTACGGTAATATTAATCTCACAGATAGCTACATTGCCATCGTAATCGAAAGCAACATATTTGACCACTGTATCCTTGAATATGTGACTGGGTGTGCGGAAGTTTTGAGGCTTAATCTCCAAGCGGGCAATCGAACCGGAATTGTCAACGGCAGTGGGTTCGGTAAAGTTGACAGGCAGCACACCACCATTCTCATCACGTCGTACCACAATTGGTTGCTGTGGGCAATTCTGGAAGATAGGTGGCTCATTATCCACACAGGGTGAGTAACCGTAGTCATAACCAAGCAGGGGCTCCTGCTTAGGCTCCTCGCAGCCCATCAACTCAAACTTCAGACAGGCATTATCCATATAGCTGACAATGCCAAGAATGACGAACCTAGCTTGCACATATTTCGGGAGCGTAATCATGGCCAGTTCACCATAGTTGCCTGGGTCGCGCATAGTTAAATTAAAGTTCGGGAAGTACACCACATAGTTCTCGTTCTCTGCCTGCTTGTAGAAGAAACGTATCTCAGTGGGTCGCCCAACAATATCGTTGGTAACAACACCCTTGACTAAGATTGCCTTAACACGATAGATTTGTCCTAAGTCCACACTGACATAGGTAAACGCCTCCTGTTTGCCGCACCAGCCTGTTGCAGAGTTCAATCTTATATTCTTCGCTTCATAGTTGGGTCTTTCAGAGGTCGCATTGATTGCTGAATCGGGTATTCTTCCTGAGCTCAAGCCCAATGGCTTGATCACCTTGCATTCCGGTTCACGTATACAAGTTATTGGTCTGGGATTAATAAGAATGTAGCCAGGACGATTGCAGCCAAAGTAAACCTCTGAGCTCTGTTCATAGCTACGAGCCAATTGGCGACCATCAGCTGGTCTACCCGGATCTTCGCAGACAGGTCCCTCGCAACGTAAGTCACCAAAGTCCCAAATGGCATCGGCACCACAGCGCACTACATTATCATGTCGCTGCGTTTGTCCTGCCAGCTTGAAGGTGTTTTGGCAGCCAAAGAAGAAGCTACTCTGGTAACGTGTATCCACAAACTGTCCATACTCAGCACCAGGGGTTGGCATTGGCGCATAACAATCAACACGGGGACAGGATGGCTGCATTCCCGATAGCCAGTAGTCAGGTAGACCCGGTTTCGGATCATACACGCACTGTCTGAAGCCAGCAGAGGCAGTAGAGCGCAATTGACGACCGGGTGAGCTACAAGAAATGGTTACGTTGTCACGGAAAGGTACAAGCACGGACTCAGGATCAGGTCGGGCAACAGTCAAACCCTCCAGCTTGTCATCAGGCAGGGAAACGCACTTCGCATCTGTTATTGGAATAGAAATGTTTGGTTAATTATACTTTAAGGACTTAAAATGGGTAAAAATCTAATCTTTTACTTACAATTGCATTCGGGTACGCTCGCATTCCATTGACCGCTGGAAAGGCAGAGAGCCACTGAACTGCCACTCATAATGTAGCCAAAGTGACACTGGAAACGCACAACATCACCAAAATGATAATCACTACGTTCACTGAGCAGCTGTCCATTTTCCGGAGCTTGCAGTTCAGGACACATCAGCGGGACACATGTCTTATTGCGCTGATAGGTGTCGCCATCGCGTTCGCCCGACTCAGAGCGTTCAATATGATAGCCAGCGGTGCCATTCGAAGTGTAAAGCTGATAGCCAGTGTTACAGGCGCACGCATAGCTTCCGGGTGAGTTAATACACTTCTGATCACAGCCTCCATTTTGCTTGCTGCATTCATTAATATCGACACAATCCAAGCGGGTGCAGCCCATTAGCTCCATGCGTAGACAAGGTGCTCCAACATAATCCTGTATGCGGAAGCGAATGTAACGCGCCTCAATGGGCAGTGGCAGATTAAGAATGGACAGAGTGGGCTCGAGTATTCTAAACTCCACAGGAGTTCCATCGGGATTGGCATAATCCTTGAAGACATCAGATAAATCGTTTGTATATTGCAAACGCACAGCGGAACTGAAAGCCACATTGCCATCGGGACGTTGAACAGACATGGTGCGGAAACCACGCAGTATGGTTGGTGCCTTCAGGTCAATGAGTATCCAATTTGCACCTGGTTCCAAAGAGGCACCACACCAGCCGTTTGTATTTAAACGCAACGAAGATTTACTGTAGCCTGGCTCACTAGGAGAAGTTCTGATGCTATCATCCGGAATACCACCATTGCCTAGGCCCAAATCTCCCACCGGTCTGCACTCTGTCGTGGCTGTAAATCCTGAACGACATTGACAATAGAAGGATCCGTTAGTGTTCATACATTCGGTTGTTGTCAGATCGCATTGCGAGGAGCTACACTCGTTTATGTCCTCACAGGTAGGAGGTTGTTCAAACCGTTGAGCCTCACTGCAACGCATAATATTGCTGCCAATCAGCTTATAGCCCTTGAAACACTGTACTCTGGCCTCATCTCCATAGTGGTATGGACGAGCTGAATCCACAACAAAGCCATTCTCAATTGTAGGGAACTCAAAGCAACGTTTACGAGTACAACGTGGCACATCGCCACTCCACGTTCCATTCGACATGCAGGTAAGCACGGGATGTCCATTTCGCTCATAGCCCGGCTCACATTCATATTGAACAATGGTGCCATAGCTGCGACCACCGCCATTCAGTAGTGTCATATTGGCATGAGGTACCTCTGGCAGAGCGGCACACTGGGAGGCCATGCAGTGGGGTTGACGCTCCCAGCGTCCATCGGGCAGACAGGAAATCTTCTCAATTGGTTCATTGGAGGCAAAAGCAAAGCCAGCATAACATTGATACATTGCGATACCGCGATATGTCACATTTGAAGAGCCAATGGAGAAACCGTTGTCAATTTGTGGAACAGGACCGCAGTAGACCTCTGTGTAGGAGAAGATCCAGTTAGAAACAGAATATTTGAGCGACTTGGTTTTAGGCACTTACCCTGACACTTTGGTATGTAGGAGACACTCCAGTTGCCACCGGGCAGACATTCCGTAACCAGACGCGTCTTGCCGGTGGCAAACTCCTGTCCAATGGGACATGTAAAGCTGACCAGCGTGCCAAAGGCCGTGTCGCGACTGGAGGCCAACGCTCCAATGCCGGGTTGCAGCTCAGGACAGTCAGCTGAGAAAGTTGCCGACCAGCTATCAAACAGGAAAACATATTTAAATTTTATTCTCTTATATTTGCTTATATTAAAGCTTACCCTGCCGCATTGTGTAAAGCATCCGAGGTAAATTTAATCAACATTTCGCCAGATGAGGCTGTTAAGGTTAGCTTGGGTGCTGCAGTCCCAGTAAAGCCATTACCAGAATGCAAACGCAATCCGGACGTAGAGGAGCCATCAAAGACTTGTACATTATCGCTCTTGTGCACGGTGAATTTGTCAAACTTCAGCGAGAGTGGAGCGCGTGCGCCATTGCGAATGGTAAAGTAACATTCCTGATTCTTCGGATAGTCAGCCAGGCCAAAAGCTGGCGACGTGACTGTTCCATTTCTGGCTGTAATCGTTGCCTTGCAGCCCTGAATGTAACGCAGACTGAAACCCTTGCCAGCCTCACCCAGACTAGACTTGAAGTAAATGTAAAGAGCATTTCCGGTTGAAATGATAACACGCTCATTCTGTGTGGTTTTTCCGGTTAGCTTAGCAATAGTTCGACTCATGGGAGATTCGCCATCGCGGATGAGCAGATGATCGCGTCTCTCAGCAATGTCTAAGTCATCAACTTCAATGGAGATAATGCGACCAGGCTGTGCCTTAATTACATAAAGACACTCCAGACCACCAGGATATTGTTTGGGATAGTTGGGACTGGTTAGAATCTGACGCTGCAATGTTGCCTTCAAGATGCCGCCGCAATTCTTTGCCTCTGTCTTCCACGTGGCTCGGAAACCCTTGCGCTCCACGCTGCCATCAGTGGTAAACTTGACAATCATAAAGTTGGAGGCGGAAACAAACGGTTGTGTGGCCAAATCTTGTTTGCCACTAATCGTTGCAAGCGAAACTGATTTATCCTCGGTGCGTCCACCAACCAACACCTGAACGGTGTCAAAGGTCTTCTCAGTCTCAAAGTCCTGGAACTGTAGAATAATATTGCTGCCCAATGGTCCCTCCAACGTCCACTTGCACTTGCTCAGCGCACCATATTTGTGCGGATAGTTGGGTGTCTCAATAACATCGCCGCCAGATTGCATGTGATAATGGCATTGGGCCGGGCAGTCCAGCTCATCGGTACCATCACCACAATCATCGCTGCCATCGCACTTAAAGGCCTGATTGATGCATTGCCCATTGGCGCAATGAAGAGCTCCCTGGGGACAGGCAGGAGCACGGCACATGAAGGGCAGCAGGGACTCGCAGGTGCCCAGATCCCAGCTCTGCGCTTTGCTGGCAAAACTGGCTGCCACACACTCACCAGAAGCAGCATTAGGCTGTTGTAAAGACCAAAAGCCCGAATACTGTGAGATCAATGCGCCCGATGCGGACTCCAAAGTGTTCGTGCGTAGATCATCTAGCGAGGCAAGACCCAGCCAGTACTTGTCTGAGGCACGTTGATTGGGATCACTGGCACGTGCTATCGCCAGTGTCTCATTGTTTTCCGCATAGCTATCCACAGCCACTAGTTCGGCGCCATATCTGCAAAAAGACAGATAAAGAGAGAAAGAGCGGATATTAATGATTGTGTTTAAGGTTTGGGAATTTTAATAAGCTTCTTCCAGCTTCCGCTGCACATACTTAACGCAATTTTCACTTATGCAGCTGCATTTTGTATTTCTAATGCGCTTTACTTTCTATTTTTCTTGTTGCTGTTGCTGTTGCTATTGCCTTAATTATGCTGTCCCAAATATGAAAACAACAACAAGCGTTCAGCTCACACACACACAAACACACACAGAAGAAAAACTTTCGTTTCCAATCGCGCAAAACTTTTTATTCAATATATTTTTTGTTGTAACAAAGCGCACAGCTTGACTTATTTTTTTGGGGTGTTCTTTGCGAACAGTGGGAGAAGAAAACCAGTTTTATTTTTCTACTATTTTTTTTGTGAATAACAGTTGGTTATTAATGCATATTACACATACGCAGTGTGTGCTGGGCTTTAAACTCTCTGCCAGCTGTTGGGCAACGCCTCTGTCAATTTTGTTGCAGCTGTGTAACTTGATTGCATGCCAAAAATTATGCATGTTGTTGCACCGAGTTGTTGCCCGCCCGCCCTATAACCATATAACAGACCATTATTGTATGCTGCGTGCCTAACACCAAGTGAAAACTTAATGTTGGTATTTGTATGTGTGTTTGTTTGTGTGTATGTCTTCGGAATGTGTTGTTCAGCTTGTTTGGCTTTTCATTTAGCGGTTTGCTGTCTGATTTTATATGTACGTTGATACCTGCCTACTTGTGTTAAAGTGGCCAAACGTTTGTTGATTTGACACATTACTGTCATATGTTAAAACAGTTATTGATTGTTTAGGTTCAAGTTTTGAGTGAGTTTTGTGCTGGGCAATAAGAACACCACACAATTTCTTTCAATGCAGTTCAATATACTTTGTTAGTATTATATTTTTATGCATTTTTATTAGCTAAGAACACCTTAAACATTTCATGGCCTAAACAACAACTTGTTTGCTACCTGTTGCCGCACCTACATTTATACAAAAGGTAAACCAACAAATATTTTGCCCATATAAACAACAAGCATAGTTTCATTCAAAAAGTTTTTAATGCGTTTCGTTGGCTACACCCAAAAAAAAAAACAAAAACTTAAACCAACAATTCCCAAAACCATGATTGCTTTTTTGGTCACAGCTCCGTTAACTTGAAATGTTAACGCCTTATCTGTACTTTCCTTCATTCTACGTATTTCGCATGCTGTACACGCAAAATCGTTAAACATCAACACAAGCAATGGCGAAAGAAAATAAAAATCAACGGAAAAATTTCACCCAAAGAAATATGTTGTACCTATGCGTTTTTAAGATTTATATACGCTACACACAGATATAGTAGGTACGCATATTTTGTGTTTGCCAAATCGGCTGCTTAAGCAATTTCGAGCGCTCAACACTTGTTTGCCGTTTGTTGAACTTGTTGATGTAAAAATTATATGAATGAATACGCCAGCCGCATTTTAATTGCCATTGGACTGGGGCGAGGTCTATGGCATGTAAATGAGGCTGGGTACATTAGAGTGGTGCCCACTGTAGTTGCTATTGTCAACTTGTGTAGCTTGTGCCAAGCATATGTAATTGCCATTTAACACTTAACTGTGAGGTGAAATTGCGTAGGCCAATGACATTAGACCAAGTCCAAGTGCAAGTCTATGGGCTTATGTTAACAAATCTGTATACCTAATTCCCAATAACTTTCACCCCACATGCCCCGCGGTCAATCTCTCAAAACTCAGCGATTCACACGCTCATTAAAGGCGAGCAGAAATGATTATCGATGAAAAAAATATATATATACTATGACTTCAATCAAATCAACATACACTCTCAATTTCCAAGACAAGCCCAAGAAACACGAAACAATAAAAGGTTCACTCTTGCACGAGCTCTTAACTCTAAAGAGCAGGTGCAGACGGGCACTGAACGCAGCACACGCAAGTATTTGGGTCAACAGCGGGTTAACACCCAAAAAAAATTATAAAAAAACGAATCAGGAATGTTTTGGGGCCGAACGCCGGAAGCTTATTGACTGGACAACGACGACGACGACGACTTTCTTTTCGCTCGAATAAAGTTGTTGTGGAAAAGAAGAAAAGTATTATGAATCATCGTTCAACAAATTGGCTTATCGATCGATACGCTGTCCAGCCCAGTCAGGCCTGAAACACACACAGACACACACACAACATCAAACTTGGTCAACAGCTCCATCGTTGCTGCCCACTTTGGCATTGACAGTTAGTTGTCGGCAGCGGAAATGCAATGCGGTGCTGTAACGGCAACTACGGCAACAAGTACATAAACTATACACACATCTAGACACTCAAGTGTATCTATCTATCTGTGTATCAAGAAGAACAGGTAGCTTTGGTTATTGAAGCGTAGCTGGCTGCTTTGAAGCCAATCTATATACAGAAGTTTGAGTCTACAACTTCCTCCATTTACGCATGTCTAATGATGTTTGTATATTTAAATAAAGATCTGATTATGGTTATGCTTTGGTTTCACTCACCTTCGACACAGTTCGGCGCTTTTCTCCCACGAATGCTTGATATTGAAATATTTATAGCAATTTAAGCCACGCAGTTCCCAGCCTGTAAATAGAAACAAATAATAAAATCAGATTAGACAAGGTCACAGCTCGTTTGAGAAAATGCATTAAAATAGAAGTAAAAAAATTTAAAATGTATAATTATTAAAATACTTGTATGGAAAAGAAAATCATAAATTTGTTTAACTACTTATATACTTTCCATGTCTAAACTCTTCGCCTTCCCTCATTGACATTAGGTTCTACAACTTCTTCGAGCAGCTCTTGACATTCAATTCAGCTGCATTTGTTGGTTTCACGCTGTGTTCTCTGGCGTGTCCCCAATCAAAGCAACTTGTTTTGCATAATTAAGTTTCAACAGATCTGACTTTTCAGCTATGGCTTTCTAAGCTATTGAGTGACATATGAGCACTGTATATAATTAATTGCTTGTTCTACAAAGTCAAGCATATTTAATTGAGTTATTTACCCAGTTAGTCTTTGACTATGACATAGTTTAATAAGATAGCTATGAACATCGGTGTATCTACATAAGTGTGCGGTTTTAGCTCATTAAATCCAAGCATTTGGCAGGCTCGTGCTGTCTTCGCTTTCATTTTCTCAATCTAAATGCGTGGCATTTTCCTGATAAAATGGGAAAGTTGCTGCAACTTGTTGCGCCCGCCTTTTGTCGGCTTGATTGACAGCTTTCATTTAAAATCAAATCGACTAAAATATGCCACAAGGCGCGCGCAATGGTTGATTCGTTTTATACGTTTCAAAAATGAACAAAAACAAAAAACAGCAAAAGCATTCCAACTGTTTTTGCCCTGTTTGTTGTCGCCATAGCCTATGCCGTCGATGCCTTGTTTGCCATTGGTGCTCCAAAAGCTGTTAAAGTTTTTGCTTTTGGTTTTTGTCAGCTGCATGCAGCCTGACATGACTCAGTATGTTAGATAGTTAGTATTTGGCATGAACTTTCACGATTTCCGTGTAGATGTGCCAGACAACATACTCGAGAGACCTTAAGCATTAGAGTACTCAAAAGGAAGTTAGAGATTATGCGATTAAAATAAATAGCTATCTTCAGTGTATCTTAGTTATCTTTGCCTATACACAAATTGCCTTTAGCAACCTCAACTTGATCTAACCCCTGAATCTGAGCCTTGACTCAGCGTTGAGCCTATTTTGTTTTTTATGATTTTAGCCAATTGACCTGACACACTTATGTCAAGTTTGATTGCATGAAAACTAATAAACACCTTGGCTATGAGTAAGCCTACAATTAAACTTTTATTTATTAACAGCTACCATAATTACAGCACTTCATGAAACCATATGGCTGAAAGCTTGAATACTTGACCAAAATGTTATAAAACCCTAAACTTATTACGGTAATTTATGCTGTCATGTCGAATACTTTGCCAATTCTGTACTTCTTTCGAATTTTTTTCTTTTCGTATTGAACAACCCAAATCCAAATAGCAACAACAATTGCCAGGCACTTACCAAGTTCTTCTTCTCTTTTTCTTACCTACTTTTGCTTACCTAACTGTATACCGCTACTTGCCACAATTTCAATTTATATATGTATATGTAGTTACGATTTCTTGTCTATTTACCGCAGCTATTTTTATTTAATTTTAGCCAAGCTCAATACCAACAAATCCCCCAACCTAACCGTACGCTGTTCCACTTAACAAATAGCAAGGAAATAGTAAATAGTCAGAAACAAAAACAAAATAGAGCCAAAGAATCACAGACATTCGGATTCTTGGGTTCTTAACACGCTTCAATTGAAATCAGTCGAACGGCCAGCACAGAGTTTGGAACAACGGTTCGTATATAACAAACCTCATGTAATTGTTTTTAATGGTCAGCTATTTGTCGGTTTGTCTGTCTCTCAGCTCGCCCCCGCCCCCTCAACCCCTCTGCTACACCCACAAAGTGTGTGTCAACCCAACTGTCAAGTGTCTTAAGTTTCTCTATAGTCGATTGAAGCCACGTAACTAGCAAATTCCTTTGCTCTTGGACTGGGTGCAGCTAACAGCTGGACAAGGTTAGCCGGTTTCAGTTAGTTCTTTTAATTTTCTTTGTGTGTACGAGTGTGTGCTTGAATTTGCATGGTCGTTGACTGCTTTATTGAATTGTGCCACATATTTGAAATGCCTGCCAGGAAGTTTTGTAAGCCATTATGCTATGCAAATTTAACTGCGTGACTTCATCTTGTTCTTGTAGTTGCAGTTGCTGCTGTTGTAGTTGTTATGCCCCACATTAAGAGAGCTCTTTAGCTGCAATATGCGCTTGTATGCAGCTGCATAGACTTTAAAGCCGTGCTCTAATTGCCAGAGTTGTAGTTGCTTAAAGCACCTAGAGCCACTGCTCATTGTCTATAATTTCAGGCTCAACACTCAGCGAACCGCGCGCACTTAACGCTCGCTGACGAAATCTTTGTGAACACAATACAAGTTAATAATGTCAGAATTTCTTACGTAAAATACGATGCTTATGTGTGTCTGGGAGTGCCACATACTCTTAAAACATGAGTATTTAATAAGAAATGACAAGTTTATTACTATTTTGTTTTTTTCTCTTTAGACTGCAACCACAAACTGTGCACTTTATTAAGCCAAGTTAGCAAACAGCACTTAAGAGCTACAGTTGAGGCACTTGCACTAGATATTGAAATGTTTGTACTGTGAGAAAATGGCTTATTATTTAAGTAATAGAACTAGTTAGCAGAACACAATCGAATAACCTTGCAAAACTAGCTAAAGAACCTGAGAAAATATTGTCACAATTAGTTATTGGAACATATCTTTTAACCACAGTTGAGTAATATTTTAAATACGTTTCGTTTTAAGCTTTAGAAACAAGTACACAGAAGCTTAACCATTTATCTAAGCCGCAAAGTACTTAAGTTTCTTAAGCAGTTTTATTATTTTTTTAAGTACACAAATCATTTACGTTTAGCCCATTTAAAATTTAATTCAACGCTCTTAAACCACTAAATATGTTTTTTAATGTCCATGTCGTTTGGCCCATTTTCAGTAATTTCAAAATTCACTTCAGTAATTTAATTACCAGCATTGTTTTTCATCTGCATAAGTATTTGTTACTTTCTGTTGTTGCTTGTTCTTTTGTGCGTTTTGAGATGTTTCGGCGAAACGAGAAAGTGAAAAACAAGTTGCGGGCACGCATAAGTTTCACAAGTGCAATAAATCTTCTTGTGCCCCTTTCCATTAGCCTCAATTTTATTTTATGCATTTGTTGTTTTGCCTCCGCAAACGCAATTTTATCTTTGCCACATAATCTACATAAAAAACAAAGCGATCTTCATTGCCTAGAAAGCGGAATCTACAAGAACCTAAACTAACTTGTAATTCTAGCTGTACTAGACTGTTTGGTTTTTGTGGATTAACTGGCTCAAGCTTTGATTATGCTGCCTGTCAATGTACCCGTTGCCCAAACGTTCATTAAACCTTAAGTTCTAACGCAAAGTTCGTTTAACTTTTCACAACATTTTTTTGTTTTTTTGTGTTCTTATCCACCTTTAACTACCTCTCTTTTCTTCTTTCTTGAATTCTGCGCTCTGCCACTCGCACAGTTCACACAGAAGTCAGTCAACTAGAAAAGCGTTGACTTCCATAAGCCACCGACATAACAAATTTGTTTAAGCACATGAGCATTTTACGCTTCATGATTTGCTAAATGCTGAAATTTGAAAATCATAAATAATATTGCCACCCCACGTATGCAAGTGTTATAAGTCGAGTGTCATATATCACTCGGATTGTGCGTGCTGACCCAGAAACACATTCAAAAAATGCTGCATTTTTCAAGCAGCAGCACACAAAACGTGGCAGAAGTTGATTTAATTAGCTTTCTGAGCTAATGATAATCATGCTCTTGGCATTTGCTCAAGCGTGTCCAGTAGAATTGTGGAACTTGTTGCTGCTGCCGTTCTTGTTCTTCTTAGTTTAGTTTCGTTTCTAGGTAAGATTTCGAGTTGTTTACTTAACTCGTCTGTCTGTTTATCAATTTAAGGCATTTACAGTTAGATTTGTTGCTTGAGTGGCGGATAATGAAGGCAAACATTGGTGTGGCTGAAGCCAGAATAATTCATGATTTATTAAATGTGCTCTCCATTCATTTGGAATTTCATGGTGTTGATTTATTAAATCTTCTTTAAGAGCTACAGTGAGATTATTAAGTGAGATTTCATGTTTTTGCCATTTACTGAAAACAGAATTTAGTTCAAGCAGAGTTTCTAAAATTTCGACTGGCTTGAGCGATATATGCGTCATCAGCATATTGACAGCAAATACATGATTAAGTGATAATTTATACGCCCATATAATGATCTGAATTGTGGCTCATCGATAAATGTAATGTTAAAGCGAAATAATAGCCATAACCACAGCTGCATTACAACCGCCAACAGTTTGGCCTATTTTTTGCACAACTGCACCTAAAACAACTCACACACACACATACACACACACACCTGCACAACCTGACTTGCATATGAATAAATAAAAACAAGCAACGTAACATGAAAATATCAAAAGACTTAGGCAACGAACTTGTTTTTGGCCGCGTTGGCAGGTGCTTGTGTTAGTGTGTGTGTGTGTGTGTGCGGTTGTGTGCGCTAGTGTAAGCGTGTGTGCATATAAAAGTGTTAATAAGCACAGCAACTGCAGCTAGTTAATACGAGGCAGCAACAGCTATTCCAACAACAACAACAACACCGACAGATAAAAGAAGTAGCATGCCAGGCAAACTAAGACTAAGAAGGCTGGAGAAGAAGAAGCAGTGGCAGGCAAACCAATCGCCATGTTAGTCAGTCAGTCAGGCAAACTTGGCTTGGCATTAAACAACCGTTAAGAAATCTTGTTTCGAAGCGCGTTAACGTTTTTTTTTTTATTTTTATTTATTTATGTTTTTCTTTCTTATTTTTCTACGCTCGAAACTTGTCTCACCTGTAATACATACATATGTGGCTCTGTCGATGGCTTACGAATGAGTACTCAAGACTGACTACATAGTAGTTTTATATATATATACTTTAGCAGAGTTCTTGCGCTGTTACTTTGTGCTGTCATAGCCACATGGTGAGCATTCTTGGCATTACCGCCCAGTGGGGCAAGCAACAATAAGAACAACCAGTTTTGGCATATGTAATAACCGTTATCATTGCCTAATGCCATTGCCAATTGGTTGTAGGTGGGCATCGAGTGAAAGGCCAACAAGTGTTGACTACATTACTTTTGGTCAAAGTATAATGATTGATTAGCTAGTTCAGCATTTCCGTCAGCCAGATGTCTTATGCTGTTGTTCTGGCCAAAAAATGTAGCAGAATTTCAACTGCTTAACCCGTTTGGCGGGTTGCCAACGTTTATGTAGATTTGTCATTAACGATAGCACTAGCGTTTTTAATGGCCAAACTGTGCGCTATTTATTTATGAAAGGAGCTTAGATTTCAAGAGGCTTAGTGTTGGCCAAACAAGAAGCACTCAAAGTAGTCAGTTTTCATATCCTAAGGCGTAGCTCAGCTTAGGCACGTTGCTTTACAAATGATCACTGGCTTTTAAGAAGTTGGATTTTTCAAGGCTTATCTTAATGGGATAGATAGAATGATGGTAAAGTTTCTTACTTAATCTGAGTCTAGAGGGTAAATAACTCTTGCCTATTAATGCAATTATAAGAGAAGACAAGCAAAGTCCATCATTTGAAAGTGATTAAGATTTCTGGATGAGTAATGATGTTGCATTGCAGGAATGTTGCTTCTCAATGATTAGTAATAACTTAGGATTGGAATGCAGTGAGTAAGCATTTTCCTTAAAGCTGTTTATTATTTGTAAAATATTTAAGCAAAAGATATTAAGAACGCGTACAATTAAATGCATAATTAGCAGTTAGTCAAAGACTGGAAAACTTAAAAAATTACTTTGACTTTAGTTAAACGTTCGGCGCATTTGCACAGACAAACAGAAAACTACAATTAAAGCGACGGAAATCAAAAGACAAATTGCCAAACCCAGCATTGAAAAACAAAGCCAATACAACATCCGTTTTGTCCATATAAGCATATGGTTATATACACATAATATGTATTTGCACAGTGCACATCTATATAATTACAATTATCTTTGCTTTGATTTATGCGCATGTTTTTGTATTTAGTTTTGGGCCACACCTGCAGCAACAGGCCACGCACGTGCCACATGGAATTGTGTTTAAGTGCAGGCTGAAACTGGATGTGGATTGTTTTGATTTTCAAGTTGAATGCGAAACTTACCATTTGGACACGAAAACGCCTCGTCCGCCGTGGTTGTGTGGAACACCAGCACCAGCAGCAGCAACGACAGCAAAGCGGCCAGCCAATGCGAATTGGCTGCCGTCGGTTTGGTCATGTTGCCGATTTAATGCCAATTAATGTTGAATGCTGAGGCAGCCTGCAAGAGCAAAAGCAAGAAAAATACAAGAACAAATTGTTCAAATTAATGATTTATTTCTAATACATTAAGTACCATTAAATTCTAGTAGAAATACAATGACTAAGCTAAAGGCAGAAACAAAATAAATATGTGGCTGAAACTGGTTGGATTTATTCACACCTCAAAATGACATCGATTTGCGCATTTCATTCATTTTTATTAGTAATCGTTAAGCTATTTTTAAAAAAAAATCTGCACCTTCAAGCTAAGCACGTGTGTTTTGTGGCTTAAAGACATTGTGAATGCGGTTTAGAAAGTTTCTCGCCATAAACCGCACATTTTACTATCGTTGAGGTCTTCGATATGCAACTAATGTGAGGTTAATATCTTTTGGTCGTTTCTTCAGTTTAAGCTAAAGTATTTTCAAGACATTGCCATAAAACAAGTGTGTCGTGGGTCTAAGGTGTTTTATCTGAGAAATGCCAAAAGATTAAATGTTATTTAATCCGCCAGTCAGGGGCTTGAAAACTTATACAATTAGTTTTTATTTGTATCTTTACTCCACTTTTTAGCGTACTACTTACAAAGTTTAAGGCTCTTTGCATTGTTGTCATAAATCCAAAGTGTCTGTCTCTCTGAACTTTAGAGTTCATTTTTGTGTCATTGTTAAATGCCCCCAGACATACAGTTACTGTGTGTACATTTGTTTCTCGCCTTTTCATTCATATGCTATGCAAAATAAGTCAGACGTTTGTTGTTGTTGTTTTGTACAAGTAAGTTGAGATCGAGGCACAAGGTTGCCGTTAAGTTGTCAACTAATTATAACTAGCTAACACATTGTGTATATTTGTTTACACTCGTTGTGTTTAATTTGCTTTTATGTCTTGTTTGTTGAAATTGTTTTGGGACAATGTGTTTGAGAATTAAGCGACAACTAAGCATATTAAACAATTATTAAGGCTAAACATTTACAATTTAAAATCAATTTAACACTTTTCAATTTATTATATTTGTTTGCTATCACTTTTTATAATTTTATTTTGATGGCCGCCCAAATCAAGTTTCTTGCCTAAGTCTTTCGTTGTGCTTTTGGCCTTACAATGTTTTGCTTTTGCTGCAGTTGTAAAAACTTGACGTATCTGATACTCCCCAGCCCGGCCCATTAACAACTTCCGCAAACAAATCTCCAACACACACTGCCAATCTCGAGTCTCAGCTTCAAATTTAGTCAAACGCGAAGGCTATACAGCTTGCCACCTTGCCACTTGTTTCATTTGAGAGAGAGAGGGAGAGAGCGAGATAGACAATTGTACACTCACACATTGCCACAAACAATACATATTAGATAACTTTGATTAATGCATGCGAGAAAGGTTGAAACCCAAGCCAAGATCCATTCAAAGCTGCTTACATTGTCGACGTCGCGTCGGCATCTTTTTATATATATTGAAAGGCAAATTAATTTGCAAGTAAGCACAACTCCACACGCACCACACGACACCGAGCGGTCTGCAAAGATTCAACACCTCTCAAAGCTAATTAGACTTATGTTTTTCCCGTACTTGCAGCTCAAAATAACACATATATATAAAAAGGGGCGGCGACCGTCTCTTAATTGCTTGAATTATGCAATTCGCATAATTTTTTATTTTAATTTCATACGAGTTTTCTCGCGCGCATTATATTTACTTTAATTTGAATAAATTATAAGGTGCAAAGTTTAAGGGTTAATATAAAATACTCTTCGAAAGATATTTGAACCTGTTAAAGCTTAAAGCGCACTTAAAACAAGTACAATTTAAAGATCGTAATTGAGAATTAAGTAAGCATGAAAAGGAACTGGACCGAGCGAGAAATCGAGGCTACTAAAACTGGACGTTATATAATTTATGCAATTAGTAATTATTATATATAGATATATATATACACGCATAATTATGTTAATAATCAAACATAAATTACGTTTCTCTTGCTATTCTATCCTATTTTCTGTGGCAAGCCTTAGCTTAGCTTTTTTCTTGCAGGGCATACAAATCATTTAAGAAGTATTTTTCTATTCGCTATGCTGCAGCTGTGTAGCCACCCAAACCACATTTTTTTGATGTTTGTAAGCCGCCAGCCGGCAGCTGTTGTCTTTGTTGCCCGCTGTTGTTGTTGTTGTTGCAATTAGCTGATTATGCGGTTTGGCCCAGAAAGCAACTTGCAGCCAAAACATTTGCAGCCAAACAAACTGGCTACATGCCAAGCTGTTGCTGCTGTTGCTTCAAGTGTCGTCTATGTTGTGTGTGTTTGTGTGCGTGTGTTATTTATTTAGCTGAACAGCACAAATATTTGTGTGTGGGTGATGACTGCCATTGTTAAGTCAACGGAAAGGCGCCAAAAAATTGTATGGTTTGTTTATAAAAGACATACATATATGTGTTGTATTTACTTTGCGGCTTAGTTAATGAAGCTTAGGCAGATTCAAGTTTGGGGGCGTGGGTCGATTGGGCATGGCCAAAAACAGCATAGTCATTAGCTAAACTGGGTATTGTGAATTAAATGGAGGCTGTTTTCAACATTGACATTAATTTGCGTTGATGAGTCAAAGTCACAGCTCTTAAGCTGACAATCTTTCGATTAATAAACACAGTCATTATTATAACTGCATTTCATTTCTATGACTCTTTGAATTGCTTTATTTTGTTGCTCAGCGCACATCATCCTTTGGGCCATGAAATTAGTAGACGGCCAGAAGTCAACACACTGGCAAATATTTGACTCTTTGCTTATATAATCATAGCTAATGAACGAATCCCGTGCGCACGAACCCAATTACAGCACGAACTATGCCAAAAGGCAATTTAGAAGCCTAAGTATATTGTCTGGATAAACAGCAACAGGAAAAGACTATCGCATCATCCAGTCTCTGACTCAAACCTCTTACCAAACTGCAATATGCAATCAGTTTGACGTATCACAAACTAATAATAAATATACCAGCAGTGAATACGTATTTAGCATGCTAATCAAGTGAGTGAGGCGAGAGTGAAAGGTTTTCAAGTGTTTGCCAAGCATTAAAGTCTTTGATTATGTATTCGTATGGTACGATATAAAACGCCAATGTTGAAAATTATTTAGCAATATTTACCAAAATTTACATGAAAATAGGCAGCATAGCAAGTGTGTAAAGATAAACTTGTTAAACTTATAGTTTGGCTTAATTTGGCTATTGGCTAATGTTTATTTATTGATAAAACAGATACATGTGAACATAAACGTGATTATCGTAATAATGACTGATAAGCGTTAAAGTTTTGACCATACAAACCAAAGACTTAGGAAACAAACCTGTCAGCTTCAACTGTGAAACTCAAAGCGAAAACAGCTGCAGAACACGTAACAGCAACAAAAGCAATAGACCGTCATCATTACCAACAGCATCAGCACAGAACAAAAACACATCGAGTGAAGCAATCGCGTCGAATAAGACCGTTGTTGGCAAACATGTCTGCAAAGATTCGCTAGATTTTGCAATCCGCACAAGAGAAGAGCGGAAAACGCCGAAACTCATGGAGCGTCAATCAAAATTCAAATTTTCCAAGCATATGCAAAGCAATCGAAATGAAAAACCCCACTCACAGAAAAACAAGCAAAGCCAAAGAGCAGCCAGCATCCACCATATATTGTGGCCAAACCGGTCGACAGGTATTTCTTAAGGCGGCAGGGGGGCGAGCTGCGGCACCCATTATTGATGACACCTTCGACATTTAAGCAAGCAGCACAACAGCACAAACAACATTGCCGATGACTAAATGCGGCTGGCTGGTAAGCATACAGTAGGCTATGGCTATGGTAGCCAAAACTGCAAAGGCTCACAGACAAATGGTAAAAGTCAACTGGTAGATAATTTTTTCAAACCAACAGCTGCCGGGTTGCCATTTATGGTCTGCGTTTAGTTTTCCATTTCACATTGGCAACAACAACCACTTACTGTTCAATGTATTTACCAGTTTTTCAGTTAAACTGCACAAAACTGAACTTTCACTCGCGCACTTGTCTGGCGCCTGGTCAGTCCGTCAGTCAATATTGGCCCGGCCACACAGCTTGAAAAGTTTTGTGCCAAACTTGTTTACCGCCCAACTAATGACCAACAAATTTATTAGTTTTCGGTTTTCAGTTTTCGGCTGTAAATCTTACCGGCTTGAAGGTCAATTGGTATTTGTCTTATGACAACGTGCGTTTCCCAAATGGTGCTGGTTTTGATTGCAAAAGCAGTGTGGAGGGGTAATAAATAAATAATTGGAATTGGAACAGCAAACAGTTAGGCTTTTAATTGGGTCAGAGGAAAAATGATTATAGTTAATGCATTCCTTTGCTTGAAACGAAACTAGCTTTAGTTAGAGTACATATCAACTCAGTCTCATTTTGATTTTTAAAAGATATTTTTAATATCCGCCTGGGATTCCGTTATGAACTCTTAGCAGACTGAATGACTGCTGCGATACAGAAACCAATCCAAAGCATTCCAAAAACAAATGTTCTACAAACTAAAAACCAGATTTTTATGTAAATTTCTTCAGCTTGTTGTTGTTTTTGTTGCTTCTGATCGCAGCATGATTTCATTTCTGTTAGCGAGTTCAGTTGTGTGTGTGTGTGTATTTGTGTGCTATTGATCTTTTGCCTTAGCACAAATTTGTGTATTTAATTTTGAATCGCAGGTAGCAGCATCTCGGCAACGGCTTGGCTTTGCCGGCCACCGTCCAGCTTGCCACTGCCACTTCCAAGCACGAGAAAACCAGCTGGGCAGCCCCATTGAACTAGTTTCGGTTTTTTTTTGTGGCATGTAGCATTTTTTTTTTTGAGTGCTTTGGTATTTGGGTTGCCATAAATATAATAACAAGACAGCAGAGCTTGCCTTTGCAGCTGTAAATGTTCGAATTGCGGCTTATTGAGAGAGTGCTGCTTATCAAGAGTCTAATGAGCTATGAAGGTTGTGGTCTTTAATGCTGTGGGCCTACAATTTGCGGTTAGTATTGTGGGCTGAGAGGGAGTAATTACGGTTAGAGTTCGCCTATAGGTTAATTGTATTGCTGCAAATGGTATTCACGTTAAGCTCTCTGTCGTTTTTCATTGATAACCCTATTCGAGTCATTTCTGGTTAGCCAAATAGAGCTCAACTTAAATCTGTTTACCAGCTAGCCAGCCAGCAAGCCAATTCACTTTTCTCTGTTGGCTAACTTGCAGCTGCGGCAGCGCCAACAAGTAGCAACAAGCATATTTAGACATAAGAAAAACAAGCAGACGAAAGCTGAGCAGAGCATACATAAACGAAAATCTAAAAACACACACACCAACAGAAATGGTCAAATGATTTCTACTGTCCGAACGCTTTCACAATGCAAGGAGAAGATCATGTCGGGCATTAGGGGACGGGGCGTAGTCTGGTTGCAGCAATTAATGTTTAACTAGTAAATATACAAGAAAAAGTTTTGCTAAGCAATGTTTTTGTATGTGTTCGTGTGTGTGTGTGTGCGTTGTACATTACATGAAAAGCAAAGTGAAAAACTTGCTCATAACCAAAACAAAAAATATGCAGAAGTAAAAAAAAACAACAAACAAACGAACCAAGCAATGCTGGCAAAAGCGAAGTTAAAATGCTAAATATGCAATTGGCCGCACCTCAGCAGACACACACGCACACACACACATACGCAAAAGCACAGACACCCGCACATAGCCATGTGAAGACATGATATCATGCATATACGTAGGAATCCCATACGTATGCATTTAAGCAGCTATCATGATCTGGGCAACGTAGGCATCAGGCATCGGTAACAGTTTTTTAGTGACTTTTTGAAATTCAAGACGCAACTGCAAACAAACACAACAGCGATGGGCTCCAAGAATGCAGCGAAAAGTCACAATACACAAAACAGGTTAAAGCCAACTTGAAAACACATACATACACAGGCATTTATGCAGGCAGACCAGTCAAGAGTCAAACTATATGTGTGTGTTTGTGTTTACTTGTGGTGTGAAGCAGTCATGTGAATTTTATAGGGTTTTTTTTTGGTTTTTGCTAGCTGAAAGTGAGCGTTATCAAATGGAATGCACACAAGTTAAAGTTTGCTATGTACTTTGGAAACTAATTAGCTTTGGGTAATACCAGATATGCCATCGATATCATCAAAACAAATGTAGTATCAAAGCATAATTCCAATTGCGTGCCACACACAATGCTTAATCACTTTTTAACAATTGTCGACAATGACAGCGCCAAAATAAAGAAAACGACACAGACGTTTTGCCGGACTCTTCACAGATCCACTTTCTTGTGGCGTTATGTGCACGTAGCGCACAATTCTCACAATTAAAACGCATATATATAAATAAATTTCTATGAAAATAGCAAAAGAAAGAGAAAAACATTTTCGTGTCAATTGTAACTAATCGACGGCAGCGGCGTGAAAGCGTCTCGGAAAACTTATGAAACTTACATTGCACTGCGTATAATTGTCAGCTGTTTTTCAAGATGATTAAGCGCCTTTTGTTTGTTTGCTTCTTTTTTTTTCTTTGGGTAATCGCATAAAAGACACTTAAAGGGCGCCATTAATTCGCTTTTAGAATCGGCTTTAAAGCACTTTCACTGTCATCAGAGACGGAAGCGTTCGCTGGGAACTTGTACAATTATTGTTTGAAAAAAAAGTTGTTGATTAGAAAATGTTGCTGATTGAAATCGAAATGATTATTGGCAGGCAACATATAATTATTTAATGATTGTGCTACACACAATCAAAAATATCTGCTTAAACATACTAGTCTTGCATGTTTTGCCGTAAACTAAAGACTTAAGACACGAACATCTTCAAGGAATGCGCCTTAATCGTTTGTCTCTAATCAATTTAATAGATCTTATTGCACGAGTCATGCCGCCAAGCCCCTTTTATGCGTACCCCTATTTTATAGCTAACTGACACTTGATGTACGTTTGTTTGTTAAATTTTTTAAGCAACCAGGCGGCTTATTTATAGGCTAAAAAGGTTCTTAAATCAAAATGTATGTGTCCAGTTTCATATTCCTTAACTGACTTCTTGCACCTTAACAGCAGGTAAACAAATCACTCAGTTCTTTTCCATTGTTTGTGTGTGTGTTTGCTACTATGTTATTACCTGTAGATGACTTGGGATTAATGAATTGATTTCTTCACAGGGTTGTTACAGGACCGCCATCAAGGCGTCAGCTTCTATTTTTACTCGCCAAGGGGACAAAATCAAATCTGGCTTATATCACAGCCATTGAAAATGAGTCTTTTACTTTGTGGATAAATTTGAAATTCTTGGTAAATGTAAAAGTAAAGAAATGTGGATTACAATTGATCAATAGATTGATTTGAAAAATTCTGCGTACATGCATTGGGGTAAAAAGTTATAGCATCCCATTAACATCTTACTCATCTTCAACACTCTCGTCAGCTAGTTAGACTCTCAACTTCCGTTTCATTGGCATGCCAATATACGGATTATGACTAATCATTAAAACTTGGCACATTAAACACGCGCTTAAACAAGTTACACAGGTTTTGCTTTTGCTCTAAGCCGCAACACAAAAATTACATTTATCTAAGTTATTAAGCAGAACTCATCTTAATAAAAATCCAAAATCTCTGACACACAAAAATTTCACAGCAACAAAACGAGTTTATTTACATACGAGTATACGTAGTGGAAACTCAGCAAATAAAAAAGCTTGCCAAAAAGTATATTCTGTTTGCAGATCTCACAGAAAACGAAAGGGAGGAGAGGAAGTGAGGGAGTCGCAAGCTAACACGTCATTTGTTCTGCATTTCACTTCCAGTTAGTGAAATTTTCTACTGAACCCTGAAAAAAGAAAGAAGTTTTAAAAACAAAAAACAAAAAACAATAACAACAAGACTAAACTGGGTTCTCTTTTGTTATTGTTTTCAGTGTAGTGTTAAGCAACAAAACGCGCCAGAGTGCGTCTTATTGAGGTTAACTCATTGTGCTTTGTAGCGCTCTCGCTTTTTGACTCTCCACTTGGAAGTTGTCTCTGGCCTTTATTGAATAAATGTGACAAACGAATGTGACTGACAGACGGACAGCCGGACAGACAGACAAAATGACTGACGCACTTACAAGCCGGCAAGACAGTCAACGCTTTTGTTTTGCTTTATAGAAAGTAAAAGAAATTGTTCTTTGATGTTGATTGTGGCTGTGCCACTTATACGGAAATTACTTTGGCAACTTCTATCCGACCATAACAGCTGCATCGTTTTAGTCATAGAGTGTTCTCTCTCCCTGTCTTTCTCTATGGCTCAATTGTATCGATCAATCAATTAGCTAAACACAATCAAAATGCCACTTAATACACAATCAATTTGATTGCTAGTCGCTTGGAAAGCGTGCCATTTGCATGTGTATGGCCATTGTTTATAAATAATCGATACATAATCGCATTTTTGCGCAATGAGTACAAAATTGTATAAAGCTGGTATGAAAAAGGCGTGGCATGAAATTGAATTTACCATACAGCTTTGCTTATAAGTTGTACTCAAGAGTTTGCTGCATGATGTCAGCAATAGTTGAAGTCAAACAAGAGTATATACTTTTATATTTTTCATCAAATTTTGAACCTTAAAGTAGTTTTAACGTATTCCATTTGAATATGCAACTCACCTCTTTTTTGTATATGTTGCCTATGTACACAATTCGTTTATTCGTTTATGTATCGCGTTTTGCCTTTTTTAATAATCCAATTTATGTGGCATGTCAGCTGGTTATCCTTGAAGTTTCCTGTTTCGTATGCAACGCCGTGTGGTTTCTTTGTTGTTAAGTCTTTCGATATTTATGGCAACTTAAAGTATACTTTTCTTTTGTTTTTTGTTTAACTTTTAATTAAAAATGCGCAAGGCCAACGTTGTTACACTACGGAGAGATAGTTGAGTTAAGGTTAGGATTAAGTGATTTTCATTAAAAGTTTTTCAATAATAAATAGGGAACAACATATTCAAAACGCGACACACAACTTATTAATTTTGAAACGAAACATGTTTATGCAGTGTTCTTCTAATATTTTTTGTAATGGGTCGGGTTTAACATGGGGGCCTATTAATTATGCATGCAGAAAAGACAAGCGGCAAAGAATTCTCCACAGCTCTTCTGAGCCGCTTGACGAGTCTAAGCACGTTTGTTGAATGCGCCAAGATGGCAATGGGAACAGTTTTGTAAAAGAAATCTAAGAAAAGTATTTATGCTAATTAGATGGAATATTGGTTAGAGGTTTTAAAACTTTGTGCTTTGCTCAAAACAAAAGACTTAAGCCACAAACTTGCTCAAAATAACGTTAACTTTTTAACAAACACTTGTGGCTTTCGCTTGACTAATTGTTTGTTGTTTGCTTTAGCTTTTAGCCCTGCAGCAACAGCTGTAACCACAAGCTGCATTTTTGCATTTTTTTTATCTGTTCTGCTACTGTTTTATGCATCAACTTTTTTTTTTGTATCAACTTCAATTTCCTTGGTCATTGCGCAAAGCACTTGTTGCCCAGTTGCTGCTCTTGTCTGCTTATTTCCCTTTTGAGAATGTATGCATGTACATACATGTATGTGTGTCTGTGTTTGTGTTTGTTATTTCTACCTGGTTAATGGGAGCGTAAATGCGCAGCTGGCATGCGAAGTTAGTTTAGTATGAATACGAGCCTTACTCGTACGAATTCTAATGTCAGTTAAAGTAAAGTGCAAAAGGCACAGGCACAGACACAGACAAGTTAATGGAGTGAAGAACTTGGCAAGCGGTTTGCTAGCTGTCCAACTTTGAGTTCAGCTAACTTGCATGGCTAAACCCGAACAAAAAGCGAAGACCAATGGCTTCAAGCAGCCAAATTGATGAGCAAATACAATGTAAGACCCAGCAATGATGAGGAGAATGACTTGAATAGAATTTTGTACATTTCCTTAGTTTATTGTTGTAGGGTTTTGTTTTGTTAAGCAGTTCTTAGATTTCGATTAGCAAAGTTGTTCCCAGTATGCAATATTTTGATCTTATTTTTTTTTAATTTAAACACTGTTTCTTTAAAAGTTTTGCACTGTTGCACACTGTTGTTTGTATCTGGCAGTTTTCTAATTAAACAGTTTCGAAAGTATTGCAAAAAATCCATTTTCCCTATTTGTGGGATTAGGCTTTTATTTTCGCAGCACGCGCATTTATTGGCAGAAAAAAAAATGTAAGCTTTATGCACAAATAAATCCTTTTGGCGCAGACACAAACACAATTGCATTTAGTTCACAAAACAATTGTACAAAATCCAGTTTTGGGTTGCTTTAACACAAACACACACACACACACACATATGCACAAGCACTGGCACTTCTTATTTTATAGGGTCTTAGCGTGGAGATTCGGCAGCGGAGCCAATGCGTTTACTGTACCATGCCATACGAAGGCCAAACTCTGACTAAAACTTGTTCAAGAAATTTAACGCGACTGCACCTGAAGTTTCAGTCCACACACCGCAAACACACACACACACGCACACTCACACACACAGAGAAGACCACAAGACATGGCAGCATAAAAGGCAAAACGCAGACCGAAAGAAGGTAGAGAGCCACAGAGCAGAGTAGCCAATATATACACATACATATGTATATGTGTAACTAGCAGTTAGGAGGTAGAAAAGTACGACAACGAAGAGATGAAAATAAAATAGCGCGACGTGCCCGTTTTATAGATTTTGTTGTTGTATTTCTTCTTTACAGTGTTGTCTTTGCTGCGGCTTTTGTTGCCTGCTCGTTCGTTGGCTTACTCAGTGCTAGACTTCTTAACGGCTTTCACACACAGCCAACAGACACGCTCTCACACTCACACACACACACACACACACACACATACACTCTTTAAGAAAGAAGAAGCACATACACTAAACAACTTAAAGCGACTGCCTTAACGTCCACAACGCGCCACAGTCGAAAACATACTGAAAAGCTTTAGCGAGCTATCAGTTACCGGCAAACTTAGATCGTTGCAACGCCGTTGACTTATCGCTAAATAGAGGCTTCGAGAGCTGATCAAATTTAAGGCGAATTCAGCGTTCGTTACCTGTTCGCTTTATGGCCCGGCAAAACGGAGCGTGAGCTAATCCAAGGCATTGAGATTAGTTGTTAGTTCCTTGGAAAATTCTTACTAATTGCTCTCGACATGTGCCTTTTATGTTGGGTTTTTTTTCTTTTACCGTGTGGCTGTTTTCAAATATTTACTGGCTTGGGCCAGGATCTGGGCATGGGATCATAAATTTGGTGAGAGAATCCTGAACGTGCGAAATGGCAAACGGAAGCGTATTCTACTAATGCGTCTTGGTTGTTGCTGTTGTATATTTTATGGCACCGACTTGGCAAAACGAAAGACTTAGGACTTAACAAACAGAAATCGGAAAGGTTATTAAGAGGGGAATTACGACAATGGACTTAAGTAGTTACACAATAAAATAAATATAAATTTCAATGATTGTATTCTTTTGTCTTGGAATTTTAATGGCATTTGAATGGTTTAAATACACATATATTTATCCTACATATTATGTTACTATAGACTACAATTAAAAATCACCAGACATTACATGTTTACTTTGACCCTTTTACGCATCGGTAAATAATCACACACCAAAACTGTGGCAAGTACGGGTCAAATAAGTATTTGGTAGTACAACCAAAATGCATTAGACACAGGGATGGTGAGGAGGACAGACAGAGAAAGAGAGAGAGAGCTGAGCCATAGACAAATATAAGTGGCCCAAAGAAGCTAGCGAACAGCAAATATTGCAGAACAGAACGGAAGTGCCATATAAAGAAGGTTTGATGGTCGAAACCGTTACAACACTCGCATGCGCAATGAGTTCTTGGCTTAAGTGCGTGTGGCTTTAACTAATTTTTGTGTAGAGAAAGTTTTGACATTTATGTTGAAGTTTGAATAGCAGTCAGAAATTATTTTTTGTATCATTTCGGCCAGTTGTAAATGAAAGGAATCTGTACAAATTTACGGCGCATGTGCACTTTAGGAAGGAAGAATTACTCGGGCGTGATTGATGAGAAACCAAGCCGACCTAAGAATTATTTATGGGTCATTGGAATCACTGTTTTGCCGGGGATTTTCCTTGGCGGCTATTTAGCCAAGCACTTAGCTTCTTTTCTTGAAAGAAGTGACTTGTTTTCGCCTGGCACTATAGATGACCCGGATAATTGAAAAATTAAGAGACACGTTCCTTGCTTATCATTTGTATTCGCTACTCTGCTTTAAGCCAAAAACATACTTATTGGACCTTAGCTTGAATGGTAAATGACAAGGAGGAACCGTCATAGTTGCTATTCCACATTTCAGAAATTGTATATGCACAGATTTCCCAGACAAATTGAGAATACGCGTTGACGGAAATTTTTTTGGAAAAATGTGTCTTATTTTATGCGTATTTTTCCATTATTTCTGACAAGCACTTCAAGGAATTCCGAGCTACTTATTTAATTTAAAATAAATCCAAATATGTGCTCCTGTTAAGCTCTGTTAATAAAAGCACTTAAAGGAACTTAAATGTTGATTCTACAATACGATTTTATACACCAACTTTGTTAACTTAATATTTGATTTGAAAGTATTTTGCCGCACTTTGTGAAAGTGTGGTCCTATTCACAGAATTAAACAAAATCGCAACAGTGTTGCCCCATAAATATTTACTAAATCACAGTTCAGTGTTGCAAAGCGCAGCTTAAACAGCTTTGAGATGCGCGCGCAGTTTAAGTAAATTTGAAAACACAAAGCTTTTAAACTCTATAAACAAAAGTATTGAAGCTTTTTGGCAGTTTTGCTTAGCAATCGCCACTAATTAGTATCCAACAAAATTAATTAATTTACTTTTATGTTAGCGCTGAAGCCGCGCTACATATTGATTGCGTAAATGTAAATTGTTTGCCATAAATATTAACAACATCCATAAAAGAATAATATTTGCACATTTCTATGTATAATAAATTGCTAATTCTAAGCTAATATAGTTTAAGCAGTAAATTAAAGATCATTCTGCACATCGTTAAAGCCTAACTTTAAATTATAGGTCTCGCGGTTATTTTCCAATGGCATTAATTGATTAATTACCATTAAGATGGGCCAAAAATAGCCAAACTTGACAGCCAATTTGGAGACGAACGTTTAAGCGAATATTAATGTAGACGTTGCCATGTGAATGAAAAACGTTTTGTGTGATAAAAGAGACGCCCAAATGCGTAGCGAGCTTTGGCCCGGCGGCCAGGTCACTAGATTAGGGCTTTAAAGTAGGCTAAGCAAATGCGTGGTTTGGACGAATTTGATTTGGTTTTAAGTGAAACATGCCATCCAAATTGCATGTATTAAACATTAACCAATATGCATTGATTGGCGTTACCATAAATACAAGCAAATTAATCAGGTTTTGTCGGCCGAAACGTGAAGGTCGCGCCTTAACAACAATAATAATCTGTATGTATGTATGTATGCCAGACACTAAAGAAAAGCAAAAATATGTCGCCGCATAAAAGAAAAGAAATCAAGCAAAAATAAAAAAGTTGCCAACTAATGCAATGATTAAGTAAAAGTAGCCCCACCAGACTATTCGCAAAAAAAATCATATTAAATAACATAATATGTACAATTAAAATACGAAATAAAAAATAAACTGATGTCTTCATAGTCGGTCAGTTTCATATTAAAATTTAATTTAATGATGCTTCCCGCCTGTCTGCATATGATTATGCAGCCAAGAGAGTTGAATATTTACAGCTCAGCTTATCCTTGAGCTGAACAAGCCAAGCATGCAGCATATCCATTAGCACTGGCGTTAATAAAACAAATTAGCGTCCAATAAACATTTAGCTATACTTAATGTTTATGCATGAAGCTGAACTAACAAACTTTGACATTTGCCCTTACATTGCGACCCTTTAAGTATTAACATTTGATTAATGCACATATACCTGTATGGAATATTTGGTTTTTCTTCGCCTTTGTTTAGATATATTTTTCTTGTGCATATATGTAAATGCGTTGGCGTTTTGGCCACCGCAGTTACAAGCTCCAAACTGTGGCGCCCTATTGACATTGCAAAACCTTCAAAAGCCGCAGCAGCATCTCTGATAGGGAGCGTGTGAGAGATTTGAAACTGGCTGAAGCTCACTCGCTCGCTAACTTGGCCAACAGCAGCAACCGCAGCAACAACAACAACAACAACAACAACAACAGCTCTGTCAGTTAACCGTATTAAAACTTACTTTTATTTTCGAGTGTATCTTGTGTTTTATTTTTGCGTATATAAATGGCTGGCCCATCTGCAGCTGGCCATCATTCAGCGTCTGCCTTTTTGGTCAACAACAACCAAAAATAATCCAACAAACTTTGCCAAGCGTAGCAAACAACAACAAATATCAACAACAATGGTAAGCACAAGTGCACATATCCATCCATCAAGATAGCAAGTGCTTCGAGTTGACCTTAAAATATCATTTGACATTAACATTGGCCTGCCAATTAATTAGCCACACACTTTAATCGCACGCCTCTAATCAGTCCATGGATAGTTTAATCGTTGCTTAATATTTGTTTCTCTTTTTTATGCAACAGAAATTCTTCGTTTTGGCTGTGTGCGCCATCGCCGCTGTTACGGCTGATGTCTCGCATCTGAATCTGGGTGGTGGCGGCAACGGCTACAACTACGAGAAGCCAACGCAATCCTTTGACATTGACATTCGTTCGGCAGCGCCTGCGCCATCTTATTCAGCACCTGCTCCAGCACCAGTCTACTCGGCACCTGCTCCTTCCTACTCGGCACCAGCGCCGGCGCCAGTCTTCTCTAATCCCGCTCCTGAGTACTTGCCGCCTGTGCATGATATTCCAGCTCCTAGCTACTCGGCTCCAGCACCTGCTCCCGTTTACTCTGCACCTGCGCCAGCTCCCGTCTACTCGGCACCACAGCCCGAGTACCACGCTCCAGCTCCCGAATATCACGCTCCTGCTCCCGAGTACCATGCACCAGCTCCTGCCAACGAGTATCTGCCCCCAGCTTCCGCACCAGTCTACTCTGCTCCCGCTCCCGCTCCCGCACCAGTCTACTCGGCACCTGCTCCAGCACCAGTCTACTCTGCTCCAGCACCAGTCTACTCTGCTCCTGCTCCCGAATATCACGCACCAGCACCAGTTCAACCTGCTCCCGAGTACCTGCCCCCCGTCCATGATATTCCCGCTCCTGCACCAGTCTACTCTGCTCCCGCTCCCGCTCCCGCACCAGTCTACTCTGCACCAGCACCAGCTCCAGTCTACTCTGCTCCCGCTCCCGAGTACCATGCTCCAGCTCCCGAATACCATGCACCCGCCCCAATCCAGCCAGCTCCCGAGTACCTGCCCCCTTCCCATGATATTCCTGCTCCTGCACCAGTCTACTCTGCACCAGCTCCCGCTCCAGTCTACTCCGCACCTGCCCCTGCACCAGTCTACTCTGCACCCGCTGCCGAGACCAATGGCTACGAATACAATGTGCCAGCGAAGCGCTTCCGTTTCTAACTCCCCATCTCAGCCATCTTCATCCCAGGAGTGCCATTTGTTAAATTAACAAGTGACCTCCGCCTAATTCGTTGTTGATCATTTGTTGTTATTATGCAAAGTTTTTGTTGAGATTTTTAGCGAATAAATATACAATTTAAATATAATGAAAAACACGACTCTCTTTTAATTGGGCAGCCACCTTTATATATGATATTACGTAATTATCAACGCTTATAAAATTCAAGTGCCTTTAAAAAAATCCCCACTAAATTATGCATAACTTTCAGATTGTAAATGTAAATATCAAAAGAAATACAATAGCAATGATACTTGTTTAATATGATACTTTGAAAATAAAGTAGGATTTATAATAAAAATATATCAGACGGATTTGTTAATAACTTAACTATCATAATATTAAATATTCAGCTGTCGTTTTATCTCAATTATGCCATTCAATTGCTTAGCTTATGCGAGCATTTATTGCAGAGTTGTTTGCTTAAAGATGTAAGCTAAACAAAAAGTATTTTTAGACAAGAGTCTTCACCTATAGCTGAAATATTTGGTATTACCAAATTTGTGTTTATTCAATATCTGCGTTTGTTATTGGCTTTTTTATCTAAAGATAACTTACCCTTCAGTGTTTTATCAATGCCTTTTTGCCAAGTATAAAAAACCCCAGATTAATATCTTATTTATCCAAGTAAATGGAAAAGAAACAAGCTTGTTTTATTGTATTTAACTAATATTAAATAGTTTTATTTGATGATTTGCTTCTTTTTGTTATATTATTTGTAGTATACGGCATTGTGTCCATAATTATATTAATTTTTATAGTAAGAGTTAGCTTTATATCATATGCATTAAGGTTTAAGTATATAAATTATTATCATAATTTTGCATTGTTTCTAATTGATATCGCTCAATAATCGTCTGGTTAACATTAACAAATCGAATTTTAGCATACATCATACTATACAATTAAACTAAAATACTTAAGTTGTTGTTTTTTGTTGTTAAAACGACTCTAGGAGCACATAGAGCATGTCAAGGTAACTTAAAAAAAAATTATAAAGGGCACTTATGCTAAATAAATATACATAGAATTATGTAAATACAATTTAGTTGACAATTTGTCTGTATCATTTGTGTTCGTTTAGTTGTAATGCTAATTTATATGCACTTTTCAATTGCTTTTGTGTGTGTGGATAGAAATTTTTAATAAATGGCCTAAATTAAAGGGGCTAGTCACGCCCCCACCTGATGATAAGACATATTGCGTACTCTACACATATACATTTTGATATATAGATCAACTACATTATTTACAAGCTTGGGCGGCCGGCGGCGTTTGTTATGTGTCATAATCATCCTGTTGCGAACTAAAGTAGCTCACCAGACCACTGAACTCTCCAACACCACCGCCAACACTATTGGCTGCTACAGCGGCGCTGCTGCTGCCATGCGCCGAACTGGAATCCTCTTCGGCAACAGCTGAAGGCGAATCACCTGTCGATTCACCGACTACAGCAAGGGGAGATTTTGTATTGGAGTAGGCCTCCAGTGTGATGAGTTTCTTGCTGGTAATCACCGACGATTTGTGCACCTCTGTTGTGACCGCGGCTGGTGATGCGGGTGGTGCTACTGCGGCTACCACAGATGCCACTGACACTGAAGCTGGTACTGATACAGGTGCTGGAGATTTGCCGCGTGTTAGTGCGGAAACCGAATGGTTTGTAGGCGTGGTTGATGGTGGTGGCGGTGCACTAACAATTACCGAACTGGGAGCAGCTGTGTGAGCGGGAGGAGTCGTCAGCGGTGGTGGTGGATAATAGCCATAGGGTGGATAGCCACCTGTGTATGTAACAAATTTCACTGTTAGCTGAGCGTTTAGGAAAATATATGTAAACTTACGTGATCCAGGTGCATAGTCTACGGCGCCAGGTCTCATATTGGCGCTGCCTGGTGGTGCCACACGTGGTTGATAGTTGGGATTGCCATAAATGGGAGGGGCTCTAAGGACAGAAAAATTAGAATAGCATAAATGTTAGTTATTATTATTATTATTCTAGTCTGGAGACAATCTTAAAACGCACCTGTATGGATTAAGATGTGGTGATGCATGCCGTGCTGGTGGTGGACCTGAACCATAAACGCCACCCAATGCGCCAGGTGGCGGCGGACCTCCATGATGCTCAGGACCATGTAGGTAGGGCGGCGGTCGAGCATTGGGTCCACTTCCAGGTGGTGGGGCAGATGATGATGTAGGTGGGGCACCACGCAGTGGTGGCGGTGCACCGTAGGTTGGTCGCAGTGCCGAGCTAGGAGGCAACGGTTGACCATAGAATCGTGCCAGCTCAGCGCTGCTTGGGTACATCCCGGCACCGGGTTGTGGTCCCGTTGATGAAGGCGGACCACGTGCATGGGCTGGCGGTAAAAGTGATGGCATTGGCATACGCGTGATAACCGAAGCCTGGGCAATGCTAGTTGGTGCATCCTCGTGCGGTTTGAAAAGCGGCTGCTGTGGTGGTGGAGTTGGTTGACCTGGCGGAGGCGCTTTGCCCGATGGCGCTGGCTTATCATTGGAGGTGGCGGCAGTCACAGCGGCAGCTGCCTGCTGCTTCTGCAACTGATCTCGTAGTGGAGTGACCTTTTTTCGTCGACCTCGAGGCTTGGGCTCTGGCGCCGAAGCTGGTGGACGCACATTGGCAGCCGCAGCTGCTGCTTGCATAAGATGAGCAGCTGCAGCAGGCATGGACATGCCTATGGGCAGACGCTGCATTGCCGGCAACTGTTGCTGCTGGCCGGGCGCATAATTTGCTCGACTCAGCGGTTGACCTAGAGGGGCAGAAAGTGCATTCTGAAGCAGTTGCATGGCCTGTGGTGGTGGTGCCAAGTGCCTTTGCAGCATGGGATGCATGCCAGGTGGCAGCTGCTGCTGCTGGGGTGGAGGGGGTAGCAAAGATGCTGGCAGCTGACCATGTGGCGGGAACTGATGACGCAGCAGTGGTGGATGCATTGTGGGCATGGGCAATCGTTTCCGCAAAGGTTCCTGCAGACCCGACGCACTCGGCATCTGTTCAGGCTGCGATAACTGTTTGGGTGCTTTGGAGGATTTAGAAGGCGTTGTACGCAGCACTTCATCTGGTGCAGGAAGTTCACGAGCTGCCGCAGCCGCTGTAAATTGCTCCTCCTCCTCGACCATGCGCGCAATAGCATCCTCCATGTCTTCGGGCAGATCATCGGGCAGCTCAGCATCGTCCAATTCCGATCCATCTACATCGTCTAGATCATCAATAGCCTCGCCTTTGCGCTGCAGATAATCAATGTCCAGTACTTTGGCTTGACGGATGACAGATAACGGCACCGTGGAAAGTGAATCGCCTCCAGCTGTTGGTGCACCCGCTTTGCTGGGCGTTCGTTTCTCTTGCGGAGCAGCAGCACCTGGCGTTGAGCCCTTAATTGGCGTAAGACGTGGCGTTGCCGCTAGTTTGGCACCCTCAGCATTCTTCTCGGCCAGCATTCGTTTAATCTCCTCTTGCTTCTGAATAAACTTCTGACGCTCCTCAGGTGGTGTATCGGGTCGCATAACGCCCGGCTTAATGCCGCCATCAGAGCTGTCGTCGTCAAAGTCTTCAAGGTACGCATAGCGACGTCCTCTAGTTCTCGTCCTCTCATCCGAGCCGGCGTCAGCTCCACCCTCATCAGAGGATGCTGCAACCGGCTTCTTCTTCTTCTTGGCACCGCCGCTATTGTTGCCGCCCTTGCCTTTGCCCTTGCCCTTGCCAGTGAATGCCTGCGCCTGCGCCGACATTGGCGTTGTCTTTTTGAGGGGCTGAGAGCGCGGTTGTTTGCCTGATCCTTTGCCAGACATGGGGGCACCATTGGCACCCATCTGTATTTCATCATCGTCATCATCCTCCTCCTCTTCTTCCTCGCTCTCACTAATGTCATCGTCAGAGTACTCCAACCGTTTGGGTTTCTTTACAGCGGGTTTCTTTAATTTTGGAGATTTCCGGGCAATGCCCACAGACGATGATTTTTTGGCGGCTGCCTTCTTGCGCTTGGAGGGATTCCATGCACCGTCTTCGCTTTCGCTTGTCGTATCGTCGCACAGATCAGCGCTATCCATGTTCTCCGTCAGCTCAGATCCATTATCCTCATCGTCGTCTGTTTCGGTTTCCGTATAGTCTGAGTCATCCTTTTTCTTTTTCTTGGATTTACCAGCCTTGCTACGTTGTTGTCGCTGTTCCTCTTCGTCACTTTCGTCACTTTCCTCCACCACAAATTTGCGATCCTTGCGACGCTCTCGAGCAGCACGTCGAGCAGCTTTTCGTTGCTTCTTTCCACGTCCCGGACGACGATAAACTTCCAGACTGGAATCCGAGTCATCGGAGGCAGACTGCGAGCTGTCATCGTCGGAGAAACTGGATGTCTTAAAGTCCTCATCGCTGCCATGATCCTCTTCAGAACTAACATCCAACGTCGTCAATTTGCGTGACTTCTTTTTAGCTGGCGGCGCTGATTTGTTTTTGGATTTGCTTACAGTTTTTAATGGTTGCTCATCCTCCTCATCATCATTATCATCCTTGCTGTTATCGTCATCCTCATCGCTTGATTTGTCTTGTGAGTCGAGTGCCAGCCTTGCTCCCTTTGCTTGCGGCTCTGCATTCTCTCCGGACTGATCGCCCTCCTCCTCACGCCGCATCTTTTCCTTGTCAGCTTCGATAATAGTGCTTATGTCTTTGCCTCTACCTAGGTTACCAGCTCCCGCCACTTCGTCCATCTCCTTCTTTAGCGCCGAATTAATAAGATCATCATATTCGTTTAACCGATAGCTTACATTAATCTGCCGCCGCTTGCGCAACTTATAAATGGGCTCATCATCTGAGTCAGAGTAGCTGCTGCTACTGCTTCCACTGCTGCTAGAGCTGCCGGATTGTGCCCTAGCACCACTCGATTGCTTGCCGCTCTTTGTCACACTGCTGCCGCTCTCTGAATCATCATCTTTGCCACCACGACGACGTCTTGTGCCTCGCTTGGCTGCTCGCCGATTGCTGCGTCCATCGCCGCGTCTTCGTTTTGTTTTGTCCGCCTTGGAGCGCTTTTTAGCCCTGCTGGATGACGCATCATCGTCATCATCATCGTCGTCGTCATCATCATTATCCTTATTGTCGTCGCTATCGTCATCATCATTTTTCTTACGCGCATTTGAATTTGAACGCTCCTCCAGTTCGCTTGCTGTCCTTGCAGCTGCAGCAGCAACCGCTTGGCGCTAAAATTAATTAAGATTGTTAGAATTTGAATGCCAAAATGTTAAAACGATTCAATCTGTTACCTCCGCCTCCTCTGCTAAGAGTTTCTCTTGATGCTTTCGAGCAACTAAATCATCAAACTGCAGCAGCTGCTGTTCCAACGCGGCAATAAGTTGCTCCTGCTGGCAGGGCGGACAATGCCAGTCACCTTCGGGTATGTAAAATAGCACGGGACTAAGACAGGAGCAGTGATACCCTTTGTTACAGTCAGGTGTGTCGCAAAGCAATATCCACTCGGGATGATCGGATTTGCCACACGTTTGACAAGCTTCATCCGCGTCAGCCGCAGCATGTTCCTCCTCGTCCGCGTTCTCCTTTCGAAGAGTGCGAGCACGCTTCATGGGCACAATCTGGGAGTCGTCTTCCAGTTCGGATTCTGGCGAGAATTCGTGATCGGATTTAAAGAGTGGCGATCCCGGATCTGTATCGTAGTGTGGGGGCTCCTCTTCTTCCTCCTCGCTTTCAGCCTGCTCTTCTGAGTCTGACGACCAGCCGTCCTTGCCTGGACATTTCTTTTTTATCTTCTTCTTAGCCTCTTCCGCTTCGCTGGCGGACTCAAAAGACTCGGATTCTGCAGACGGCTCTAGCACTGTGGGATCTGCTTCAGCCTCTGCTTTTTTCTTCTTCTTAAGCTGTTGTTTCATTGTGCGCAGAGCCACCTCCTCCAGTTTTCGACGCTCTGCCTCCTCTTTGATTTTCTGCTGTGCAATGCGACGGGATTGGCGAACTGGAGTCTCCGAATCGTTCAATTCGATAATGTTGGTGGTGTCCACTTCACGTGTCTTGCGCGGACCACGACCACGGCCACGACCACGACCGCGACCAGCACCAGTCGGCCTTGGCTTTACTTCCACAGGCTCTTCACTTTTTTCTCGCTCTGCCTCTTCCTCCAGTGGTTCGCTTTTCTGTTCTGCTTTTGGAACAGGTTCCGCTTTTAGAGCAGGCTCTTTACTAGGTTCTGCACTGGTTTCAGGCTCAGGTTTGGGTTCTACCTTTGCGGCTGATTCACTTTTATCTTCCTCCCCTAATAGTAATTTGGTTTTTGTTGCTCCTTCAACTGTCTTAACTGGTTGTTCCTCTTCTTCCTTTGGCTGTTCATCGAGTTTTAATGGATTTTCAATAGAATTGACCTTGTTTGCTATGCTAGGCTTTTCTTTGAGACCACCTCTGGTGCGCTTCGCCTGCGGCAGTTCAGTGTGCACAACAGCGGCACCCCCTCGACGTCCAGAACGACGACCAGAGCTTTCAGTTGGTGGAGGCGTACACTCCTTAGCTGGTGGAGGCGTTGCCTCCTTGACTAGCTGTGGCTCCTGCTTGATAGGAGAAGATGGAGGAGAAGTTGCCTGCATTGTCGGGGTTGGATTGGAGTGCCTGCTGGAAACCGCACTTGACTGCATGTCGGAAGGCGATGATTGCTTATTGACAACCGATTGCGTTATCGACGGGAATGCAGGAGGAGATGCTTCCTTAACCAAAGGTGGCGGAGTAAGTTCCCTGACTAAAGTAGTGGATTGTTGTGCTGCTAATGTAGTTGGTTCATTTACTAATGGTTGATGCTCTTCCTTTAACTGTGGATGGTTGGTTCCCTCAACTGGAGGAGTAGGTTCCTTAACAAATGGGGAATTGTTTGTATTAACCGGATGCGGCCTAAATTCCATTACCGGCGGAGGAGTGGTTTCCTTAACCAGAGGTGAATTAACTGCGACTGGATTGGAAGCAACTTGAGGAACTGACAATGAAGCCTGGATAAGAGAATTTACTGCGACTGGATTGGAAGCAACTTGAGGAACTGACAATGAAGCCTGGATAAGAGAGGACGGGCCGTCCAGGTTTTCTGGACGTTCTGGTTCAGGTGCATCCTCCAGAAACTGTGGCTCGTTGTTGCGTTTCACTTTTTCACTGACTGCGGGTGCTTCCTCGCTGATGCTTGCCTCCTTAGACTCCTTGACTTCTTCGCTGCTGCGTCGCTTACGTTGTGAAGATTCTAAAACTGCAGGGGAAGGACTTGGTGCGACAACTGTTTCACTATTGGTGCGCTTCCTAGGAGTCGCCTCCTCATCGCTTTCCTCTAGCCTGATTTGTGTCAGCAGATTCTTTTTAAGTGGCTTTGTTATGGGCGACTTTTTGGGCGCCATAAATGGAACTGGTATCACTTTTTCGGGTGTGACCTCACGAGCTGGTTGCGCTGTTGCATTTGTTGGAGGCGTCTTGTCGGTCAGCTGTTCCTTTGACTTTTCAGGTGTCTTTTTCAGTTTCTTTTCAATGATTTCGGCCAACGTGGGTTTTTGCTTGACAGGATTGGGTTTTTCCAGGTGCCTTTTGGGCGCAATGATCTTGCGTCGACTGCGTAAGTCTTCCTCACCACTTGAAGAGGTTGTCTCCTCGATTAGTGTTTTCTGCGCTTCAACTTTGCGACGTACCTCAGAATTGGTGATCTTGGGTCGCATTTTTATTCGTTTGCCGCCCACATCCAAATCGTCATCGCTGTCATCAGCTGCTACCAACTGCTGCTGCTCCTCGTCTGCCTGCGCATCAATCTCACTTTCGGATGTAGAAAGACGCGCTGGCGGAGCTGTGAAATCAACTAGGCGACGTTTGCGATTCGGTAGCTGGATTGCAGTTTTGCCTGCAGTCTCTGGGGGAGGAAGATCTGCTTGTGGTATAAATTCTGATATTTGTTGCTTAACTTCGTTTGATTCGCAGGGCATTTCTTCGGGTTTTGATTCCATAGGCTTTTCATGTATTCTGTTTTGAATAACTGTTGTGTTCAGGACTTTTGAAGTACTGGGCAGTTCAATTTGATCTGATTTTTTTGCTTCGGCTGTTATTTTGTTATTTTCAGAGGTCTCGACAGAAATTTTCGATACTTCATCAAATGTCACAACAGTTTCCTTTGATTTATCTACAATTGTATTAAGTTCAGTGCCATTTTCATCAGTATTGTCATCAGCCTTTGTTGAATTTGTTGAAGAATCAAGGACCGGTGTTGCTTCTTTTGCTACCGGCTCCTCATTGCTATTGATCGAATCTGTCAGTTTTTCAATCGTTTCATTAACAATCTCGGCTCTTTTAAGTCCTGGTTTTGAACAATTTTCATTTGATATAGTTGGTTGACTGCTTGCAGCTGTTTTTGTAATGCTTTCCTCTGAATTTCCAGAAATTGTTTTGTTCTTAGCATGATTTTGGTTTATCTCTTTAATATCTCCGACTTTTTCAGTTAAAGGTTGAACATTTTCGGTTGGTTCGGTCTTTTGTAGTTCATTTTCTTCCTCTGCTTTTAAGTTTTCCCTAACAACATCCAACTTCTCATCGATGGTTTCGATTACGCGCACCTTGCATGGCTGTTCTATGATTTCTTTTGATTCTTCCGACTTCTTAGGCTGCTCTTCCGATTTCTTAGGCAATTCTTTCTGCTTATTGGTTGTGATTTCTTGTGTTTCACTATTTTCAGTTCTCGTTATAGTCAATTTTTGATCTTCGTTAGATTCTATAGGTGTTTCCATGGGGTCAACCTCAGATTCCTTAAGTTCACTTGGCTGCGACGTTTTAATCTGCTCGTCCTTTTCTTCTGCTAACTCATTTCCATTTGGGACTACCGCCGATGTTGCCTTGTTTTCCACATTTGATTCGGCCTCCTTCAGGCTCTCGCCATTGGTTTTTACTGGCTCTGTGTCTGTTGTTTCTGATTCTGTTGCTCCAAGCGTATCAAATATACTACGCTTAGGTTCATGTTTTGGGGTCTGCTTGATGGGACTCAGTTTAAGGCAACCCGGCTCTCCAAAAAAAAACGTTGCCTGTGGCTCCTTGGATTTGGCAGTGGGCTCCTCGGTCGCAGTTTCGTTCTTGCCATTGCCCACCAAACATTCGGTTCCGCTACCTGACCCATAGACGTAGTATATCGGTTCCTCAATAGCTTCGCTCACAGGCGAATTTGAGTCCTCACAATCTACAAATTCCTGGAGAAACTGTGATTCTTCGGCAATAGCCTCACAGTCACGACCCGCTCCATTCCCGCGCACTATTAACGTAGGCTCTTCGATGGCATCGCCCACTTCATCATCGTCATCTTCATCTTCGTCCTCTTCATTAAACTTTTGTTCGTTCTCATCCTCATCAGCTGCAGCGCTGTCAAGTGATTCCTCTTCGCCATCCAGCGATTCATCCTCCTCCTCTTCGTCCTCATCCAACTCCGAGTCCTCCGAATCGACCTCATTATCATCTTCGGACTTAGTGCTCTCATATCGACTGGGTTTCTTAATGCGTTTTGTGTCGAGCAGCGTGGGTCGTTGCTTCTTATGTTGATCCTCCGCAGCCACTGCAGTCGGACTGCTATCCGTATCCTCCAATGGCCGTTTTCTAGCCGGCGCAGGTGACCCACTCAGTTTAGCTTGCGTTATAAGTATTGGCTGCAATTCAAATTAAATAATAAGCCAAATTTGGTAATTAATATGCCGAAATACTTACTTTGACCTTTTTGGGCTTTAAATCCTGCTCCTGTTGCTCTTGCTGCTGCTGTTCAGGTGTACGCAGTTTAATCTTTAAATTTGGTACCTTTGCTTCGTGCGAGTCGTCTTCAATTTCATCCGCTTGCTCCTCGGCGACTGCCAAATTTGATGGGGCATTGTTGCTGCTGCTACTACTACTAGTAGTATCCTCATCAGCCTCGCCAATGTCCTTAGAGGGCAGCACAACCTCATTTCCGCGAAGGCGGGCAATTAAATTTACAAATTCATCGCGATTTGTGGCCACAACCTGCCAAATCTCCTCATCCAAATGCTCCTGATAGATGCGCAAATTGCAGTCGTTATCCTGTGTTAGCCAGTAGGAGTGGCCTAAACGATCCCGCCCAATGGGCTGTGAACGCATAGAACTTGCATTCAGCGTCAAGATATTAGCACGGAACTTGGCATTGCGCTCAAATTGACTCTCAAGGAGTTCCTAAAACAAAATAAGTTTGGTTAATTGAGTACATAAATTGGTTTGAAAAATTAAAAGCTGCGTTTCAATATTTTTAATTCTGTACTTAATACTTACGCGTAGAATGCGTAGCTTCACTTTAAGACTGGAATTGCGGTAGCCAAAACGTTCTATCTCCCAGGCATCTTGTACGGAGTACCCGAAGCAGAATTTGCTTACCGCTGATTCCCAGCTTTTCTCGTGCACCGTTTTTCGTGTCTTGCGCAACAGTTTAATGTGTAGATCCCGCAGTTCGGGCACTGTAAAATAAATAATGTGCAATGTTAACTGAATGCTGTGATTGTTTTTGTTTTGTTTTTCAACCAATTTTTTTACGGTCTCCGTTTTACTCCGCTTACCAAACAATAATACAAACAAGCGAATGCGCTCTCTGTTTCTCTTTTTGATACATACTCTCTCTCTCTCTCACAAGTGCACACACACAAAGTTGCATACAAATACACACAAGAACACACACACATACACAAGTACGTACCTTCATCGTTGTTTGTCAACCACTCCTGCAAATGCTTAAAATTTGGCAATGCCAAGCCCAAATCTTTAGCAAATTTTTGTAGAAACGCACATATTACCGCAAAATCTGGATCATTTGCACATGAGTGCAGAGTTGAAGTTAATGCATCGTCATCTTTATCTTTACATTCTTCTTTGCATTCAGCCGTAGCTGAGGACGCCGCCATTTTTCATGCGTCTGCTGAAAAAATGTGTTAGGTTCCCGAAAACTTGTACACTACACTTGCAAATCAACAACAAAAGCACAAAGAACGCACAGCATTTGTTAACACTTCAAGTACAAGTAATGCACAAAACTTTATTGCACGAATTAAGCATAGTTAAAAACAGTTTAGTAGCAAATTACTTTATTTTTCGACGCATGAGAACCGATATATGACCGATTTTAGTGGTGGTCGGACAATTAACTAATATTGTGGTGGTTGGTCAATACACAAACTTAATCGATTGGTATATATTACTCACTTAACGAAGGAGCTCATTTGGCACTGCACAACGTTTCTGGCGTTAGTTGCATTAACATTTGTTTGAAAATGTAAACAGAATCAAATAAGAAGAGCGTAGAAAAACAACAAAGACGGATAAAAACAACGTCGATAATCGAATTTGTATCATTAAAAAATTATTTACAAAAAACCCAAGTATCATCTCTATCTGTGTTTTTGCATTGTTTCATTATTAAAAAGTGAAGTAAATATTTGCAAATAACAGACGAGCTAAGCCAAACGAAAAATAATTGAGTGAAAGTGGGTGAAAAAATTACAACAATATATAAAACAGCTGTAACAGATTGCTAAAATGGCAGCGTATCAAATGAATTTCAACCAGGATTTTACGTAAGTTACAACAAATTGTGAGTCTCTTCACCCTCAACTGCTTCACCTCCTGAACACATACAAAATATTTTGCTCCAAAATAAAGAAGGTCATTGTAGCCAAAAAAAATTTATATTGCAAAAAATCAGATACAAAGACAAACGAGACAAGTAAACAAGCGAAACAGCTGCTGGGTGAGGGTGGTTGCGGGGATCGGAAACATGACTACTAATAGCTGAACTGTAACAGTACAAGCGTGTGTGTGTGGTTGTGTTTAAAGTGTGAGTGCATTGTGTTTGAGCGTGTATTGGCGTCGTTTACTTGTCAGAACATGCAAACAACCAGTTCTAATAAGATTGACATGCATACATCTATTATGAAATATAGTTAATAGACAACGAGGGCAGCAAAATAACACTTAACTGCAAAATAGAGAGCAATAATAATTTTAGACAATTTTCGTACCATAAATATGTAAACATAATAGCAGGATGTTGTTTATTATTTATTGACAAGTATTGTAAACAAAGTATCACTGACATCATCTTAACATTTGCAGAATATGTTAACTCATTAAAACTAACTTTTGCTTAACAGTGTTAGGCTTTTGCATTGCACAAAAACACTCACACACATGCATATTCATACATACAAATATTTTTAATGCGCAACAGCTGATGCTGTCTTTGTTTTCATTGCTGCCTTTGTGACTTGCAAACTGAATATACTTGTTTAATTTGTTTAAAGTTTGTTGTTGTATATTATTAAAAACGATATTGCTTATTTTAGCACAGCTGATGTCATGCTAAACAACCGTTACTTGATGAGAAACTATTAGACTGCTCTCTCTTGTTAATTCTCTCTCTCGCTCTCTCCATCTACTTAAAGTGCATGTGACGCACAGAAACACCATTACAAAAACAAAAACAATCAATATTGCTGCTTATAGCGAAAATACTAAAAAGAAAACACTTTAGAGCTTATGCATGCATTTAACACACGCACACTCATGTTTCTGTATTTTTTTACGTTAACGAACGCAATTGTAAAAGCTACAAAACAACAACAACTTATGATAGTCGCGCGTCATAAACCAAGAACAAAGATCGACAGCAAAATAAAAAAGAAAACAAAACCAACAAAAAATAGAGATAGCTTGCAAACGCTTTCTAATCAGAACAAATCAATTTGAAAGCGCGACGCGGGTGAATGCACCGACAAATCAATTTAATTAGACATTTTTCACTGCAACTTAATCGAGTCTCAAGTTCAAGGGCACAAATGCAGGTGCAGCTAAAAAGGGGGCATCAAGCTTTTAATGAAATGGCACAACAACAAAACTCGAATCACGTGTTGTTAAACGGCTTTTGTTCAAGTCCCGTTAATAGTGTAGTTAAGTTTTGTATTTCGTAATATTTGCCTTTATGTTTTTGTTTACATCAGCTTGTATTTTTTTTCTTTTCTTTCTGCTGCTCATCGTCTTTTATTGCGTGCTGCTCGCTTTTTACCCTTTCAGTTCGAGCATTTTGCTTTTCTAAATGCATATTGAATTGAAAACAAGATTGTTTATTTGTTATCTACCATAAAATAAAATCTTCCATTATAAAAATGTACTCGTTTTAAAACCGGTGATAAGAATTAAAAAGTTCATTGCCTTTTTTAATAATCTATACGCATATGTATATTTAAAAGTGCTTTTTAGAAAAAGATAATACAAAACACAAACATTTCTCATAAAATAGAGTATTCAAGCTTCACTATTTAGTGGAAATGCCCATTTGTCTTGTCTTTTTAGTGCGAACGAAATTGACTATAGCACTGATAAAGCATTTATTATTTTGATTTCATTAATATATATTAACTATTCACATTTTTCATGTAATCATGCTATGCACTATATCAGTGATTCACATTCGAATCAGTTTAACACAAAAATATTATTGTTGATTGTGAGTCATGCTAAGCTTAATTTATTTGTTGGTAAACAAAAACTAAATAGGCGCGAATGCAAAAACAATATATACAAAGCGTAACAAAAAAGCTAACCGCAAACAAGGCCGTCGTGTTATCGGTTTGAAAAAGGGGGCTTCGTTCAAATTAAACTGACCCTGAGCCCCTTTTGGCGATGACGCCTTTTGAAGGACTAACTAGTTCTGGTTCTCATAAACACAATAATGAGAGAGCCAGCTGAAAACATATCGCCTGAGCGGACACGTGTTGCGCTCAGTGAGAGAGTTGTTGTGTTGTTATCTTTATCGAAGAAACGTGCCTCAAATACTATTTGGCACACATAACAAGCTTCAACTTTTCCACGGTCAAACAGGTATGCAAAATTTCAAGTGCGAATTGTGTACAAAAAACAACAGCCTATGGATGTGCGCATTTATATGGGTGGTAGTGCAGTGTATAAGTGAGTTAATTTGTTGTTTTTAACATAGATATAGTAATATTGTTTTGAGTGTGCGCCAAATCGAAGATACTATTCCACGGTTAATTTCAAATGCGCGCTTCTCGCCGGCGTTTCACAACACTATTAACGTTGCGTGGGTCTGGCAGCGCTCTTCAACAAACAAATACCAAAAAACAACAAAAAATACCAAAGCGCACGCAAAACGTAAACAACAACAAAAACGCGACTGCATTTGACATTGAAAAAAAAGAAGCTAAAATTGGAAAATAATTGGAGCAATTGACGCCGTTGTAGAGTGTGAAAAATCAATTGCACGCGATGGAGCAGCGTGCCAATTTCCTGGCTCTAACACTACTCGATGCACTCGAGGACGAAAACGAAGCAGACATTTTCTCAATGCTGGAGAGAAATAATATAAATGCTGGAATTGTGCCATGCGAGCGTGGATTATCCCCATTGCATTATGTGTGTGGCATGCAAAATGAAGAGTTGGCCTTGCGAATACTTCAGCGCTTTCTCTCCAGCGAGCACCCAGTGGATGTTAATGTGCGTTGCGAGGGTGAAATGACGGCCTTGCATATTGCCGCCAATTATGGTCGTGTGGAGCTGGTGCGTCTGCTTTTGGAGCATGGTGCACGACCAGATCTAATGGATGATGAGCATAAGCTGGCCGTGCACTATGCCATCGAGGAGTGCCATTTCGAGGTGCTGCAATTAATGCGGGATCACATATTCAAAGAGAAACAGCTGGAGAAGCAACAAAAGAAGAAGATGAAGGAGAAACAGCAGAAAGATCATATGTTAACACCCAAATCGGGCATTAAGTATAATAATGATGTGACCTCACCTTACTACATCAATATAACACATAGGCGCGGCAAGCCACAGCCCTGTTTTCCAGATGTTCCCCTGGACTTGGAGCAGTCGTTTGAGCATTCGGTGAATCTATTCACTCTCACACGGGATCATCTGCAGGAGCTGAATAAGGGGACTGGTTGTGGACGGCGCACTCTTATCGAAAACTGGCGGGATAAAGTGGAACGATCACGTGCAAGGAAATCTTTGCTGCAGGTGGAGCGCGTAGAGACTCTGGTGGAGCAGGCCATGTCGCAGGAGAACTTTAGCTACGAGCAGCATCTGCAGCAGACGCTCAGAGAGGAAGAGGCGGAGGAGCTAAAGCAAGAACAGGAGCAGCTGACTGCAACTGGCGCAGCTGAAGCAGGACGCGCTGCCTTTGGCCAGCTGGTGGAGCAAGTGGCCCAGGCATGCGTGCAGGAGCAGAGCTTTCACACGGCTCAGGATGACGATACTGAAGGCTTGGAGGAGAAGGATGACAAAGCCTACTATCTACAAATGACTGAGGCATATGTTCATACGGATGATGAGAATGGTTTGGTCTTCTATGAGACAAAGCTGCTGCAGAATGCAGCCAAAAAGCAGCCAATTGGAAAGAGAAAGCAGGAGCAGCAGCAACGGTATTTAACGGTACCAAAGGAGCAGCATATGGACAGTAGTGTTAGTACAAATCTCACGCTACCACTGGACTACGAAACGGATGCACTGCGTGCAGAACTAACTCAGCTGGGAGCACCCGTTGGACCCATTACACGCACTACCAAACGATTGTATATCAAGCAGTTGATCAAGTACAAAAGGAATACAGCTGCTCTGCTGGCGGCGCAGGAGCATGCGAAAGCGGCACAGATCAAATACTCTGTGGAACTGCATCATACATTGCGCTCCCAAAAGGATTACGAGCACATAGAGATGTTTATGCAGCATGAGATCAACTCGGCAAAACATTTTGCCACAGCAGGAGTGGGTGGACGCCAGTTGCGGGAAGGTCATCTAAAGCAAAGCTTTATTTACATGTTAATTGATCCGCGCATATCGAGAAATCTGCCGGGAGAGCGCAATTATCTAGATCCGCTGAGCATTTGGTCACGTTTTCTCGATGCCATCTTCTATGTGGGCAAAGGCAAATCCTCGCGTCCCTATGCACATCTCTATGATGCCATGAGGCAACATACGCGAGCCAATCAACAGCTGCAGCAGCAGGAGCAACAGCAACAGAAGACTTCGGCAGCGGGCTGGGTCAAACGTGGCAAAAGACGTTGCCTGCTGATGCCCGATCTATTTAAATCTCCGCCAGCTGCAGGAAGTGCGCCCGCAGGCAGCAAGAAACTGCAACGCATTCTGGACATCTGGCAACATGGCAGCGGCGTGGTTTGCCTTCATGTCTTTCACAATATATTGCCCACAGATGCTTATACGCGAGAGGCGTCCATTATTGATGCACTAGGTCTGACGCATTTGACGAATCTCAAGCGTGGCGATTACTATGGACCGGCACAGATTTGGACAATGAAGCAGAAGAAGCAACTGGGAATTGCACTTTTATACAAAGCACTTAACATTTATTTGGCCGAGGGCGAATCTCAATTGTCGCCAAGTGATTTAATCTAGGCAAATGTTTCTATTAGCAATTAGTACCAAGTACAAAGAACAGGCGGGCCAAAATAACATATAGTTGGATCTCATTAATGAAAAGAAATTACGTATTAATACAATATAATTTTAATCTAAGCATAATCGTACTCAACAATAAACAACTTATAATGAGCTAAATAAAACCTTTTTGGTATTTTTTCAAGCTACTCATATAGCTGTCACACTCTAACACGCTTAACACAAACGTATGTGGCTATTTGTAACTTGTTGCAGCTTCTGCTGGCTACGTTTTGTTGTCATATGCAAAAATATTTATATGCACATATAATACATTTTATTTGGAATTTTAAGTTTCTTTTGAAGCTGAACATATTTTATTTCATAAATCACATAATTAATCATAAAAATTGTGTCTAAAGCATTTTTCTTTTAAAATACGATAAGAAAATAAGTGCAAGTTGCGGGTTCAAATGTCAAAACAGATAAAATGAAATATTGAAGTTAGATTGTTTTTTTTATTTTTAAAACTATTTTTTATAATTATTTTAATATATTTCATTCCATACTTTACCCATTTAAATAAATTAATAAATGTGTTAAGGCTAGTTTTCTCATCCCCTATTTGTATTGCATCTAATGCACAATAGCAAAGAGGGATGCATTTGCCGAAAAATCGCATACTCATGCAACAACACAAATGCAGCACAAAAGCAGACTATATCTCTATTATAGCTGTTGAGGTCACTTATAATTCTCAACTGGTTCTCACTGCGTGTGCATGGAGTAGTCGTAGCTTGGCTGTGAACAGTTATCTTTGCGCAGAGGCGATATCGTAACCAATGAAGTTCTACTGAGGTGCGATTATTGCTAGTTGAAAACTTTAACCAATACCCCGCCATGGGGACGTGAAATACCGTCCACTACGGCAATTTTTGGAAGCCCGAGAGGGCTAATTATATAATAAATATGAAATTATATTAAGAAAAGAAAGGAATGCTACTTGCGTAGTAGTACATAGAACTTAGTAATCGAAAATGCTCGTGTTTCATGAGTTATTTGATGTAAGTTAGCTTACGTAGAGTAAATACTGATACTCGATTATGCATATAATAATAATTGCCTTATGCTTTTTGTGCTTCCAATGTCATCAGCTCCCTATCTGTGCTGAGCAACAGCGGATTGCGTCTGTACTCTATTATTGGCCAGGATAAGGTGGAGGAGATCTTTGCCAAGGACAATACAGAGCAAATAAAGATTGTGGAGCGACTCTTTAACAGTTCGTTGGCGGTGCTGGTCACCGCTCAAAAGCCCAACTGTTTGAAAATGCTGCACTTCAAAAAGAAACAGGATATCTGCAACTGTTTCTATCCCTCGGAGATTCTCTGCGTGCGCATGAATCGTCAGCGTCTAATCGTTTGCCTGGCGGAGAGCATACACATACACGACATACGCGACATGAAGATCCTGCACTCCATTGAGAACATAGCGCCCAATGAGTTGGGTCTCTGTGCTCTCTCCCTCAACTCGCATCTGGCATTTCCCATTTGCCAGTCCAGTGGAGAGCTGCGCATCTTTAATGCCAACAAGCTGCGCACGGGCATGACAATCAAGGCGCACGACACGCCCCTTTCGGCGCTTACATTCTCGCCAAGTGGAGCGCTGCTCGCCACTGCCTCGGAGCGTGGCACTGTGATACGTGTCTTCTGTGTGAAGAATGGCCAACGAGTGCAGGAGTTTCGACGTGGCGTCAAGCGTTGCGTTAGAATCGCCTCATTGGTTTTTGCTGCCTCTGGTGATTTTCTATGCGCCTCATCTAACACGGAAACGGTGCACGTCTTTAAGATCGATGCACGATCAGTGGAGGTGGCAGAACTGAAAGCAATTGGTAAGTGACGGCAATAAATAGGTTCCCCAATCGATCAAGCTAACTCTAATGCCAATTTACCATAACTAATTAATTTGGCTCTTGCAGCTGAAGTGGCAGCCAAGGCAGACACCCAGACGAAGGAAGCGACGGGTAAAGAGACAACGACAGCAACAACAAGCAGCGTGCCAACTGTTGAGGCAGGAAGTGACGCACCAGCCACAACAGCCAGTTGGGGTGGCATGTTCTCCAAAGCGGTCTCCTCACTGCTGCTGCCAGCACAAGTGAGCGATGTACTGGCACAGGATCGTGCCTTTGCCACAGTGGGCTTGCCACAGTCGGGACTCAAGAACATTTGTGCATTGACTCGAGTGCAAAAGGAGCTGCGTCTACTGATTGCTTGCGAGGATGGATTCCTCTATATGCATGACTTCAATGCAGAGCGAGGTGGCGCCTGCAAGCTGCTGGCTGTGCATGATTTGCGTGGCGCACTCGAGGATCTTATTGAGCTGCAGCTGAGCGAGAGTGTGTTGAAAATGCAATCGAAAACGCTGCCACAGCAATCGTTGACCATGTTGAAGAGCTGTGCGGCCAGTGTGCTCATAGAGAATCCCGAGCCAGTGGAGGACAACAGCTATGCGAGCATATTGCGTGGCGATCAGTCGGATGCCATGTCAGGTGAGTAGTAAAGTTTCACTCTATGAAAAGCTGTTAACACTTTCGATTTGTGTTTTTAGATTCCGCCAAGTTTCGCAAGCTGTGCGATGCCATTGATACGCCCACAAAACTGTACGATGAGCGTCAGTTTCCACCTGTGGCCATAGCTGCCAAGGATTGACCACGACGCAAAGGCCAAAGGGATATTGTGCTTGTTGAGAAATCACAATGTGGTTAGGACGCTCTCTGCATTTTTAAAAATCCAAAAAAAAAAAGAACCCTTAAAATCTTAGAAAATTTACCCCCAAAAAAAGTATACTTTATACAATTATTATTTAAAGAAATTTATTATATAATTTAAGCCTTACAAAATCGAAAAAACAACCAAAAACAAAAAAAACTAAACAAAATACTCGACAGAGAAAAAACTGCAAAAAAAAAAGTATTTTAGTTAAAACATGTATTCAAATCTAATGCTAAGCAAACCTTTTTGCTTTCTGCAACTTGTATATAAATGTAACTAAAGTTTTTGTTTAGAATTTCTTAGATATCTCATTCCGTTAATAGTTCACTGCAAACTATCTCAGCACCTTCTCAAAGTCTTGCGTTATTTAATTATGAAAACAACTTTAAATATATTTTTTCTTAATACGAATATATTTATGATAGAGAAGCTGTACTATATTTCTGTATGTATAGGCTTTATTATTCGGAAGATGCTCAAAAATCCAAAATCTATACAACAGAAGCTGCTAGACAGAAAGTTTATCAAGAAAAATGTACCTTAAACAATGAGCAACAACAAACGTATTCAATTAGCTTTGCAAGTAAATAAATTATATGTAACAATTAATATATAATAATTAAATATTTCAAAAATTAAGTATTAAACAATGTAGTTTTAGGAAGAGAAAATTTGATTTGATTGATATCAGTGTGGTTAACAATACAAACAATCTAAGATTTGCAATTAACTTACTTAACAAGCGAACAATTTCAATTTAAATTAAGACATACAGAAAATCATACAATTAAAACTAAATATTTTGTCCATATGCCCAAAATTACAACAAAAAAAATCAAAAAAAAAAAAAAATAGAATAAAAAACTTAAAAAACCCCAAAATGTTAAACTTTTCTTCAATATGAATAGGAATTTGTAATACTAAGGTCTTTTAAAATGTTAATGGTAATCCAAAGAGTTTTTTAAACCATTCCTTTCTGATATTCAATTCAATTCAATGTGTAAATGCGTTATGTAAAATTTTGCTAACCATTTTAAGAAACGAATCGGATAAAAAACTCTTTTTAGAAAACAAACAGTTTAAACTCCATTGCTAATTTTGCTAGAACGATGATCCAAAGACTGATCCGCTTCTTGTGGCTGATGGTGATGATGATGGTGATGGTGATGATGATGATGGCGTCGCTGTGCTGGCGGCTCCTCCTTCTCATGCTCCACATGCTCCTCTGGCGCTGGAGAATCTGTCATTTGTGTAGATTTATCCAATTTCCAGCCAATTTCCAACGGCGGAGTCTCAGCTTTGTGTGATTTAATCGAGAACATGGATCCAATCTTCTTTAATCTGCTGTGCACCGAAGATTCCACATCATGATCGCCCGAACTTTTTAAGCTCTTGCTGGACATGCCCAAAGATTTGGATGAATGCTTCGAACGCGCCGAATGCGATTTCGAACTCTTTGACTTGGATGAGGAACTAGAAGATGAGGAGGATGAGCTGCTGGAATCAACGCTGGCATGCACTGGCTTGGTGGTTATCCAAATGCGTAAGGCAAACATAACCTCTGCCTTCAGCGCTTCCTTCAAAGATATCTGTAATATGGGTAAAATATAGTTTATTTTCAAAAAGTTGACTTAATAACACTTGCCTTCTCCTCAATAGCCACCGACTTGACGTTCCAGAGAAACTCTGTGATGCCCAAAACCATCGCTGACATAAGTCCAAAACCCAATACCATAAACACACCGCCCACATTCTCTAAGCCAAGCTCTGGCGTATCTGCGTTACCCTCCTCGGCGCCCTCACAGCTACCACCGCCATGCATCTCCTTCCACCACTTTCGCTTAAGCTCCGCCAGAACGCCTAGTTCACCTAGCTTCAGGACAGCGCCACTTATTTGCTTGCGATAGGGAGAATCTAGTGTGGCATTAAAGTCTTAAAGTCTTTGTTAGTTTAAAGTAAAGAAGACTTACTAAATGGCATTGCTATGCCATAACTTTTGTAATCCAACCAGCCGCCAATTTGCATCAAGTCACATTTACGCTCCACATTGTACTCCAGTGTTGTCGACTCCATTAGGAAAGCATACAGATTTTTTCCTTTCTAGAAAAGGATATCATTGTCTCTAATTGTTTGTGGTTTAAGCTGTTTTGAAACTAACCTGCACACGTTCCACGCCTTCGTCATTGGTTTTAGTAAACACCGAAGGAGTGGCACTTTCCATAGCTGTCCACATCTTTTGATATGTACTAAAATTGGAGTCTCTGAAGAAACCAAAAGTGGAGCCGCCCGACAGAGCACCATACTTAATCTTGCTCTGAGCAGCCAGATCTTCGGCATTGTTTATCGAACTGGCTTGTCGCGAATTGGTTAAGAAGGCAGCCAAGTTGGCTGTGTAAGAGTTCAACATCATGAGGGCAAAGAACCACCACATGCCAGTAACCAGACGAGTTGAGGCAGCTCTTTAACAGAAGAAAGTATAAGTAAAAATAATATTCAAATATCAATAAGCTTACTTTGGCAAGATATCACAGCCTTGACCCATGAGAGAGCCAATGGATAACCACATGGTGTTGTGCAGAAACCAGATATTTTCCACCTCTTCGGGTTCCTTGCACGGATGCGGATTCTCCCAGTCATCTGGCGCCATGCGAGCCAAGGCGAACAGTAAGAATGATATAAACAGATAGGCAGAGCCCATATAGATCCAAACATCCAAAGAAAAGGGCGACAGAAATGAAAATAGATCTGTATCCGCTACGGGTGGCTTCGAGAACAGAATACTAATGCCCAGATTCATAAAAGGTGGCGTAAAATCCACAGCCTGACGTCGAGATGAAGTCATTGTCAAATCGCAAATGCCCAAATCAGCGTTCTAAAACAATTGAGTGTTGTTATTATAGCATTGGAATAATATATAGAAGACCTACTCCATCGATCAGTTGTCTAACGATGCCATCCCAGGTTTGGGTAACTGGATTATAGGCACCATACTTGCCATCTGGTGACATGCGAAATTCATACTTAAAGTTCAGCATACGTGCAATATTATCAATCAGATCCATGGAGTAGCCCTCGTAACGAGCATTTCCCTGCAAGACTTCACCCTCCGCAGGCTGACGCATTGTCAAGAAGGGAGCGCCGATGCGGGAGGAGATTATAAATGTTTTATTCGATAACTTTTGACCCACACGTTTCTCGCTCTCCTCGTCATCGTTGAGCACATCCAAGCCATTCACTGGATCCCAAGTGGCCAGATCTAAGAAGCCACCAGCTTCGATTTCCATAAAACGTAAAGTAAAGAAACTTCTCTGTCCATACTCATTAAAATCGATGCGTCCTGTTGCAACTTCCTCGGAGCGCTAGAAGGAAAGACCCTTATAAACTTTTTGTCAAGGAAGTAAGAAAGGTAAATCATACCGCTTTCATAAACTCTATGATGCGCCTGCCATGTGGCCAGGGTTTCTTGCGTTTGCATTCAACTTCCGGCGCTGTCAGCTCTTCCAAAATGCCCAGCTCAGTGAGTCCCTTGGAGAAGAGCCAGACAGCATCGTTGAGCAACATCATTTGTGTCTTAACCTGGGTGGGCAACACCTTATAGTAGCGACCCTCACGTTTTTCACGCTCTTCCCAGTCATGAACAACGTTCTTAACATGATAATCTGTGGGATCCATGATGCGTATTGTTGTTATATTTGCCTCCACATTAAAAATGTCACCCATCTCCAAAGTATGTGTATCCAGCATGGGTATGAAAACACTCTATTAAGTTGGAGAAAAGTTGGTTAATGTAAGCATTTCCACATTTACAATTAGTTACCTGATATTCGCCTAGCATTTTAAGCTCATTAGCCTGCTCTAAAATGCTCAAAAGATTCTCTGGTGAGCAGTGCAGGATGAGACAGTTATCGGTTGATAGTTTAATTTCCTTCAAAAAAGGTCTGTGATCTCCGTCGGAGCCCAATTGCTTGACGGTTGTCGGATTGCTGCTGGGCTCACCAATTTGTAATATATCCTGCAGCTGTTGTAGCTCTATGAGAGTATTCAGATTTCATTAGAGTAACTGGTAGTTTCATTTGTTTAATTTACCCTTTTCCGATTCATATATTATGGTAAAGCTACGCCAGCCAAAGCTTTGCACAATTTCAGCAAATCCACGTGCCAATTGCAAGTTATCCGGATGCACATTCAAAGTCATGGTGGATTGTTCATATTGTCTGTAGTCTGGACGCCAATCATATACAATATTTGGTATATCCAAAGTATGGCAAATTGAGGATATGATATCTAAAAAGAGTGTTTAGCGTGAGATAGAAATAAAACTTTTACCTAAAGTCTTTAAATTCACCTGAACTGCTGCCAGTGCTGGGTCCAAAAATAGCAATAACCCCTTGGGAAATAAGATTACAAACTGCAGGAAAAACAAATTCTCTTTTATAATTAAAACTTCTTTTGCAGTTTAAACAAAGCTTACCCGTTTTCTCCATTATAAAACTATCCTCTGTATTGGCATAGACCACAACTGGCACCAATTCAATATTGCGTTCCAAAATATTTGCACGATCCACCGCTGTGCGAAATGCTATTTCCGCCTCATCCTTATCCGATGTAAAAATGCTGCCTACAATAACATACACAAGCATGCATATGTATATTTTATGTGCAAAAACACTTTTAGCCAACCTCAATGCATGTGACCTAGTTTTATTATATATGTACACATGTATAAATTTTAATTTTACTTACCAACCATAAACTTTTCCCTAGCTATTGCCCTGTGCAACAGCATTAGAACATAAACACAATACTTTAACCACATTTTATTGTTTTAACAAGCATTTGAAATGTTTAGTTAAAGTTCTGCTTGTTTCCGTTCAACTGATGATGTAAAACGCACTAAGGAAAAAATGGTACAGAATACAACTATGACGTTCAGAGGTCTGCAATACAATAAATACTGAACTATGCTAATTTTAACATAGCCTCTGAAAAAGACAAGAGCATAAGTTTGAGTGAGAGGTACACATAGAGAGGAAATATGCGAAAGAGCAGCGCTAGCTCTGTTTTTGTTTGTTGTGCTAAACATATTCTAAACAAGAGATCGAGACAATTCATTATATGTATATATATTTTTTTATGTGTTGGACCTTTGCCAGCCAATTAAAGTACCCTTACAAATGTATCATAAAATTTTGCACACATTTGGAAATTTGTGTTTTATGTTTTCTAGACCTTCTTGCGCACAATATGATCATAGAATGTTATAGTACCATATTTGGGAGAAGTTGCCAATGATCTTTTCATGTTTTTATCATATGGATTGGGATAACCACCCACTGGTATATATTTATGATCGCCCCGATGCATAAACATCAGACCATAGCGATGATCGTGTATAACACAAAAGTTATCACTATCCGTGTAGTTGAGTATATTATGCCGGTGATTATTATAGCTCAAATGATTTATCCTGGGCTTAAGTCGCGCTGTACCCTCATAAATGCCCTTCCAATCCGTATGCCTCAACACACGTTTCGATGCATTCTGCCAGCTCATGCCCAAATCAATATAGCTAGAAATTTCTGAGCCATCTTTTGCTGTATATTGTGTAAACACAATTGTCTTGGTATACCACAGATTAGGGAAAAGAGTTTACATTACGTTTAAGTATTAATCTTACCGCCAGCCTTTTGGAGAATATTGGCTCCTCGCGTTGCTTGAACGCCAAAAGGACTAGATCCTTGTTGTGCGGTGACATAAATCTACTGAATGGCTGGATTTCTGACATTTTTGGTCTAAGCGAATCCATTGCCAAATCGAATCGCTTCACAAACTCCTTCTCATCGTAAGGTATCTTTGTAGAGCGATAGCCCAATTCGGCAATTTCAGCGGCTATGCGACGGCTGCCCAAAAAGTGAATATCTTGTTTGGTCGAAAAGGAGTTTAGATAATCCGCATAAGTATTAAAGCCAATAACGCTCAGGTCCACCGCTTTGTCACCCATATTTTATATTATTTCTATAAGAAAGGTATCAACATAATTTTTGTAAACACTCGATAAAGATTAAATATGTTTAGATTTTGATCTTACTTCTTGTTTTTTCTCTTTTGTTTATTTTTAATGTTTTGTTTTTTTTATGTACATGTAGTTTAACATATAATGTGTGTGCTAATGAGATTGAATTGATAAATTCCAAACCTACTTAGTTATTTTAAAATTGTAGTCGAAGAAAATCGAATATAGAGACTTATTATAACGGCCTTTTAACATTAGCGATTCTTATTTCTCGTCTTTGTATATAAGTTACATTAACATAATAAACATCGGAGCTTTCAGTCTGCAGTGCAATCTTGTTACTCTTTGCATCTATCCTACTTGCTAATGCGTGAGTGCAAGTCCCGTTAAGTCTTTGATTATACGCTCATAGTCTGTTAGAACGAACTCATGACTCAGTCTTGATCGAGCAGTGAAATTAATCAGATTTGAGCGCGTGAAATTGTTTAATTATTTGACGAGCAAGTAATAATGAATTTTTTTTCAACCTTTTAACAACACTTAATGACATCAAAAGCGCAAACTAGCAAATAATTCAGATCAAAAAGCTGCCAAGAACAAACAAAACCGAAAACCTGACAATATTTGGCACTCACACACAGAAACGCATTAACGAGCGCTAGAAAAAACATAACATTGTGAAGAATATCAACAAAATAATCGCAAGACCTGCTAGACTAAATGCCGCCTACGTCATCGACAAGCGCCATTTATAATCCCATGCCATAAGGCACATGGCACAAATGACACATGGCACTCTCCCCGCAAAGAGCCGGAGTAAGCAAATGCTCGTGCCAGAAAGAGCAGCAGAGCCAAGCAGAAACAGTTGGAGAGCAGAGATAGTTTGGATGATCGGTCAGTGTGCGTGCTAGGCGCTCCAAGACTGGATGCTGTGGTCGGTCGCTTGGAGCAACAGCTGAAAAATAATAAAATATATAGTTTTTCTAAAAAATTTTACGTAATTTTGTGCGTTTGTGCTTGTGTTTTCCTGCCCAATACATACGTATATATAAACTAATGTATAGCTAAAAGTTTAACCAAAAACATGGCCGCTGCATTTAGAACATACAATTAGAGTGCATTATTTAAGTAGAACTTCTTATCAATTTTTTGATTTTGTGGAAGAAAAAAATGCATTTTTATTCAGTTTACATTTATGTGGTGGTATTTTTAAAATATTCCCTCGCCATTGCCGTTGAGGGGCAGACAAAAATCCCAGTGGGTAGGTTCAACAATAAATCAATATAATTTTGTTGCGTTGAGTTATAAAAAAAAAAATACTTTCTTAGGTGCCATTTTCTATGAGAACGAAAAGGAAATTGAACTGAGTTTTGATCAGGCTTTTCGTGAGATAAACAACTTAAAATTCAACGATCATCAGTTTGTGCCCATCAAACGTTATATGCCAACAAATGATAGTTTTTTGCTGCAACAGATCAGTAAGTAATATTTATTTTTCGTTTAATATTCAATATATTTATGTTACTTAGAGCAAGCACATACTACAAATTTGTTGTTTTCCTCATAGCTTGTGAACTGATTTCCAATGGCGTTGCGGCTATTTTCGGACCAAGTTCAAAGGCAGCTAGTGGTACGTACTGTGTGTGTTCATTGAGCAACAGATGTTGTGATGGTTTTTTTTATTTAAGATATTGTTGCGCAAATCGCAAACACGACCGGCATTCCACACATAGAATACGATTGGAAACTGGAGGCAACGCGTCAGGAGCATTTAAATCATCAAATGACGGTTAATGTGGCACCCTCATTGTCAGCCTTATCGCGTGCCTATTATGAGATCATTAAGATTAACTACGAGTGGAGAACATTTACGCTTATCTATGAAACGCCAGAGGGTAAACATTTCAATACATAATCTTATTTTGAAATACCATAATTATGTTTCTTTTTAGGACTCGCTCGCTTGCAAGATCTAATGAATATCCACGCATTGAATAGTGACTATGTAAAGTTGCGAAACTTGGCCGATTATGCGGAGGATTTTCGCGTTCTATGGAAAGAGGCAGATGAGACTTTCCATGAGCATCGTATTATACTGGACTGTGAGCCCAAATCACTAAAGGAACTGCTCAAGATCTCAGTTGACTTTAAGCTGCAAGGTCCCTTTCGAGTAGGGTTTGGAAAATGCTGTGTAAATAGCTGAAATTGTAATATGTTGAACTTACAGAACTGGTTTCTTACACACTTGGATACCCACAGTTCGGGCTTAAAAGATATATATAATCAGGATTTCAAGGCGAATATAACATCGGTGCGCCTTAAAATTGTTGATCCTAATCCTTACGAGCGTAAAAAGACGCGTATCAACAAAGTGGATGTAAGTTTTCAGCTAAAACTAGTTATATGCTAACTAATACTCTTACTTTATAGCAAATACTTGGCAGCCAAATGATGCTACCCATACTCATCTATGATGCTGTGATTCTCTTTGCCAATGCGGCGCGTAATGTGATTGCTTCTATGCAACAGTTCTATGCACCCAATAGTAATTGTGGCCAGGCCTATGGCAGTCCCTGGATAATGGGTCCTTATATAGTGCATGAAATGAAAACCATATCGGAGGATGATGTGGAGCCGCATTTCAAAACCGAAAACCTTAGACTCAATGAGTTTGGACAGCGCACACATTTTAATCTGGAAATCTATAAGCCAACAGTTAATGAGCCCTTGATGGTGTGGACACCAGATAATGGCATAAAGATACGACGATTGAGTCCTGAACTGGAAAACTCTGCACCCACACCAGATTTCTCAGTGCAGCGCAAGGTTTACACAGTCGTCACACATTATGAGGAACCCTATTTTATGATGAAGTAATTATAACAATTGAAATTAGGTATGTTTTTTATGCATATAAACTTTGTTTCAGGCAAGATCATGAGAACTATCGAGGCCAGGAAAAGTTTGAGGGCTATGCCGTGGACTTAATTAGAAAGCTATCCGAACTAATGGAATTTGATTATGAGTTCATGATTGTCAATGGCAATGGCAAATATAATCCAGAGACAAAACAATGGGATGGCATCATACGAAAGCTAATCGATCATGTAAGTTTGCAGAGTTTTCTTTGATTATGACTTAGAAATATCTTTTCTAATTGCAGCACGCTCAAATTGGTGTCTGTGACTTGACTATTACACAGCTACGTCGTTCGGCAGTTGATTTTACAGTGCCCTTCATGCAGCTGGGCATTAGCATACTGCATTATAAGAGTCCGCCGGAGCAAAAAAATCCATTTGCCTTCTTGGAGCCATTTGCGTCCGAAGTGTGGATCTATGTGATCTTTGCGCAATTGGTTATGACATTGGCTTTTGTGTTGATTGCCAGGTGAGTTGTGGCTTTGCGTTTAAGTTCAATCAATGAGTAACTATGCTTTTCCATAGACTTTCCTATCGTGAGTGGATGCCACCAAATCCTGCTATCGTGGATCCTGATGAACTGGAGAACATATGGAATGTAAATAATAGCTGCTGGCTTATGGTGGGCTCCATTATGCAACAAGGCTGCGATATTCTACCAAGGTTTGTTTGATTACATATAAAAGCTTGATTAAATAGGATTCTTATAAAGTTTGTTTTATTTTTAGAGGTCCGCATATGCGAATTTTGACTGGCATGTGGTGGTTCTTTGCTCTGATGATGCTCAGTACTTATACAGCGAATCTGGCTGCCTTTTTGACTAGCAACAAATGGCAGAGTACAATAAAGAGTTTGCAGGATCTTATCGAACAGGATGAAGTTAAGTTTGGCAGCATGCGTGGCGGCAGCACCTCGTTGTTCTTCTCAGAGTCAAATGACACTGACTATCAGCGTGCCTGGAATCAAATGAAAAGCTTCAATCCATCTGCTTTCACCAGTAACAACAAGGAGGGTGTGGATCGTGTACGCAAGGAGAAGGGCAACTTTGCCTTCCTCATGGAGACAACCAGCATGACCTATAACATTGAGCGGCATTGCGATTTGAGGCAAATTGGTGGACAGATTGGTGAGAAGCATTATGGCTTAGCGGTGCCGTTGGGTAAGTTTTAATAGAGATAATAGTCGTTGATGGTAACTCAAGCGTTTTTATAATTGCAGGCGCCGATTATCGCACCAATTTAAGTGTGTCCATACTGCAGCTGAGTGAAAAGGGTGAATTGTATAAGCTAAAGAACAAATGGTGGAAGAATCACAATGTTACCTGTGAATCGTTCCATGAAGTGGATGGCGATGAGTTGTCGATCATAGAGTTAGGAGGTGTTTTTCTGGTACTCGCTGGAGGTGTGCTAACTGGCGTCATATTGGGCATCTTTGAGTTTCTGTGGAACGTACAGAATGTGGCCGTGGAGGAGCGAGTGACGCCGTGGCAAGCGCTGAAAGCGGAACTAATATTCGCTCTTAAGTTCTGGGTGCGTAAGAAGCCCATGCGAATATCGAGCAGTAGCAGCAGTGGTGGGGATAAATCCTCCAGACGCTCTTCAGCATCCAGACGTAGTTCGAAGGAGAAAACACGCAGCAAGACGGCCAGTTAGATTTTTAAGCTATTAACTACGTTTGTTGAGTTAAATAAACAATTTTTTTCATAAAACATACTATACACCCGAACTGTGCCACATTCATATCGTTTTAGTAGTATATATAGAATTTATATTCTATTTAGTAGCTGTATATTTTGTTTTTTTTTTTCCTCCTATGCCACTGCACCCTACTTGGATTAATGCGTGGGCTTTCGGCACGCACCAATTGTCCCTACATATGTTTTCCATTTACTTGGCTCATTTCCAGCGGTAGCTCATGTCACAGTCTGCATGGCCGCATGAAATGTGAATTGTGAAGAGTTTGCGTTTGTGTGCCTGTTGTCCATAAAACAAATGGCTTCTGCTAAAATAAGCAGCACTCTCACAGCGATCGGTTGGTTTGTTCCAAAAATTCATTTCTCTAACAGCTCAGTGCTTGGTGAGCAGCGCCCCCGACCAGGTCCCAGTTTTGTGCATTTATTGGCCACTTTCAAAAGTTTTCCGTCACCATTCTCGCCGTTGTCGCTGTCGTCATCAACACGCGCATGGAATATATTTTTTTATGTTCGCTTTTTTGGATATTTTTGTTATATTTTTGATACCTATATATATGAATAAAGTGAATTGTGAAGTGTTTTATTGTGTTTGTTAGTGCAACGCAGCGTTATATAAACCTTTAGATATAAACTATGAATATTGTTTGATTAACAGTCATGCTAAAGTGATCTTAAACTTAAGACATGTTTCAACTAAAGTTCCTTGTTTTTGCTGCCTTCATCCTGAGCTGCAGGTGTCACAATGACGATGGATTGGTCATCAAAATTGGTAAGACAAATCAATATTAATCCAACATAAAGATAAACTTGTTTTTCATTGTATTTTAGGTGCTATTTTCTTTGATACTGAAATGCATTTGGCTGAGACTTTTGATGCTGCCATCGACGAAGTCAATGCCTTAAGCCCAGATTTAAAACTGGAATCCATTAAGCACTTTGTCACTGTTGATGATAGCATTGTGCTGCAGGATTTATGTGAGTTTCCAAACAAATAATACCAAATGATGGCCAATTATATGATTGTTTATATTTTGGTTTAGCTTGTGACTTGATTGGAAATGGTGTCGCTGCTATTTTGGGACCAAGTTCAAAGACGACTAGCGGTAAGTTATCTTTCTCAACATTGTCGGAAAAGTTAAATTATTTTTAAACAAAATCAGCGTCATTCTCGTCTGCTTGTCTTAATAGACTAGACTAAATACAGAGAGTGAGAGAATCTCGAAAGAGAGAGAGAGAGACAAAAGAGAGCGTTATGCTTTGTACTCTCTGAGTGATTTTATGCCACTAACCTCGTTAATGATTCTTGATGTTTCCCATTAAATTGGCCAAGCAAACACATAGATATAAATATTTATGCAGTAAATAAACGACTCATACATATTTAGCAAACCCAAATAGATGGGACACTTGCAAGTTGTTTATTGGAAGATTGCCAGAAAATCAAGAATTTTCATTTCGTTTATTTCGTTGCGTTGTTTTGCTCGGCACTTTCATTGTATGTTTTGTTAGTTCGCCAAGTCATTCTAAACAAAAATATACACAAAGCCCTGAGATTTGTATACATTTTAGATATTGTCGAGGTGCTGTGCAATATGACGGGCATTCCTCATCTACAATTCGATTGGCATCCCCAGCAATCGGCACGTGAGCGTCTTCATCATCAGCTGACCATTAACGTAGCGCCCTCGGAACTTATACTCTCCATGGCCCTGTCGGACATACTGCGCAGCAAGGCCTTTGATTGGAAATCCTTTACCATTGCCTATGAGCGTGATGCACGTAAGTTGTTCAAAATATCACCGAGCTGAAGCATAATGTATTTAATGGTATATATCTTTCAGATCTGGCACGTTTTCAGCACATCTTTGCCTGGCGACAGCTGCATAAGACTGGCATTAAGCTTAAGGAGTTTCAGCGTGGCGATGATTATCGCATACTTTGGAAACGCATTAATAATGCACGTGAAAAGTTTGTGCTACTCGATTGTCCTTCCGATATATTGGCGGAGGTGATCAATGCCTCCATCGGTTTCAATATGACAGGCTCTTTTAATGTGCGTAGCTTTGTTTGAATATCCGTACAGCTTTATTCAGTGTAACTATTACTTATAGAACCTGTTCTTAACCAATTTGGATACGCATATCAGTGGCATAGAGCGTTTCTATTCGAGGGAGTTTACCGTTGCTGTTGCAGCTGTCAGGATTCGTTCATATATTCCGCCACCCATACACGATGAAACGGACGTGTTTGACAACGGAGTCGATAATAGAGTATGCTTCTATTTGTAACAGTATAAGATTATAAGCTCTTAAGTCCTTCTCGTTATTAGTTCAACTCGATAGGCACTCAGCTGGTCTACGATGCTGTTGTTCTTTTCTACAATGCTGTGCTACAGTTGAGCCAAAGGCCTGGTTTCTTTACGCCACAGTTTAGCTGTGGGCGTGGCTACTGGCAGCCAGGACCGCATTTGGTGCAGCAAATGAAGGATGTAAGACTTTAAACTAATTCAATAGGAAAAACCATTGTTTAGTACATATTAAAACTATTGCAGTTGACACCTAAGCAAATCAAGCCGCCATATAAAACGCAAAGACTGCAAATAACAGCAGATGGACAGCGGGAGGATTTCAATTTGGAGGTCTACAATCCGATTATAGATCGCGTAACGCACATTTGGAATAAGGAATTTCAATTGGTAGACTATGACAGCATCAGGGAGAACTCAACACAGGCGCTTAAACAACGACGTCTGGAGAACAAGGAAGATTTTTCCCAGAAACCCGTGCGCTATACAGTAGCTACTCGTGTGGGCAAACCATACTTTAGCTGGCGGTAAGTTGGAACTAAAAGCGTTTAATTGACTTTTAATATTCAACTTTTGTTTAGTGAGGAACCTGAAGGCGTGCACTATGAGGGCAATGAACGTTTCGAGGGCTATGCTGTTGACTTGATTTACAAGCTGGCCGAGGAATGTAAATTTGATTTTGCATTCGAACCAGTTAGGGATAACAAATATGGTAGCTACGATGCGGCAACCGATGAATGGGATGGCATAATTAGACAGCTAATTGACAATGTGAGTTGCGCGTTAAATTAACATTTAAATCACATGTAGTTTAACCAAAGCTCATTCACTTGCCCTCTCTCAATGTGCAGAATGCACAGATTGGCATCTGTGACTTGACCATTACTCAGGCGCGTCGTTCGGTTGTGGACTTTACGGTGCCGTTTATGCAGCTGGGCATAAGCATCTTGTCGTACAAGCAGCCACCGCCAGAGGCCGATATTTATGGCTTCCTCAATCCCTATGGTATGGATGTGTGGCTCTATGTAATGGTGGCAATGCTAATTATGGCAATGGCGTTGATTTTGGCCGGTCGCATGGATCCCTACGAATGGGAGCCGCCAGTGCTCAATGAGCACAATGAACAGCAACGTGAAAATACCTGGCATTTGCACAATACAATGTGGCTTGTTCTTGGCTCCATACTCAACGCGGGCTGTGATCTATTACCCAGGTGCGTTTATTCAGTCAATAAGACTCGTTGCATTCAGTTCGTCATAACATTGAAAAGCATTTCCCACTGCACGTACAGTCCCGCTGTACTAAATAGCTATTTTACTGTTAATTGGCGACACCTTCGTTAAGTAGTAAAAGGTAGATGAAAAAGGGAAACTGATCGATGGAAGTCTGTTATAAACAAATTATTCATCAATGTCATGGTCTTTGGTCATTCTCTTTTAATTATAAACATAATAAACAACTTAATCCAAACAAAACTTAGCTATAACAATAATCTAAACAAGTCTATACATTTTCAGGGGTCTTTCGATGCGTTTACTGACCGCATTTTGGTGGATTTTTGCCTTGCTCATCTCGCAAACGTATATTGCCAAATTGGCTGCATTTATTACCTCCTCGAAAATGACTGGAAATATAGCATCGTTGCACGATCTGGTTGATCAGAATAAAGTGCAATTTGGTACGATTCGAGGTGGTGCAACATCCGTCTACTTTTCCGAGTCGAACGACACTGAGAATCGCATGGCCTGGAACAAAATGTTGTCTGTAAAACCAGATGCATTTACCAAAAACAATGAGGAGGGTGTGGATCGAGTGAAGCTAAGTCGTGGCACATATGCTTTCCTCATGGAGACAACCAATCTGCAGTACTATGTGCAACGCAATTGTGAATTAACTCAGATTGGCGAGAGTTTTGGCGAGAAACACTACGGAATCGCAGTGCCATTGAGTAAGTAAACAATACGTTATACTAAATGTTATTGTTAATTAACTATTCAAACCACTTTAGATGCCAACTTTCGATCGAATCTTAGCGTGGGCATTCTGAAGCTAAGCGAGAGAGGAGTTCTGTATAATCTGCGCAACAAATGGTTTAATGCCAATGATACGGTTTGTGAAAATAACGGTTCCACCAATGATGATGGCCAGTTTGATATGGATGCTGTGGGTGGATTGTTTGTGGTGCTTATTGTTGGTGTTCTTGTATCCTTTCTGATTGGCATTGTAGAGTTTTTGTGGCATGTGCATCGTGTGGCACTCAAAGACAGAGTAAGCTCAAGAAACTACCTTAAAGTATATACTATAAATCCAACTCTCTTACAGATTAAACCCATGGTGGCATTAAGGGGTGAACTTAACTTTGTCATACGTGTGTGGCAGAGACGAAAACCTTTGCGCACTTATCGTCAAAGTCGTGACTCTACATCGACGGGCTATTCCTCACTCGATCCCATGTCTAGTACGTCGAGTGTGAAAAAGAAGAAAAAATCAAAGAAAAGATTGGACTAGAAAGCATTTAAAGCTTGCAACATTCATTCAATATAGCATTTGTAGATTTGTAAAAAACTAAATAAACTAACTATAGGAAAAACTAGCGTGTTTGGGTTTGTAATGTATTTTCAAATCAGCCCTTGCGAGCCTTAAAAAAATTGCCTCTACGTGAGCTCAGGGCTCACACAGGGCGAGTTATTGGTTAAAGTTTTCAACTAGCAATAATCGCAACTCGGCTGTGACCTCATTGTTTGCGATATTGCCACTGCACAAGGTTGTTATTTTGCTCAGTACAACCAACAAGTTGATACACATAGCAAGTACTTAACAGCTTGAGAATTATAGCTAAAAAATAGCATCGAAAGGGTTGTAAAAACTTGACCGACAAGCTTTTGCAAGTTCAATCTAAACCCTTGATCACAACTGGTTTCCTCAGCAAACTAGTTTAAGTTGCATTGCATTGGCAGACAATGTCACTGCACCCTAGACACTGTTAAGTTTTAAAGCTCTGCCAGGCGCATTTGCCACATTTGAACCCCGTAGCTATTGAATTTTTATGAGCTAACAAGCAATTTCTCTTCCACTTCATGATGGCCAATGCCCGCATAAGGCACGCACTCGTATTCAACTTTGATGCCAACTGAAACTGCCAAAAAAAAAAGGGAGAAGAAAAAAAGGGAAAAAAGGGTCAAGAGTCTGCCGTGCGTTCTGGCTAAAGATATTTGGATTATGCAAGTTAAGCGGCTTGCCCACAGTGCGTTCAAATTGTAAGCTGCTTTAAGGCCACAGCGTAGCACTTGGCTTAAAGCCCTCGCATTCACCTTTGCCAATTTGGCGGCTTTTATGTTCCAGGCCCCACTTTCGCGTTGGGATACCATACTATCAATGCTATTAACAAATTGCTCTGTACTACTACTTGGCAGCAAATGGCCAGGTCATTGTATTGTAGCCTTCGTAATTTAAAAGGCCATTTAATGGTGTTGCTCATAAAATGTGCAAATAAGGGTTAATTATGTCTCGCTGTTGACGTTTCAAGTGCCAACATAAGATGCTTAAATTTGTAAGTGCCAATTGCTCCAAAGGAATTTTAATGAGCTTGCCTTTAGTTTGGGCAAGCCCTGAGAATCAGGGCACAAACAAGCTAGAGCAGTTAAAAAATAAATAAATAAAGAACTAAAAGTAAAGAGATTTATAACTTCTTTAGTTAAATCCTAAGCAAATAGTTACCTTTAGCGACTTAATCGAAGTGAAAACAGCTAAATAAAAGCCTATTAAATGTGAAATCTGACAAATATGTAAGTGTTTTCAATCTCTGTCAAAAAATGACAGAGAGCAAAACAAGCTTATTAGCCCATGTCAAAAACGCCCACAACACACTAAACAAAAAAAAAAAACAACATTTTTTTTACCCTAAACGGATGTTGGCAATATCAACACCATAAAACAACAACAAAAACAAAAGAAACACAAACCCAAAAGCCCCAACCCCAATCCCGAACCCAAACCAATAAAACCAGACGCAGTCGATTGCCTCATCGTCGAAGCGGAAACAATTGACTCGATTACATAGCCAACAGCAAAAAAGAAACAACCTGACAACATAAACATGAGGCACCAATAAAAATAAGCAAAAAAAAAAAAAAAACAACATACAGAAAAAGGCAAAAGGACTTAAACAAAAAAAGTAAAAAGGGGCTTGGACTGAAAGTGCGAAGAGTGCGTTTGTGGAATTGGGAAAGAGATAAAAAGTGTGTGCAAGAAAAAAAAATGTGATAGAATCATTTCCGGCTTGTTTTAGTTGGGTTAACGTCAAACCTTCTGTTTCTTTTTTTTCGTAGCAGCAGCAGCATTTTGGCTTCATTTTGATTTGAACTTTATTATTATTTTTTTCGTATAGAACATTTGATTTTATTGTTTAATGGTTTTTTGTTGCTGTTTGAGTATTTAACCACATTGTAAATTTTATGTGCATTTTCGTTTATGCCTTGTGCCATATGTTGGAAAAATAAAGAAAAAAAAGAATAATAACCGCAAATTGTTTTATTGTGTTTTTGCATTTGTGAATGCAATTTTAATTGTTATTTATAGTCTGGCATGCAAATTTTATAGACCATTTTAGACAGTCGCCATGTGGCTAATTGGTTGAAAGTTTGAGACGAGCTGTTGTGGCTAGAAAATAAAGTGACATGCTACACAGCAGGTAGTCAATGAAATTAAACTCAAACTGAACAATAGCATAAGCATCTACTAATAGTAATAGTAATAGTTAGGGTGTTAAATCTTCTTTGAAACAGAAATGATTTATGGAATGCTTTCGACTATCTGCTAGTTATAACCTTTTGTTAATATTCTAAAAAGCAATTGCCTACACTTTTGGCTATTGTCTGGTCAATGTCATCATTTTATGCACTTGCTGACACAAATATTACGCATACGACCCAAACAATTGGCAAAGCTATACAGTTACACAGTTGCAAATGAATTGCATAGCACTATAGAGTTACCGAGTGGAGATTTTTGGCATAATCTGGACAACATGCGACTTAAAAATGCATTGAAAATTGCATGGCATAAAAATCGGTGCCCGAAACATAGGAGCCACAATGCATTGTGAACAACAAGTAGCTGGTGTGCGTGTGTGTGTGTCGTCGGTGGCAGCAACCAAAAACAACAACAACTAAGTGAAGAGGCGGGCAGAGGCAGGCACAATATGTTTGCTTGTATTTTCGTTAGCAACACGCGCAACGTGCAACGAGCCTGGTCGAGACTGCAGTTGGTAAAATCAGCCAGCTAACCAGCAGAAAACAAGCAGGCAAATAAAAACAAAGAGCTGAAAGATTGGTGCAGCAGCGGAGTGAAGTTGAAAGACTAGGAACCAAAAGGGCACTAGGCACTAGGCACAAGGCACCAGGCACAAATTCAATATGGTGCCACAGAGGAAGTGCTACAGACGCAGCCAGTGTGTGTGTGTGTGTGTTGTGCTCTCATTGAACCAACAGCTTGTGGCGTCAATTTGTGGACATTATTGTTTCATGACTGCAACCGGGGACAAGTATGAGGCCTAAGCAAAGCCTGACAACTCGCCGCAATCATTGGCAACCATGTGGCAACACCAAATTGAAGTAGCATCAGTGGCTGGTTGGTGGGTTGAGAGAGAGAGAGCGAGAGGGCGCGGCCGCTGTTGTGATTTAATTTTTGATTATTTACGCGATTTGCGCGTTAAATTTGTACGAAAATTAATTGCGGCCGCTGTTTGTTGGCTTTTGGTGGCTCTGTTCGAATTGCGTGGCCAGTTTTCGAAATTCTGAATATATATCGCTGTCTCCTTCTCCCCTGGGAGCAGCAAATCAATGAGCGTAGTGTGCAAATAACGCAAAATCAATTAAGTTTCTTTATTTTGTGGGTTTATTGTGTTCTCGATGTGAAGTTATGTGATTTAATATAGTTTATTTTAGTGTTGAGTTAAAAAAAAACTAATTAATTTGCTTTGCTTTAGTGTGATTGCGACCATGGGTCAGATTTTCTGTAGAGTTTTAAATTTCTTTTGCCGTTGACAGCCCACACAGGAGTGTAAATCAATCGACTTGCTATAGCTCTCTCTCTCTCTCTCTCTTTCTCTCTGTGTGTGTGATGACATTTACAAACGTATTAATTGAATTCAATTTACGGCACTATAGCACAGCTGCCGCCCACAAGCGACGCATGTTGCAAGCAGGCCGAGTACGAAGGAGTCCGGCTTCTGGCTGCTGGCTCTGAAGTCTAGAGTCTGTATGCTTGGAAGTTGCAAATTTGATTTGATTTTCAACTCAATGTCAACGTGTTGGCCAACCTGGCTAGAGTTTTTAGTTGCTAACAAGAGAACTAGCTGATGGAGGAGGGGAGAAAGGAAGAGGAGGGAAAGCAGGTAACTGAAACCACAATCTGGAATATAAGTGACACTTGTGAGCATCGGAAAAACTTCTCAACTCTGTCTGGCAGTTGACAGCAATTTTTATTTTAATCAACATTTCGTTTTGTCTACTATTGGAACTTTGAACTTTTTGCAGCCACTTCGAATTTCGTGCTTATATTTGTGAATTTTATTTCAATTGCAGTCTGTTTTTAATTGACTTGTTAAATGTTTACGTAATAATTTAGTTGCAGCTTGTATTTGATTACTATGTTAAATGATTGTTCAATTTGTTTTCCTTTTATTTTTTTTTGTCATTTGAGCTACAATGAACAAATGGCAACAAAAATAATAATAAATAGTTAATCAGAAGGCCGGCAAAGTTGTGAAGTCTGTAATTGATAGACTGGCAGGAGTATGCCGCAAATTGATGGCATTGCAATTCAGATTTTAATTAAGCGTATTTCTGCCATAAATTCTATATAATAATAAAATAACTAAACGAAATCTGCGCCATTTTTTTTGGTTTTTGTTTTGTAAATTCTTCTCTACAAATTCATAACAAATTAATAAATCTCATTTGAATATTTATGCATGCTGCCTGTACAATATATATATTTTTGAAATAATAATACTTAAGCTGCAAACCAAGAAGCTTCATTCTATATTCAATGCTGCAAAGTTCCGTGCGGCGTTTAATGCTTCGATTGCTTTACGCAACTGAAACGTTTCGATTCTTTGCTTGCCAACTGGCGTTTAGTTGAAAGGGACATTTTGTTAGTGCGAGGGAAATTTTCGTGCACAGTGGTGAATTTATAACAACTCTGTTGATTATAACTCAAAGGCTCAAGAGCTAGAATATAAATACGATAAACATTACTTAAGCAATATATATTATTATGTATTAACACTATATCTTTGTTGGTGTCTAGAATAAGAAACTTTTTATGTTAATTATTGTTTAAAAATCGAAAGCAAGTACGTTTTAATATATTTTTGCTACGCCAATTGCAAATCGAATGCGTGACACAGCTGCTGTTATTCTCATAAAAACTATTTAAAAAAACATCAGTAATATGCAGATATAGTAGACATTGCCTAACACGCATACGCACGCAAAGTAGGGCGAACCAAATTTGCCGAAGCTCCAAATGAGCCGCCAATGCGAAGACATTGAATATGGGAAACATGTACGCCCACCAGGACATACGATAGGTTGTTAGCTGTTAAATAAATAAATACGCGACGCACAAACATTTTATGTAATGCGCAGAGTAGCGCCGCTGAGTAGGCTATAGAAAACGTGTCTTGTTGAATGTGGCTATCAAATGCTTGACGTAATATTTGCAGGCGCCACAAAAATTGACTGACATTTACAAATTTCTAGAGGTGGTTTGAAAAGAAGTCTGTCTATTGTATTTATACCTATTTGTAGGTTCTATTTACTTACATATGTCTTACGAGCTTTTGTTTCTTGGCGGCTGCGCATATTTGGGTTTTTTTCCTTTTCTTCTTCCGCTTCCCTAAAAAAAAACGTAAATTCTTATGTTTTTGCCACCTTGCTCGAAAGGTCGTTATCATTCAATGGGAGCGTGTGTTGAATTCGCTAGAAACTCACCTCAAAGCTAAGCAGACTAATTAGAAGTAAGTTGACATGGCTCTAGTTCAAAAATATTTACAATCTATTTTTAGGTTAATTTAAAACTAACTAGATGGGTTGATTTAATTGATTTAAATTGAGCGTTAACCCACTTGAAAGAAGTTTGAAACAAATGCAACACGCTAGGTAATTTTATGCATTGCTAATGAAAGGAATTCAGGTTTATTGATCAGATTGAAGCACCCTTCATTTATACTCCCCTCTCTCTTTCTCTTCCCATTCGTTTTCAATTGTATTTTACATGCTCGTCATGCACATTGCGTTCCAACTTACCATTATGCTGGCATCTATGATTAACATGGCTATAATAGTCACTAAGTGCATGCTTTTGACTTTGCTGCATACGTTTCAAAGTCATTAGACGGTATACATGTGTATGTGTTTGTGTGTGTGCGTACTAACATATTCAAGCATTGCAGCCCTTAGTGTGGTCATTATGCGGTTGGTTATTTTCAAACATTTCGTGGCTCAAGTGCTTATTTGTATGTTGAGCGCCTTTAACTATGCAGCAGTTGCAGTTTCAAGTTGGCTTTTCTTTTTCGTTCCTTTATTTTTTCCCTTCTCTTTTTTGCTGTCGTTGATTCATTAGAAGCACTTAAAAATCGACACGGTATATAGTTATTTGTTGTTATTATTATTTACCTTTCGGCAAATTGCTTACTTCAAGCCTCGTTCTGCAGTTTTTCAATCAGTCTAATGACACAGCCACTCAGTTTGCAATTTGCTTTTTAATTAAAAGAAAATAACTAGTTCAAAATGTACAGACTCGCAAGAACTACAACTTGCCGAATGCTCCACTCTCACTAAACCCACAAAAAAAGAAGATAAACAGAGCATAATAACAATAATAAACAAGTTGCCACTTCATTTCGAATGGTCCAACGAAGCTCTGATAGCTACTTAGTGCCAATATGAAAATCCACCACAAAGCAATAACAACTGTGTGGTCCAAAAATACAAAGAACAACAAACGGCCAAGCCAAACAGCAGCAACTGCAGTCAAAAGCAGAGACTTTGCAGACTCAAAAGCGCGTTCAGAACTACAGCGAAATGGAGAGAAAGATAGCTAATCAACATTTATTGCAGACTTTGGGCAACTAGTGCTTTACTTATCTTTTTAGAGTATCCTGCAGGCTCGTACAAATAACTGATTAACAATGATGCACTCAAAACGAACCATTTCACTTAAAAGACCCATTTGAGTAAAGATCATTGTGTTAAGATCTATAAGAAATGCAAGAGACAATGTTAATTGCCTACGACTGTAGTTTAACATTAACATAGCCTCTGTTTCGGGCGTTGGTTAAGAACAGATGATCAAAGAGTATTCAAAGTTCATGTCTAGCTTAATTCTAACATTGCTTTTGGCATTTTCTTTTTTAAGCAAATAATTTCATATTTTTGTGCTTAAGCGTTTATTTGCTTAGCGGTTGTGCGGCTGCGATATAATCTGCCAAATGTAGTAACAGTTCCCATTGCCATTCCTCTCCTCCACGCCGATGCTGACTGTGCCGTAAAAGTAGCTTCTCCACTCGAGCTAATGACACTTTATGTGGCCAGGCTGAAGTGGCTCATTGGGTTGGACGACGTTGCCCAGCACGGGCTACGGATCTTGGGTGTCTGTGAGCTGTGCTTTATGAATACGGAGTTCTGCAAGCCAAAGGCGTAAGCTTCAAGTAATGTAAGTGGCTAAAACTCTGTAGAGTACCTACTTGTTCGAGTGATTTAGCTAGTGATTATATTGAGAGCTGCCCTCGCTCGATGCTTCGAATAGTTTGGTAAAAATGAAGAAAAGATTAATAATATGGGTAAGAGTTTATGGCAATAGTCCATCTATCTTGTTTATAAAGAAACTTCGTGTGTAGCTGTAAACTAATTTAAAGTGCAATTAATTACACGTTAAGGGCCTTTAAAATGGGCGGGGCGTAGCCGCTTTTACGATTTTAAACGCTTCCGCCGTACAATTCAGCTGGAAAATAAATTAAAAAATTTACTAAGCCGTTTTACTGTTGTCTTGTTGGTTCTTGTCTGTTTGGCCGCACATAAAACTTGGCTCGTTCTTGTTGCCTGTCTTTCCGTCCATTCTCCTGTCCTTTTGTCAGACAGACAGTTTGGCAGGTAGGGGTAGGCAATAAACAAAAAAATTTACGCGCTGCTAACATGCAACTTGTGGCGCTTGCAACTTGAGTCAAGGTTTTCCACAAGTTAGTCGGTGGGTGTTTTGAGTTTTTCGATACTAATGCAATTTGTGGTGCGCATAAAACTTGCAGCTGCCACATTTCTATAGATATATATAAAGAGTAAGAGAAAGCGAGCCTTTTGCTCTATTTATTCGAGTTCACACACACATTTTATGTTATTGTTTCACTCGAGCAACTTTGTAATTGAAATCAAAGTGAGTAAACTGAGAGCAAAATCAAACCTAATGTAGCACACATGAACACTTTACAACCTCGACTTTCATCTACTTCTCTACCCCTTCTGTCATAATGTTGCCTTGCAGCAGACAAAAGCCACAAAAGGGGTCAGCTAGCAATCTAGATATGTCTTAGTTCTATATATATAGAGTATGTGGTATATATTTTGATTAAAGCTTGTTCACAATTAAACAATCTGTAACGGGAAACTGTTTGCGTATGTGTGTGATTGGTTGAAAAATGTGGCAACGCTGTGTTGCCAGTGTTGCAACTGATGATTTGGCTTACATTTCAATTGATTGTGTGTAAGTGTGTGTGTGGTTTTGTTTGTGTGTAAATGGATAAAGTTTGAGCGAAAAGTTGAAAAGAACACTTTGCACATAATTGCAATGCTTCAGGAATTGGTACAGTTTTAAAGAAACTTCAAGTAGACTTCAGCTAGCTTTTGATTTAATGCATATATTCTATTAATACTAGCTTAAAAATATGTATTAAATATCTTCTAACCTGGCTTAAGGTCAAACCAACTAATCTTGAGCTAGCTCTGTTAATTTACCACAAGAGGCTTATGGGGCAGACGTAAACTGGTCGAAAGCTTAACAGTTAAGCTGGTTGGCTTACATAATCTGCTCTCATACATACATATTCTTGTGCAGGTGATGCAGCAAAATCAACGCTTAACGAAATGCTTTCGAAACGCTTGAGAATTTTAAGTATTAATCAATCAATTTTGCATTGCTAAGCAGAAGGTTGGTTTCGGTTATGTCAAAATATTTGTTTTTGCGCCTGCAAAGTATGCTATCTGGAATATAAATTGATAAATTAGAAAATTATTAATTAAAGCCAAAGGACTAGACAGTCAAGTTTTCTCTTTCTCGCTTGCGCTCTAAACAAAATTATGCCACAATATTAAGATATTCATAATTTCCATCTACCGCACACAATAAATCTTTTGTGTGTGAGTTATGCATGTGTGTGTGGTTGTGTGTGTGTGTGGGTGTTTTGGTTTAGGCATACTTACTGGCCAAGCTGCAGCCGCTTAAGTTCATGTCATTTGTCATATTTGAATTTTACACTTCCTTCCGGTGCGTTCGTCTCTTGAAATTGCAATTTGCTTGCACAGCCGCCAGCTATCATTGACCAAGCCACCCACTCCCACTACCCCACACTACCCCTCCCCCAACTACCACCTCTAATCGCTCTCTCGTATAACTGTAGCCACAGCCGTTATAATTAACCAAGTTGCCAAGTTGCCGCTCAGTTGTAGCACCCACCACAGTTATCTCAACCCCTTTGTGTACGAATACTCTTCGGAGATGACAAATGTCTTCAATTGCAGTTCCTGTGTATCTGCGGGTTGCATCTGGTCTGTATGTATGCAAGTTGCATTGCGTTTTGAATTTTCAGATACATCCAGATACACAATGGCCACCAAGTATATGCAAATGCCGTTGACATCGAAAATGCTTCCTTCAGATAAGTCCACACAGTGCACAGCTACTTAAGATAAATTCCTGTGATTATATTTTGCTCAATTGCACGTGCCAGCCAATCTTATGTGTATGTGTGCGTGTGTGTGTTGTATTTTGGCAAATTGATTTGAGATTTACCATTAAGATGATTTCCATGCATTTTGAATTTTGTTGCACAAATTATTTTCATATAAATTATAGATTTTGTAATGAATATAAAATTAATTATTGCACACATACACAGCAGCAGCGATGCAGTAAACAGCATATGGTCACCCAATTTGTAGGGTTACCAAATATTGCTAAACCAATGGGGCATGCATTTTGGCATTTTAAGGTATTTAAGCCATGTGCTTTGGATTATTATTGTTATTATTATGATTATGCTGGGAATACTCCGCAGTATGCTAGTATACATACATTTAAATTCGTGACCAGATAAATTGATTAAATAGTTATTAATATAAATGTGAAAATTTAATTACGCATATACATACAGATGTATATGTTAGCACTGTAAAATATCTATTTAATTTGTTTTTGCTTAATATATATATTTTTTATAAACAATGATGACCCATTTTATATGAGCAAAGATATTAAATCAGTGAAATAAAATTAGTAACGACTACACGTTTGTGTAGGAATTTAAATAAATAATTGTTTGTTTGTGTTTGTTTTGCATTTGACAAAGAGTAAGATTAACTATTAAATAGTTGTGGTCAATAGATTTTGTTGAAATAAAGCTTTAATGAACATATTCTAAGAGTGAATAATTCATATTTTTTTATTTATGTAAATAAAATCTTTTTATGATGGTTAATATTGTTTGAAATTATTGTTATTATTTTATTGAAATATTGTAGATACAACACCTAACATATACAAGCCCACTGTACTAAATAGCTAAAAGCAGCCCATTGTCAACATAACTGTAAAAGAACGAGGCTTCGTAAAAAAGACAAACTGATCAAAGAGTCAATCTTGTCGTAAGAGTGAACGAGAGCAAGTGAGCTACCAGTTCATGTTTACATGTTCACATGTTCTTGATCTTACGAACCATTCATGTTAAATAACAGTGTTCAGAAAGAGTAGCCATACCATCTGTTAGTTATATATGTATGTAGAGATGTCATATAACAGTTTTTCATTTAAGTATAGTATTGGTGCATAATAGAGTATCAATCAATGAAAATATATAAATATTCTGCTGTCCACCATAAACGAAAAGCTAAATTGAGTTGGTATATTCGATGTGGTTTGATTGAGTCGTGTAGTGAATAGAATTACATATATGTATGTGCGTATGCGTTTAAGTATGTTGCTTTAAGTGTTGGCAAAGAGACCACAAGCCTTTAATTGAGTTGGCCGCCAACTGACGAGGCCAGCGGCAGATTCCCTTTTCGGCTACTGCTTTCAAACGCAAAGCGCACGAAATAAGCACGTTTCGAGTTGCCAGTTGTTGGTTGCTTGGTTGCCTTTGAACACATTGCGGTTTCACACATGGCATTGTAATCCCAGGCGCGCCTAAAACCTGCCAACACAGAAAACACACACACACGCACACACCCGACACACAATACAAACGCAGATTACAAGCCAAGAGCCGAAAGGCAAAAGGCAAGCTCGCAATACGATAGCAATAAAAAGTGGCTGACAAAAACCAAAGCAAAAAATGCAAAAAAAAAACCAACAAAACAACTGCTCTAAAAACAATTTGACATTTGGCCAGCAAACACTAAAACACAACAAAAAAAAAAGTGTAGAGAAACCTCGTTGCGACCTCGTGACGATGGCCATAAAAAATTAGTGGGTCTGGCAGGCGAGCAGCTCACGTTATCAGCAACGCCATCAATGGACGACCCGGGCGAGTTGACAATCTGACGGACGCTGTCAACGCCCAAATGCCAAACACAAAAAAAAAAAAACTAACGGACAACAACAACACAGCGTTCCAAGTCAAATGCACAACGCCTATAAGTTGGCAACGAAATCAAATGAATGTCCTGCTGCTGGCAGAAGACCGGACAAGCTTTTGCAGTGGGTAATGCAAAGCGATAATAATACGTGACCCGTCTGGTTGCTTGCCACAACACAGCAACTACTACATTGTACAACTTGCTTCTTAAAGTCGTCTCCTCTTAAAGAAAAAAAAACTGTAACGAAAATATCTCTAGTTAAAAATATACTAAATAAACTCTAGTTGTGTGTGTAGGAGTCTGTGTGTAAACGCTTACAAATTGATGGGAATTTCTTCACATGTTTCTACACTATAACAACTGAAGGCAACCAACACGCTAGCTAAGCAAACCCAAACGCCATTCATCATCATCGGCAGCTGAATATTTTATTTTGTTTCTTTTTCGTTTTGTCCCTCTTGTTGTTGGTTGCCTTTTGGAGCTACTATTAGATGCGAGTATCTGCACTTTTTCATGTGTGTGGTATGCTAAGCGGCAAGCAGGGATAAAAGGTAGATGCTTCTTTATTGTGTATCAGATTCCTAGTGCCTGTGCGTGTGTGTGTGTGTAAGAAAATAAGTTTACAAGCTACAGCCTATGGCTATTTGGCTGGATCAACTTTGTGCCAGCAAGCCAGCATAGAAAACTTTCAAACCGTGGTTACAAACACATTTGCGAAGCTCTTCGTATGTTTTTACTACACTTCGTGCATTGTTCATCAACGCTTGTGCCACTGTGACTGCTCGGACAAGACTTATGGCGTTTGTAATACAAAGAGCATAACAGTTTTTTGTGTAAAAATATTGCCTAAGTGAAATAAAAAAGAAACAAAGTTTTCACATATGATTTATTTATTTGATTTGTAGCTATGCCAAAGTACATTTGCAGCTGAAGCTTCTCCCCCCTCCCCCAAAAACAATCTTTATGTGAGTGGGCCAAGTTCTATTGGCATGTTAACGTTTTCAGTGTTGTGCAAGTTTATTAGTGATTAGTTTTTGAGTTGCTGGTCAGTCTATTGATTGATTGATGGATTGATTGTTAAGAAGCTTAAGGCTTGCGTGCAGGCCTTAAATTTAATTAGGGAATGGATACGGCTCTGTGGTGATATATCTTTCTATTTGCAAAGTGATAGCATATGGCATTTATTTAGGTTCCTACGTTTGTTTATGAAATAATCATATAATTCACAATTGTGTGCCAGAGCACTCCCCACAGAGCGTGCAGCATTTCATAATATCTGTGTGACTAATTTAATGTCATGACAATGACACTCTGCAAAAAGCTGACAAATTTTATTTCCGCTCGAGTCACGCACCGGGGAACAAGTCACTGAGCTGGCGACCCACTTGCTTACATGCGCCTTGAATGGCGAATTGTTGTGTCTCGCAACAACATTTATGCGAATTGTCTTTTGTGCGCTTCATTTCGCATAAACAAATCTCGGCCGTTGTATATTTATACCGGAAACGTGCAAATAACGCCCCAGGGACTTGGCAAAGTAGACTTCTCCACGTTCTTCACATTCTCCATGTTGTCGCCATTGTTGTGGCCAACGCCACCTGCGTCGCTCAGATTTCTGTTTTTTATTCAACATCAACTAACTACGTTGCGAGAGAGAGCGAAAAAAAATTTACTTGACGTTTCCGTTGCAGTAAAAACACATGGCCGAAATACAAACGAACAAACGAAACAATTGGCAAACCGAAGTTTGAATGTGCTTACCAAAATAACCTTGTTGATTGCACCCGTTGCAAGTTAAACCATTCAGTTTAAGTACTCTCTGTTAGTGTAATAGCAAACTGTTGTCGTATCTGTGTGCTGTAAAGTCGACTTTTGGGGCTTGCCTCGCTTTTGTGTGGCAGTGTGTGATTGTTTGCCAGCTCAGTGCGGCTGGTTGGTTTGGCTTTTGTGTGTGCGCCTATTGTCAAATTGAATTGTAATAGACACGTTTTACCACGACGAGTGTTGTGTGTGTTTGTGTGTTTCTTTGCCTGACACTTTATATTTACAGCTGCGCTCCACACGCTCGACCAGAGCCGGGCGCCCAGCTACCAACTCCCGTTCCACAATCCTCTCCGGCCTACTCGCATACTCACATTCAGTTCGCGCAAAACCGGCTTAATTTTATGCATACGAAACGTATGCGGCGTCTTTCGCGCTCATATAAAAAATTTTATTGCATACATTTAGGCAGCTGCACAACCAGCTACTGTCTCTACGGTGGCAGCGTGGCCCTGGGCCTGCCAGCCGGGCAAAGGCAAAAGCAAAGGCAGTCGGGGCCTTCATATTTGCATTTTCTTATTTAAATGTCGACTCTTAAATGACGACAAATTGTTTTGACGTTGTGTCGCTTTTTGATTTAAAAGAAGAAACAGAAACAAGTAGAACAGCAACAACATAAATGGTAAGACGAAAGAGTTGAAAGACACAGCAGTGTGTGTGTGTGTGTGTAGGTGTGTGTGACAAGTGGAAAATGGTTTTGTTTCGCTTAAAGGCTTAAAAGCTGCTTTGTCTGGCTGCACAAACATTGTGTACACATGAGAATGCATAGCAAACTGCAAGGCGAATAAACAATAAACACAAAAAAAATATTTATTTGAAAAATAAATATTATAAAATTTCCTATGCAATCGTTTAAGAATGCTAGGCAACAAGCTGAAAGGCTGAAGGACAAGCCAGAAAAGTAATTAAAAAATAAGAAAAATACTTTGTGATGAATTTTCTCAACAAAAAATAAGAGTGGAAAAATATTTAGCATGACCAAATATTTGCACTTAAATTATTATTGTTGTATATATTAAAATTGTGGATTTTTGGGTTTGGTTTTTGGTCATATTATTATTTAATATGATTATCCTCTGCATAATTTCCATCGACATCGGGCAGAGCCATCGCAAAAATGTCCAAAAATTCATTGGCAAATTACAGACACGGTTGTCCCAATTAAAACGAAACAAAATTTGACCAAAAACCGTAAAAACAGTAAACAACATTGTCACTTAATTTAATCACATTTATAAAAACCACTAATTGACTTTTGAACGTTAATGCTCGAGCACCATTGAAAATGCCAGGACACACACACACACACACACACTGACTCTTGGCTAGTAAAATTATTGCACATGGTCCGAATCCATAAAAGGCAGAACAACAAAATGTTGCCATAATTGGTATTTTTGATATACATAAAATTTTTGCGGTTCATAAGCTGGCCTTTTCTCTCGTGTGTGCGTGGGTGTTTATGTGGGGCTAATTAAATTATTATTTTCCACAAAATTGCGCTCAACGGCTGGAATAACTAAAGATACATGTATAAATGTGCGCTTTATTGCTTATTTATCTATGAGCGTTGCATAAATTTCTATAATTTTCAAAAGTTTCAGGTAAATTTGTCAATGTAAACCGTTCTGCCACTGTCATATTTTGTATCAATTACCTTAAATTTGTGCTTATTCCATTGTTATGCCCATCAAATATTCTCAATTGCTTTTTAACTGCGCATATACACAAAAAAAGAAGTAAATAATAAAATCTTTTCTATACAACACTTGCTGTTTGGCTTACTTACTCTTGAGCCGCACTTGAGTTGTTGCCAATTTATTTTAATTAATGCTCGACTCAACTGAGATTTGTATTGGCTTTTGTTTACATTTATGTCACTCCTAATTGCCACTAGAAAATTGCATGCCGCCAGTGACTTTTAGTTAAGAGAATTTCAATTGATTTGATACGTTTGATATAAATCAATGTAATAGATTTCATACATTTTAGCATCGGCTTATACGAATTTAACTGAGCTACGTATGAAAAATATAAAAAACAGTATTTAGACTGTACAAGGTGTGAAATAAGATACATATTTATAGTATTTGAATAAGTTTTTATGTAGGGGATTGATTGCTTTGAGGCATAGCGCATTTTTACAAACATTACAGCTCAATCAATTGGGTACTTCATATTTTGAGATTTCAGATTGCGCATTTCGTTTATTTTTCACACGCTATCAGTTTTCAATGAATTTTCAGTTTTCCACTCACACACACACGCACCCACACCCACACACAAAGCGTGCGTTGGTTATTCATCACGACTTTGCAACGTAAACATGACTGAGAGTCTGCCTGTCTGCCTGTGTCTGGTTGTGTGTGTGCGTGTGTGTGTATGAATGGCTGTGCAAGGGATCATCTTTTGTTATTGTATATATATGCGTATGCCACCGTTTCACATCCTTTCGTTCAGCTTCCCTGCAATTGCCAATCAATGTTTGTGCAAAAATATTTGCTTCTCTTATTTTCCACACTCTTAGGCCGCTGCGTGTTTATTTTGTGTGTATATTGTTTTTATTTTCAATAAATCGGCCCGAGCATGCTGCCGCCCAGCTCAATTGCAGTGGATTAAATTATTAAAAATAAAAATAGTGCCCGAGCGAGCAGACAGGCAACAAAATATGAAAATATACGTAGTTTAAAAGAGCGTAGATACTTTAATTTGATTAACATTTAAATTGCTTGTGAGTGTACGGTATACGCTATACTCTTTCAAGGAACTATTGGTCAGTAAAAATGTTAAACAGTCAAAGGATACTCAGCGTCTGTCAATTTCTATATGAAATGCCATTTAATTTACCTGTTTCTTGGGGCGCAAAATGTAGCCAAAAATAAATCGCTTAAGCCCAAACTGAAGCACAAATAAAATTTCAGCTGCACGCCATTTTCATATTAAATAACTTTGTTTATATATATATATTTTTTTTCTCTGCTCTTTGTGCTTTGTTTTTTTTTCGTGTTTCTTTTGAAGCGTCGACAGGTGAACAAATTCACAGCGTTTTTACTAGCTAAACTGGGTTTGAGGTTCAAAACAGAGGCAGCCAAGAACTACACACGAACTACGTTAATATACGTATCATTAAATCAGTTAGAATTGCCTAAATCCAGGCAGAATTGCTGCTTAAAAGCTGAATCAAAGTGAATAACTACACACTAACTAGCCAATACAAAATATATATGCGCCGCAGGGTGTTGTCTTATGCAAAGGTGTTGGCCTGTGAAAAGGATACACTGCTGTACAAATAGCTGCAAATGCTTTGATAGCAAGTGTTGGAGTGGAACATGAAGATTACACAAGTCCTGGACGCAATAGACTATGAGCCTAATTGAAACCCAGCCAAACAACCGCATCTGGCTTGGCCTATGTGTGTGCGTGGGTGTGGTAATTGTGCGTGTTCCTTTTTCTGAAAGCAAACAGGCATTCCGAGAATAAACTAATGAGCCAAGGCTAACGTAGTCTAGTTTAATGAAATAGCTCAACTGAAGAGCAGCAATACTAAAACGGTGTTTACAAATTGGAGAAACTAATGTTCTATAATCGGTTAATGCTCTTCAAGGATTTCAAATATTCAAATTCATTCAAAACGAAATTTGTCCGATTTGTTTAAATAAAAACAGATTTCTTTTATTTTCCGACTATTTATTTAGTTAGTAGCGTAGTGTTGTTCTTAATGTTTACCCATTGATTGGGATTAACATAGATGTTGGAAACCGTGCCGCGTAGCGTTTGCATGCCTTGATTGAGGGGCACTGGTTTGGGGCGCTCTGCCACGCCCTTCATCCAATGCTGCCAGGCCTGAATCGCCTGTTGTTTGCGCTGCTCCTGCTGCTGTTGCCTCCTCTGTGACTCACGTTGCTGCCGTTGCAAGCGCTGCTTCGCCTCTTGCACTTTGCTCATTTCCCAGCACTGCAGGCGCCTCAGAGCCACCTCATCCAGTTGAGTTTTACTCATTTGTTGTTTGGCTGGCTGCGTAGTTGGGCTGTTGGATTGGCGTGCCTTACGTTTGCACCACTCCTGCACCCGCTGCTCGTTCAACTGTTGACGCAGTTCATCCTTTTGCTGCTTCAGCAGGCGCTGCTTGCGCTCGGCCTGCTGCTTGTATTGCAATTGCCGTTTCTTGCCCGAAAGCCAATTATCGTAGGCCTCATTGGAGCGTCGCATCTGCTTCAACTGCTCCAATTGCGTCTGCTGCTCATAGTACACAGAATTGGCGTTCGACTCAAGTTCGAGCAATGGTACAGTATAGCAGCTACTCAGAGTGTCGTGTGGTTCGTGCGGCTGGCTAACCAACTCCTCCTCATTCTGCCCCTCCTCCCAGCTGCACATGGATGTGGTAGAGCCACGTTCCAGCTGTTGTTGTGACTTCTTTGACTCGACGGCATCGCTGCTACCTTCCGACATGGAACTGTTGTCCGTGCCGCCGCTGCTGCTGCATTCGGGTGTCAGAGTTGAGGTCTCCGTTGCCAAAGATCGAGGCGAGGCATAGCGCATTGTGGACACCTCCGTGTCGGCCATCGAACCGAGCTCACAAGACGAGACGGAGTGGTTCACATAACGCAGGCTGCTCTGATCATATTCTTGCTGCTCCGAATCGTATAGTTTGATATAAGTGCGCGGTTCATTTGCCTTATCAACCTGCTCATGCTTCTCTTGGTTTGGATTTGCAGATCTCAACTTGAAGCGATTGCTGCCAATCATATCGCAATCCACAAAATGTCCACGACTGTTTATGCGACCAAAAAATGCCATTTCTCCAGATCAAATTGTTAACCGTGTAACTTCAAAAGGAAAAGAAGTTTAAATGTTTAAGTTTAAAACTAAACGGAATGTGTAATATGTTTATGTTTATACAACAATAATCAGAATAAAAGTGTTGGCTCTAAATTTATCATACTTTTGACAAGAGACTACATGCAATGAAGCAATGAATTGAATTAACTATTAATTTAGTATATAATGCTAATGCTTCAATATTTTCATAATAATTCCCTTTTTTTTGATTGCATTAACGGCAATTATTGAAAACCACAACAATTTTTGTAGCACTGCAAAGCGCCTCTGTGGCAGTAAATAACATTCTTGATTTCATTTTCTATTAATATACAATTTAGCTATGTTATTTCGAGTTGCTTTTTTTTTTGTATTGTTTTTGTTTGTTTCAGCTATTATATGTTAGACTCTGTAGCATTTGTGGCACACCCGCTTTAAATTTGATTGCCGTTGCAGTTTTGCGACTGCCGCTTTTTACATTCTAATCGAAATTTTTTATTGTACAAAGTCACGAAACACGAGAGCTCCACTGCGACTCTGTAACGGCAAGGTAATGTCAGTTATTTGACAGCGGCAACAGTCGAGTGCACTGGCCGACTATGCAACTACCACCATATGGGGATATGGCGATGTGAGTGTGAGTGTGAGTAGTTAGGCAGAGCCGCTGGCAACTTTCACAATTCAGACTTTCGACTCGCCGCACTGTAACCACAGGATCGAGCATTTCACTGAAGCCGCCATCCTTCTAAAGCTAAGCCCAAAATGTGCCACTTAGCCGTGCTGGCATAAAAACTGCAGTCAATTGCCATACACACGAACACACACAAACACACACACACATGCAGACAGAGAGCGAGTGTAGCTAGTAAAAACAAAAAAAGGCAGACCGCGTTGGCATTGCAACCAACATTATTTTATAATTTACAAGCAAGCCATACAGACGACGCCGTCTGCTACACGATTTGTCTTTATCGACAACACACGAACTTCTCTCTACTCCATAACATGAAATTCCATTAGTCCAACTTGGTGGAGGCTAGCTGGGGTAGCTGGGAGCTGGCAGCTGGCAATTGTGTGTGGGCCTGAAGTGGTAAACTAGTTTTCGATTTTAGACGTATTATGGAATTTCATTGATAGAAATCGAAATTATTGTTTGGAATGCGCGAGAGAGCGCAATGCCATAGTGCAAAATGTTATGGTATATCATTAGGTATGCCGTTGAGTGCCGACTAAAGATGGTATCTAAGCAATCTGAGCAAATATAGCAGGCACAACTGGGTTAAGCCAGCAGCGATGGGGTTCTTTTGATAAGCAAGTCTAAAATGCGGCACAAAAACCTAAAAGATTAACTAATAAATGGCACTCATTGTGTGTGTGTGTGTGTGTGTGTGTGTGTGTGTGTGTGTGTCAAATGAAATGTTTTTACCATTGACCAATTGACTGTAATTAGATGTAAGTGAGCGCAATTAGCCACTCGAACTGATCCACGCTCGCAATTGTAATGCCAATTAAAACACTGGAGTACAAAAAATAAATGTTCAGATAGATTGTCAGCTTTGGGTGCATGTTTAACAGGCAACATCAGCACGCAAAAGAATTTAAAACAACAATTAATTAGACACAAATTGAAATTCATGACTAGCGCTAATCAGAGCATTCATTTACATATGAAGCCAATGGTAACAGGAACTGTAACGTAGGGATGACTATGGCAATGCCGTTGGCTACTGGGACAGGTCAGTTTGTGGACACGGAAAAACTATTAAAGCGTAAAATTATGTCAGCAATTAGGCAGGCAAACTATGACACTTGAAACGAGACGCACATGCCAGCGAATATTGAGTGGGCAATGGAGCAGCAGAATGGGAGTGGTATATACCTAAAATGGTTGCTGGTATGGTCGTGGGCCACCCGGCTGGTGGGCATCATTAAAAAGTCATTTACATGCAGGCAGCGCAACATGGCCGAAGTAGCAGCAACAGCAGCGATTGACAGCCTGGCTGACTAACAGGCTGAATGAATATGGTTGACTTGCCAGACGCTTTTCAGTTTGTTAATTTTAGATTTGAAACACGTTTTCAACTCAATTTTATCGCATGTTACGCCTTGTTGCCTTTCGCTTTAACGCTCAAAACACAAAAAAAAAAATAAAACCGGGCTTTCCTTTGCCTCGTGAACCTATTTCTTGGCATGAATTTTGATTTTAAGTGTCATTGTTGTTGTTGTTGTTGTTGTTATAGTTGTCGTCTATTTCTATGCAGTCACTGGTCCAATTAGAGGCCAAAGTGTAATTTATGCGCCTCAAGAAACTTGCTACAAATTGGCCATTGTTGCATTTGCTATTGATAGGCTGTTGGACTTGCCAACGAACCATTCCAGCTACAACTGCTCCCACATCTCTTTCATTTCTCATATGGCTAAAGTTTAACAAAAGCATCACTCAAAAACTTTTTAATATCATTTTGCATAATAATTTCTCAGGCGAAATAAAAGTTTTGCCTAGGACAGGGCCTTTCAACACCTGGCTGACCGCACACATGGGAATTTTAGCAGGTGCTGTCATACCTAAAAGAATACTCATAAACCTAATTAAGAAATGTGCCAAAGTTGCTCCATGGCTATGAAAATTTATTTAAAGCCGACAAGTGGCCGCATAAAATGCATATTTATGCGCTGAAAAGTAGGCAACATTTATTAGTATTCTATACAATACTCGGTGGCTTTGAGTCGAAGTTAACGCAGCTGTAATTGAATTAGGTTTGCTTTTGTTTAATTAGACATAAGCTGGAAAGTTTATATTTTCAATATTCTACCTTGACCTATGGTCAACGTTATCCAAAACGCCTTCAAAGTCTCCTTTGACTTACAGATAAATGCAATATAATGCATGCAGCAAAAGGCATAGTTTTAATAGCTCTGCGCCTTTTTGCTGACTTGTGTCAACAATTTTGCATATTTACTTGTGCAAGTTGCAAAAATTTCAGCGCTTCTTGTTTGTTCAACTTTTGTGCTAGAGAAAAATCTTTATTTAATCAGGCATACAGTTGCAGTTGAAAAGTTTGCCATGAAAGTTTTTGCATTGTTGCTTGTGCAAATGTCTTTTGACATTTTGTTTTGCATGCTTTTAATGTTTTTGCTTGGCATCTAAATATGATGTGATCAAATAAAAACTTTTTACAATTACCAAAAAGGCCAAGTTGCTTCAATTCCCAGATGGGCCGTTTGCTTGTTGGCATTTTGCCTATTCGTAGGCTTAAAGAAATCTAATAACTGTTAAATCACCTGCAAAATGTTCATTTCACAGCGCTATAAACACGCAGCCAGTCTCAGATACTATGTGCTGTTGCCACCCTTGCTATCGACTTTACGCACATTGCGTTGTCCTTGTAAGCGCCGTCATAGTGCCTTGCCTTGCCTTGTCGACTTAAACACTTACAAGGACTTAACCACCTTTTGTTATTTTTGCGTAGACTGTCTGTCACTTTAATCTATGCCCCGCACGCACCAAAGTATTCATGTGAAGGACACAATAACACACATCGCTAACTTTCCGCCAGAGGTTTGCATGCCTTGGCTAAAAAGTTATTAACACGCGTCTTACGCTCTGTCTTGAGTAAGTCATAGAAGTCTTTTAAATGACGGCCTACTGGGGTTGTACTACATGCATTTATATATGTTTAGCATACATTTAAAGCTAGCAAAATGTTTGACATGCGCTTAAGTTTTAAGGCTTTAATGATTCTGACATAATTGACATAATTCATAATACCTGAAACTAAGAAAGCTTGCTTGTTTACTATTTGTTTCTGTTCAGACAACACTTGGGCGATTGTTTCATACATCACTTATCATATCTGCCATTTGTAGTTGTTGTCGTCGACAAAGCATCGCCCCACAACTCCGCTCTTCTCCCTTTGGTTATTGATCACTCGTCATCACTGTGATATATTTGGGTCCATTGTACATGTGTGTGTGTGTGGGCACAAAACCAGGTCTGCTCTCGACTGCTCACCTGACCAGCGCTTGCAGCCTGCTTTGTCTTTTGCTCAATTGTTTGGTTTGGTTTCAGCTGCTTTTTGCTTCTTTTGCCATTGCATTATTTATGTGCCCAGCATGCCGCAAACAGTGTGTACAGGGCGTTTTCATTGTTTCTACCACTAGCGACAAGAAGATTTATCTTTGCCCCTTTTCTCACTTTTTCTTTTCTTTTCTTTTTTTTTTGCTTTCCTGCAAATGTGTTTTATCTTAGAGGCTGATGCCTCTTACTTAGCAGGAGTTCGTTTGGATTTTTCTTATGCAAAATGTTCACACGCGTAGCGGATTGAGATTAAGAGTAGGCCATTTTGCTAAATGAAACCCTAACGAGAGCTTTGCAAGCAATTCATTTTCAATCAGTTAATGTCCTGTGTTTGGAAAGTTCCAACACAAATTCAATTGTTTTTTCTCTCTAATACTTATTTGCATAAGTTTTAGTTGTCTATACTGAAAAATTGACTAGCCAACACATAAATTGTATCTCTAAAGTCCAAAGCAATTGTATCTTAAGCAAACTAAGCAATGCTAAAGCTACTATTGTAGTCCCATGAACCAGGCTTGAACCAGTGAACCAATAATGCGTACACAAGTCGAGGCAATACACAAAGACATGTAGCCAAGCAAACGCACATGCATTTGGCCATCAAGCCGAAATGTACACTACAATGATACCAAAGCGAAAGTGCGTAAACAATGCAAACAACATGAAAATGACTCGACTCTGGCAAACTCTGGCTTGATTCTCGCTACGTTGCCGGCAAGAACACAAACAAACAACAACAACAATAACATCCATACAAACTAGTTAGTGCAAACTACATTGATGACGAATAACATGCTTCAATACCTACCAAATTTAATCCTGCCAATGCTCCACACACACACACACACACACACACACACACACATACAGATATGCAGGCACATAGATACTTATGTAGACGGACAGCATTCTATTGCACACAAATGTAAACATCGGCTTGACCAATGCGCGCCTGTGTGTATGTGTGTGCGTGTGCCTGTGTGTTGTATGTTGAGCTTGTAGCTGGAAACCAAACTAGCGTTGACCTCATCAAAAGGATTTGGCAGCGTCTTTTTGGTCTTTTTGTTTGCCAAGCCTTGCACGGCCTTTGACTTTGTTCAGTGCAGTCCGAGCCGAAATAGGTTGGTTAAGGGTGAGCGCAAGCGGTTGTGCAAATTGTGCAAATGAACTTTAGGCCTTTGGCTTATTTTGTTTGCATTTCGGTTTGGCTCTACACATACACACAGATGCCACAATATCAGACTCTTTCCAACTTCAGTTTTGGCTGCTTGTGTTTGCGCCTAAAAACATGGTTTATTTTATTTTTGACAATATAATTTTGTGACTTTACAGGCAAAGCAACCGTGTTGAAAATCTAATGAAAATGGGCAGCTTGTAACAAAACAAACCTCCTTCTTCCTTGTCTTCTTCTTCTGCTTGTGTGTGTGTATTAGATTCGATAAAGCACACACACACAAACACAAACACACACAGTCTGTGAGACTGACAAAAATTGAAATCCTTTGGAGTGTGTCCTGTGCACTCTTCGGCTGCTTCTTGGTATTTTGTTTGCATTTGTATTTTGCTTGTTATTGCAAATTGTTTTTTGTTTTCATCTGTCACAGTTTTACAATTTCCGTTCCCTTCCTATATCTATAACGAGCTGTGCCACTGGATTCACTTATCGTATTGGTTTACGAAATTGATTAAGCTCTGCTGACGCAATTGTTTAAATTGACTTTTGAAATTTTAGATGATAATGTTTGCTGGGGCAGTGATAACAGATATTGCCAGTGGATACAAAGTGCTCTGAGATAGACAAAGGACAAAGATATTAATCGATTCTGACCCCCAGCGATAATAGCAATAAAAACTTGTTTATTCGTTAAACAAACTGTTTTATTATTTATTATTTTTCATTTACCATTCAGCATTTATCTAAATAATATATGGAAATTTAACTAAAAAATTCTCATGGCCCTAGGAAATAAATATTCTGATAATCTTAACGTGTAACGACAACTATGCAAATATAACCACCCTCAGTTTGTTGAAGAAGGATGTATTAGCGATCATCCTTTGGTGCCTTCTTGAGCGGCCTCCAAGGCAGAGGGTTGACATAAATTTGCGAAATAGTGCCACGTAAAGAATCGATGCCCTGATTCATTGGCACCGGCTTTGGTTTCTCATACACATTACTTATCCACTCCTGAAAGGCCTTCTCGGCCAGCTGTTTGCGTCGCTGCTCCTCGCGCCGCTGCTTAAGCAAACAATACTGCTTCTGTTCGCGTTGACGCTGCTGCTGCTGCTGCTTTTTCAACCACCAGCTCTGCACTACCTGCCTAATCTCTGCCGGCGTCTCACTACGCTCGGACTTTCCACTTGACTTGCGTCGGGCCTTTGGCGCCGAACTTTCTGCCTTTAAGACTGCAATTTGCATATGGTTGTGTATGCGTCGCTCCTCCGCCAATTGCGCCTTATTACGTAACCATTGCTCGTAACAAAGTTGGGCCAACTCCTTGCGTTTCTGCTTCCTGAGTTGCTCCTGCTCGAGCTGCTCCTTTTGGAGCCGTAGCTGATGCTGGCGCTGCCTTTTCTTTGCAGCAAACCACGTCTCGAAGGCCACCTGTGGCTCGCGATGCAGCTTCAAGCTTTTGACATCACGCATATAGTCGAGTGTGCTCGATCTCAGATCCAGCGAGGGCACACCATTGCTATCCGATTTCATGTGCTTAAGCGAGGTGTCCATTTCCGTGAAGCTATAGAGCGAATAGGTGCGTGCTTCACAGCTTGCATAGTTATTGCTACCTGCGGTGGGCAATGAAAAGGGCGATGATGAAGACGAATCGTCGATTTCTTCGTTGTTATTGTAAAACATTTTCGAAGTTGTTTGCAGGTTGGAAGGTGGGTCCCATTGCTGTGACGGAATGTACTCCTGTGAATCAGAACCAGATCGATCGGAATGATCGGATTGCTCCAATTGTTCCAACAGCTCTGTTTGCTTGAACGATAGCTTGCTTACGTGTGTGCGACCAGTGTAAATTTCATTGCTCGAGACAGCTTCTCCATCAGAATAAACGTGTCCTTTCAATGGCATTGTGCTATTGTTGTGCCGTAATGTGTGTAACTGTTAAATCTAAAGAAAGATAAAATATACAAACAACACAGATTGAAATGTTATATGTTAAACCCAAAACATAAAGTTACCTGTCTGACGTATTTGCTAAGTATCTGTATCTTAAGTACATTATTTAAACAACATACTAAGCTTAAAAACTAGAATTATGAATTGCATTGTTCAAGTTCAGTCTATATACTTTTTATTAACATCAAATTTGTTCGTAGTTCATGTTCATTAAAAAAAACTCACTTTAAGGTGGTTTTACAACCACTTTTTTCGGTGTTGTCATTTTTGTTCAGCTGTAAGTTGAGCTGGTTTTAATTAAATCTCAGCTGCCTTGTTTTGCCTGCCCCATTGCTGGAGCTGTCAATGCATCAGCTACTCATATTAACCGCCTATCAAGACTGCACCATAAAATATTTGTCATCACGCGACACACACACACACACACATACCATATGCAATTAAACCTGTACTGCTGCCAATCGCTTTTGCATATGCAACGAAAAATGTTTAATTACAATGCAGAAAACAACAACAGCAGCAGCAACAACAACAATTACAATCGCGACAACAATAACAAGCAAGGTGGCCGGCGGCGTGTGGGCCAGGGGTAAGTGGTAACTTGGTTGCTGCTGTTGCACGAGTGTAAACCTCAGCCGCCGACACATCAGTAAATGGTGGCGGCTCATTGACATTTCCGCTGATTACTTTATGGTCCCACACACAAAGATACAAACAAACACAAGCACAAACACACACACACACACACACATATACAGTAGTCAGACATAACGCAGCGACGCCTGTCGCGACATAACATGACATTTCAACGCCCAACACAAAGCGAAAGCCACCCATTAGTTAAAGTGTTAAATGAGTTCAGGTAGATCTTATACTCTTTATGTTCGTTTAACTTGTAAGGCAAAAAGGTTCTTTATAATGTTTTTAGTTCGAAGAAAGCAATGAACTTAGAAAAACTGTATTGCAATTATTAAGAAATCTTTAATTTAATGTTGCGTCGAAGGATTTGCAATTAGTTTAAAGATAAATATTAAGGATAAAGACACATCTTGGCAAGTATGGCCTGTTAGAGTATTAACTCTTCGCATAGCATGTATATTTTAACACTCTCTCTTTTTGTCACACATACCGAGAATCTCAAAATTTAATGACAGTCTAATTATGCGTGCAAATGGTTTATAAATATTTTATAGCACCGTACAGACCGTGAGTTGGGACTGAAAGCTGTGGCCACAATGCCACACACCTCTGCACTTTCCCTTCACCCTTATTGCATTATCTGTGCTCATACTCTTTTCTTTATCCGTTTTACATTTTGGCTTTTCGACTGTCCATCCGATGTGTGTAAAAATCGGTGTGTGTGTGTGTGTGTGTGTGTGTGTGGAATTTGTGTGTGTTTTGCGCATCGCTGATTGCATTGCGGTTTCACGACTTCATTATTGTTAATTATACGCCGCGTTGCCTGCCAAAGAGCACACTATTTGGTATTTTAAGGTAACACTCTGACTGCCCGTTGCCTGTCACAGGTGTTATTGCGAATGCATAAACATAACTAATTTATACCTAAACATAACGACAAACACTATCATGCTGCAGCTATAAAATATATGTAAACGATTTTTTGGGTTACCCAAACGAACTCTACTTTATTGCAAGACTAGTGTATCAACGTAAGTGTATTTGAAAACCAGCGTTTTTTACTTACTTTCCAATCTAACAATAAGGCTGAGAACTTGATAATTTCCAAACAGGAAGATTTCTGTTACTTATTCACTTTTAGGCTGGTTCTTAAAACATTCCAGAAATAACAGTTATCCAATAATTTAGCGGTACTTGCGTACGATCCTATACTTTATTTTTGCACAACACTTAAAATTGAATACATACGTGAGTATGTATGTAATATTTATATATTAAATTTTCACAGCCAACTACCAAACCCAAAAAAATTAACTATACCAATATTTATTTTAGACAATAAATTTATTTTCAAGCTAGAAATGTGACTTAGCCTTATGCTTACAATTAAATTGGCTGCACATGCAAATTGTACAATAACTGAATTGTTAAGGTTCAAGCATAAGTAATTGACAGTCATGTAGTTTGTATATATTTTGGTTTTGAATTATTTGTTAGTTGGCCAAAGGAATCCATCTAACCTCCAACACAATTATGAAGGCAACGCTGCCTAATGCCAAGCCCAAGAAAATTGTCTGGCATTTGGATAATCTTATGCATCTTTGTCCTGCTCTCGCAGCGCTGAATGTCATAAGCTCGAAAATTATAATGTAGACATGTTAACAAATTTTACAGAATGCCACGCACACTTATCTGCTCATCAGCCTTGGCTTCTGGCTTCTGGCTTCTTCACATTAGTTTCAGTTGTAAGCCGAGCATTAAAATGTATTTCATATGCGTAGCAAAACGCTAGACAATGAATCGAGCCACGCCCACAAGACGCACTTTGCTGTGCGTTCGTCCATTTGTCTATGACCATGATTTTGATTTGGTATTTGTAAATATGGTCACGTATGTTATTATACCAAATATCCTTATGGTTATGTTTATGTGTTGTTGGTATGTGCAGCGTCTCAGCGTCTTACAACAAATTGACTTTTGTATTTGTCTCATTTGGAAATTGTGGCACATGCACATTTCCACATCTCTTTCTATATATTTATATATTTATATTTATGCTTGTGTATGCTTGTGTATGTGTGAATTGTGAAATTTGAATTTATATCGAAATTTTGGTAAATCACTTTGGAATTTTAATTAAATCATTTTATGGCAATTGCTTTTGGCTAAAGCGAAAGCCTACATTGTTGTTTCTTGGCCTATTAAATAAAGGCTCTTATGTTTAAAGCTATTTACAATTAACCCTAGCAAGTGCAGCTAGCTTGAAATACTCTCAATGATTAGCAAGTTTGTATAGATTTGTGCAAATAAACACAAAAAGTAAAAGTAAATTATATTACTTACTTTAAATACTAAATATTATATTATTTTAGTTTATTATTAATATATTTATGGCAATTATAAATAAAAACTATATCGAAACAAAATAGCGTTTCAAAATTTATTTTAATTTAAAGGTAAATCAGTGGATTTATTACAAACTATTTTCTGTTCTTGAACCTGCTCACTCAACCCAAACTTACAACAAGTCAACGCAAACATTTTAAAGTAGGATTTTTACTATAAATTCAGACTATCTGATAACCGCAAGACTCTCAACTTGGCTTCCATCTACAGACACAGGCAAAGGGCAGAGCATGAAGGAAAAAACTGCGTATCATGTTGGTGAAATGTATCTTTCACGCTCAATTTATTTGTAATGATGTCGACAGCACGTCAGTGGCAGCAGCAGCAGCATCCGCAGCAGAAGTAGCAACAACTTACTTGTGCATTGGGATCTAGGTAAATCATTGTTGTTGTGTGTAGTCACTAGGCAGAAAAATACATATATAAATAAATAAAAAAAAAGAAACAGGGGACCAAACAAAAAAAACCAACTCAAACGTAGGGCAAGCAATGGCACATTAGTGCCTCAAATCCCAATCATAAAGAGCGAGAGTGGCAAACTTTTCGCGAACGCATTTTTCATGTCGAAATCGTGGCAATCGGCGCGGCAAATGATGTCCTGGGGGAGTACCCAACATTTGGTTGTATTTTTTTCTACTTTTTGAAGCACGCGGCAGGAATACATTCGAAATGGACTCATGTGTAGCGCTAATGAAATAAACATGTTTATTAGATACTGAATGCTGCCCCAGAAGGCCTTTGCCCTTGCAAACACGCAGTGTTATATTTTGTACACGCTGAGTATGATTAATATTAGGTGTTAGATACCTTGCACCTGTCGTCATTGTAATTAATTGAATTATATTTTATAGAACGTGCCAGCTAAGCAGCGCTCACAATTTCACGGCATTATAAATGCAAAAGGCATCAAAAATAGCGGAAATGCAATTAAAATGTGCAAGGAACTGCCAACAACAACAACTCGTACTTGTTTCTACCTGGATCAGGTCCTTGGTTCTCTCCTAGCCTGTCTGTAAGTGTTGGTCTGTAAGTGTGGCTAAGCGCAAATTACCAACAGCTACTTACAGCTAATAGTAAGGATACAGAGAAAAAAGAAGAAAAATGGAAAATGGAAAACCAGCCAACGAAGGCAAGAAAATGCCGCTGCACTATTGCATGCTGTGTCGGACCGGAGAACTGAACTCTATTATGCTTAATTAAGTTTTTCTGCAAGTTGGCACTTGCTGTGCTTCAAGCGGCATAGTTCAAAGAGAGGTGAAAAGTGAAGGAAGAAAGAAGGAAAGTATTTAACATTGTATGCTGAGAATAAGAGCTTGTTTATTCAAACTTGTTAGTTGGCTATTGTGTTATGGATTGGAGAGAGATAATTGGTAAGAAGAGAGTTTAAAAACTGACGAATAGTATTCTACTTGGACTGATTAACAATAGAAAGATTGTCGATATGTTTATTCTCAACAAGCTTACAACTTAATTAAAAATAAATAAATCGCCTTAAGCTCTTAAATTTAATTCATTATATATACAAATAAAACGAGAAGCTGCAACTGCTGCTTAATCTCTGCTAGAAGCATGAACCACATAAACAAATAGATGTATGTTTTTTTATATGGATATATATATTCCGAGCGCCATTCAGAGTTGCATGCTAATGAGGTTAATGCTTGCATTGAACCCAAAACAGCGAGGCCAAAAGATGGCCAACCTCACCTTCCACGTACTTTTACGTTTACCTTTTGCCATCATAAGCGCCGTGTTGGATTTTCAAATGTGTAGCAAAAAAAAAAACCAGCACTGAAAAAGCCAGGCAAATAAACCGACTAGCAGACAAACACACACACACAGAGCAGACTTGAAGAGACCAACTAATCAAGGTAATGAAATCAGTTTTATTTCCACGCTTTTTTTCAGCAAGGTTTTTTCTTTGACGGACTTACAGAAATGCTGCAATGTTGCAGATACATTCGAGGGCATGCAAATAGAACAGGATAAATGTTTGTCAGCAGCTTGTTCAAAGTGAAATGCTGTTAGAGACGGCGTATCTGCTGTTGCCTGGCATTTGGGCTTCTGTAGATATAATCGCTGGAGACTCGTCATTTTGCATTTTACCAGCTAGTCTAATGAGAAGCTTTTTAGATATTAGAAATTAAATGTATTAAAAATGCAATGCAAGTATGAGTTACAGCAGGCAGACAAGGTCTTAATATTCAAGCGTAGAAAACTAAATAAAATTCAATTATTTAAGCCTTAGACTTAAATGAAACGCATATAACTCAACATTTTGGCAAGCTTTCATCTCAGCCGAAGTCTTGGGTTTAAGTTTACCACAGCTAGCATTTCGGAGCAAGACTTCAAATTTTCAGCTCCAAACGCATCGTATCACGAACAGCGGCAACTTCTGAAAATTCAATTAGTTGGCCACAGCAAAAATCTTTGCAGGTAATCTGTCATATTTAATTAAGAAACTTTTCAAACAATTGCTGATGAAATATTGCCGTCACCATCGCGTTGACGCCATATCAATGATGGCTACGCCATAAAGTATGCAACGAACAGTCAAACAACAGCCACAGCACACTCAAGCAAACGTGTGTGTCTTTGTGAGTGTATGTGTGTGTGTGTATTTGGGTTTTCATTGCCGTCTTCTGGGCGCATCGCATAAATTTTATTTGACATAGTTTTTGAGCAGCGTTAAAACCGAAAATAGATTTAGATGCAGACGAAGATGCAAGATACAGTAAGCAAGTCACAAAAACACTCTATAACACGCACACACACAGACGTGTAGGCGAGACGGTTGCAGTTACAGTTGCCCCCTAGGCCATAATTGGTTGCGTCAGTGCATAAGTCACGAGCTCATGCAAGTCCTTCGAATCCTGCTCGAGTCGTTGTCATGACGACAACAAGCACACTCTACAACATACATTCACACACACCCACGCACACCCACACACACATTGCTACTCTTCAAAACGCCTGCAAGTGCTCGTGTGTGTGTGTGTGTGTGTGTGTGTGTGTGTTGGTGTGTGCTGCTCGAAAATACATAGCATTAAAATAGGATAAATGCAAGTTGCCCACTAATTGAATTGCCGACAAGATTTGCTTTCCACTCCGGCCCCACCACACCCCGTTCACATTGAGGCAATGAAATTTTGGTAATTAATATATTCACGTAAGCGGAAATGTGCAACAAACATGTGAGCGACATAAGTTTATTTAACTAGCTGCCAAAGTTGTCCTTGTTGTCGTTGTCATCGTTGTTGCCTTTGGTTTTGGATCTGTTTCGTTTCGGCTGGTAAACTGTTTGCCGCTTTAAAGTTTCCGTGGCTGCAGTTTGTTGAACCATTAAATGCTCATAATGCTTTTGACAACAATATTATGTTTGTTGCAACAGTAGCAACAAGCTGTTTTTACCAAGTTTCGTCAAGCTTTTAACTAGAAAAAATTATGTTGAATAGTTATTTGCATTTTTATTTAAGATTATTTAAAACAACTTATTGTATAGATATTTCTTTAATTCAGTAAGTAAGTATATGTATATTTATCGCAGAAAATCAAGTAACAGCAAATTAAAATCAACCACTTGTAAGATTGAGTCAGGCAACAAGATGCAACTGTCAAACTTTCTTACTTGGCCATAAGTCAATTAGGTAAATTGACTTACCTGAAGTTGTCGCGTCTTTCCTTTCCTCTTTTTTATTTGTGTGTGTTGAATGGCACTTAACTGATTTGTTTGTGGTCTGGCTCCTTCATTTTGGCTTGTAAGGTGCCAATGCGCACAAAGATTTGCTTCTCTGTGTGTGTGCAGACTAAGATGAAGCGTGCTGATTGAAAGACTTTTGGAGGACTTTTCAATACTTGGTGTTTATAAAGTTTGTTTGCTTAATTAACTGTGTGAAACTGAATGAGATGCTGTGTTGGTAAAATTGTAAGAGAAATATTTAATCAAATGCATTAAGTTTGTACCTTGACAAAGCAAACTAATTCGTTAATAAACTTTAAATCAAATAAGGTTATGCTATAGTAGGCATACATTTTTTAATCGCTGACATACTTCACAAGTTTTACGTGCACATTTTTACTCGACAAAAATATATAAATATATTGTAAACTTTAAAAACTTATATTAAACTACTATACACAATCGCTGAGCGTTGGACCACTAAGGCGTCAGCAATAAACACTTTTTGAGGTGAGTGAGTAATGCATATAATCAAGCTTTTGTACATTGTTAGTTATTGTCTGAAAGCGAAAATAGTTTAAGAACTAAATGCATTTATTGATCACCTTGCAAACAGAAATGTTTGTTGTTTTGCGACATTATACACGGCAGTTCATTGATTCCAAATGGTAATGCATGCCACCCAAAATGTATAAAGTTAATTAAATTTGCTTTGCATCGAAAGTGAAATGTAATGCAAACGAGCTGTGCATATTGTAAACAGGCTTTGAATTATTTAAATATATGAAAAGAAATGACAAAAAAAAAACAATGTGCAGCGACCGCAAGCTCGCTGTGGGCATGGCACATGGCGTATGCGTGATGAAATATGTAACGCATTCGCCACAGGGAAAATTGTCACGTTTTTAATTAAACGTGCGCCCAGCCAAACAACACAATAATAATCAATGGCAATGCCAATACTCGTAACAAAAACAATAATAACAAACAGCAAGAGTGAGAAAAAATGAGAAATGAAATTATAATTAAAAAATGAAGAGTGATTTGAGTGCGTGCGTGAAATATGTAATTGAGACCAACACCAAAATCAACAGCAAAAAAAAAAAATACTTACAACCTGTTGTCCAAATTGTTCCATTTAATTTTTGATGGCTTATTTCATTTAAGCCACGCGCAGTGCAACAATTTAATTTCTTACTGCAGAACAAACAACAATTCCCCGCAAAACTTGGTCTATTTGAGTGTCTCTTTAATCTTCACTCCCCTGTTAGCTATCGATTACGTGTTGAGTGCTTGAACGCTTAGTCATTCTCAATTCAACTACGTCATAGTTTGTCGTCTTGTCGCCTAAATAATTCATTTACCTCACACTCTTTGGCTGCATTCAGTTTCGTGTTGCTGCTTTTAAATTTACAACTCACTTTTCACTGCAGAAAATAGCTATGTTATCTGACCGCACCTGTGTCTGTTCACAGCCTTTTCTGGTATTGTGTTCGGCTTTCATTCGAGATGCCTCAAGCTGGTCAAAAGCGGAATAGCAGAGTTCCGTCTTTTTAATTAGCAAATTTTATTATTGAAGGCAAGCAAATGGTTAATAAATAGTAGGCAGTGAAGGAGAAGGAGCAAAGTTCTTGCAGCAATCATTGCTTTAAGTGCATTCCTCTCAAATCAAATCAAAGATAAAAGTTTCCAACCCCTGACTAACAACTGAACTGATTCTTTAATCTGTGTGGCTCAGTCAAAAGCCCAACCCAAAGTGTCAGCTCATAATAGCAGGCACACGCATGTAATCCTTACCCATGGATTGCAAAAAAGCCAACAAGGAGAGACGTCTCTGTCTGTCTGTTGGCTGTCGCTCATTTGACAAGTCATTTGCAGGTCGTAAGTAGAAAAGGCCACTTAATTGTTTTTTGTTTTAATAAGGCCGATGTCGACGCAAGATACAACAATTAAGCACATAAAAAATCATTTAATTATGTCTATCAAACGTCGCATACGGGCGCCTAAAAGCGAACAGCGATAAGTTTTTTATTACACCTCAGCTTTATGTGTATGTGTCCGTGTGTGTGTGTGTGTGTGGGTGAGTCTCATTAAAAATTAACTGTGCCAGGTAACAGACAACCTACAAACAAGGCACCGACAGCAGCAACAACAACTTGTACACAACAAACGATTTTTGAGTCGGCAACTTTACGCTTAAACACCCACATATATGGGTGTGTGCTTTGTGTTTGTGTTTGTGTGTGTGTAGTTTTAATTACCTTTTGCTGCCGTCGTGTGCATCTCTCTCGTTCGACTCGTTGTTTAAGTAATTGTTTGTCATTAGTTAAAATGTTTTCATTTTGCTTCACCGGGCGAATTGGGCCGAGTTCTGCGTGTGTGTGTGTGTGTGTCGTTACACTCTAAAAAAAAAAACTAGATATACTTTATAAATTTCCTCAGTAGGCTTTAGTCATTAATTCAATCTAGAGGTTAAAACTTACACAAAAAATAATTAAAACAAAAACATAAACATTATAAAATCTGAAATATACTCTTCAATCTCTCTCAGCTTTATTAGAGAACACTTTCTCCAACAGTTGAAGAATGGCTTTCGTTGGACGACGCAATGAGAATGGCAAGTTGGTGGATTGCAAGTTGATTTCTGGAATGTGCACCAGCTCAATGCCCATGTCCGATGTGAGTGATGACGATACCGATTCTGGCACATTGAAGAGCTACAGCAATCGCTCCTATATATCGCCCACTGTGCGCTATGTGGCCAACAAGGGGGAAGACAATGAAGATCTGGAAAGCTCTTTTACATATCAAGCCATAAATGCTGAGATCGGAGAGGAGAGTGGTGAGGGTGCCGACGGTGATTATCACCTGGAAATGGCCAGCGATGAGGAGACATTCAAGTGCAGCGAAAACTCTCAGCAAGATGATCTCGACTCCATGGATGGGGAGACAGTGTGCAGCCCAGGCGCTACTGAGGATATACATAGTCTGGACTCGTTTGGTTGTACCCTGGACTGCAAGCCACAGCTGCAGCCAGAGGATACTCAAAGCCTTAGCTCTGTGGATAGCAGCACCTATTGCCATCCCAGTGTTCAGCCGGAAGATTCTTTTAGTCTTGACTTTTCGGTCAGCAGTCTTACGGATCCAGCCAACTTGCTGGACAATAATCCGAATAACAAGGGTCAGTTGACCAATCGCACTTACAACTTAAAGGCAACCACTGTGCGTCGCGAGGATTGCTCCTCGGCATCCACTTGCAGCTGGACAGATATGTATGGTGGTGTTCTGGAGCAATCCGAGGGCACTCGCATGAATATTGTGCCATCCTTAAGTTTGAATATGTCAGCGACCTCTTCGTCCAGTTCGTCAACATTCTTTCGTAATCTCGATGATGGCAAGGAGCGTAATAAATATGAGGACTGGATTAAGCGCAAGGAGCGCCTACAGAAGCAAAAGCAACTGGCTGAGAAACAGGAGAAGGAGAGACGCGAGGCTGAAGATGCGGAGCGCAAACGCATGGCCAAGGAACGCTATGATGAATGGTGCAGGCAAAAGACAATGCAGCAGAAGAAAGCCTCAACTGTTGGCGGCAACAAGAACCCGGACTGCTTCAGCAACTATTCGGGTCTATCGCGCCCGGGTAGCGTCAGTCAGAGCAGCAAGAAGCCGCTGCCCAAGGAAACGCCGGAGGATCGCAGAAAGCGTCTGGAGGAATGGGAACGCATGAAGGCCAAGCAGGAGAAGCGCGAGCACGAGCGTCTGCTCCAGGAGCAGCAGCAAAGGGAGGCTGTGGAACGGGAGCGCCGCGAAAGGTCTCAGGGTGCCTACAGCAACTGGATGAAGACGGCGGCCAAGCGGGGCAAGCCGGTGCCGCTGAATCAGGGATTCGACACCTTGCGTGGCACCATCTCCAATATCTATGTGAATCCTATTGAGTGGGTTTCCAACATTGATCCCAGCGAATCGCGTGGCAATTGACATGCTAAAAAAAAAAACCATACAAAAACATGTTATGTTATAAACAATAATACACACAAATAATACTTACAAGATCCATGTTTATATTGTAGCTGGCAAATTAATAAAGCTGTTTCAAAATATAGTTAGCTTATTTTGCACAGTGTACATAGCCCAGCGATAGCAATTATAATCGTTTTAATTACAAGCCACGGACATTTCATATAAGTGGATACATTCAAGTCTGCCTCCCTGCTGCGCAGATTATTAATAAAAGCCTGAGTTTTCGACCCTTAACAGCAGGCGCTAGCCGAACCCCAAACTGGCCACACTGGCAATACGATAACCTTTAGCCTTGCCATCTAATGGCTTTTTCCCACAACACTTTTGTCTCGTGTGCGAGTTAGTTGCACTTCCTTGTTTGCCAGCCAGCCAGCTAGTTGTTGTCTATTGTGAACATTTTCTATATTTACCGATTTTCCCATTGCCCATTTGTGTGTCAATTTGTGTTTTTATTATTTATTTGTCAGCGTCCATGGGGAGTATGAGTTTGTGAAGTCTGCAAACTAGATGGAGCGAGGCTTAATTAAGCTTCAACTCCCTCTCAACTCATACGACTCACACACTTTTATTTATGCAATTAAGCAAAGCGTTGTGTGTGTGTGTGTAATAAAGTCCAGCTAGGTAAAATCTTTGATTAATTGTAGTTTTGTTTACATGATGAGAGACCAAAACCCACGCCTGATTATATATGTTCAAAGCTAATTTATAGCTTGTATTATGTATTAGGCCAGGCTCTTTTAGTTTTTTTCTCTTCACCATTGAGGTGATTATGGTGTGGCATTGTCCTTGTTTTGTTCCTGTTCTTTGCTAAGCTTTGGCAATTTGTTTACATGGGTTGCTAATCGCTTTCCAGGCCTCATCATTATCATTATTGTGGTCATTTATAATTAGCCTTTTTATGGTCTCTCTTTCTCTCGCGCTCTGTCTAGTGAATTAAATATATGGCTTACTTTAATAATTGAGCTCTTTTTTTTTAAATCCATCTTATTGGATACACAAATCATATCTATTGCTGGCCAACAGGCGCCCTATTTCTTGTTTCTTCCTGGGCTATAAACTTTAATGTTCTATCGTTAAATGTAAGCACGACAAAGTCGCAAGTCCCCAGGAAGAAACAACTAATGGGCCATTGTGTATGAGCTCAGATGTGGCCTGAATCATGGCCATGACAATGCCAGACTGTTAATGTGACTGCTCCAGCAGCAATATGTGTGTTTTTTGATTATGTTTATTTATTTTTTATTTTATTTTAATGGCCATCTATAAATTAAAAAACAATTTCTGACATGCCGCAGAACTAATGAAGGCTTTAAGGAATCAACGCTTGCTACACGCATTTAAATTAATTTTCGAACATTTAAATAACAATCAAGGATATGCGTGCGTGTGTGTGCTTGTGTGTGTGTGTGTTTCAGTGTTCAAGCAACAAACACACACACACACATAATAATGTATAAATGCAGATTAACACAAATTTGCGCATTTTAAATGCAAATCAAAAGCAGTCAACGGCAGTGAACGATGAACAAACACTAAAACACAAAAAAGAGAAACGAAAGCAAAACAACAACAATTATAATAAATAAGCACGAAAAAAAAGAAAAATTCGAAATGATTTGCTTTGGGGCCAACAGCACAACGAATATTAATAATAAATCTCAAAATGCTCATTAACTTAATTACTGTGTTTATTTTCATTGCCCTTCCGCTAACTTCGCTTCATCGTCATCGTCATTGTTGTCGTCTCTTGGCCGATTTCCCTTTGAGTTTTTCGGCAGCTTTCAACTGTTTGTTTTTGGTTTTGCTCTGCTTTCGATTTCTCTTTGTGTGTTGTGAAATGTTTTTGTTTGCTGCGTCACGCAATTTTTATTGCTCCCCTTCAGACATTTTTTTTTTGCTGATAAACAACTTGGCCAAGAAAAAATAGCCCCCAAACATGGAAAAAATTGCGCGTCTTTAACCTTAATGTGTATTTAAGTAATGTTAATTGTGTGCAGAGCTGCCAGCTGTCGCCAGTTGGCTTCATTCCGCATTTTCCTTTAACCTCATCATCCTTCGTGCTGTTCTTCATTTTGGCACAATTTGTTGTTTTCTTTGTTGTAATTATGTTAATTTTTTTATTGTGGTTCGCTAGAAGCGTATCTTAATGTTGTGTTATGTGTATCATCAAATTGTTTTATATAATTGCTGGCTACTTGTTAATTGAATTTCAAGTGAGAAACGTTTGGCAAGCATTAATTATAAAGGCTACCTTATATAACTTTTATAGCTGCCATTTTGTTTTGACTTCAAGCTAGTTTCATTTCCCAGCGATAATGTGTAAAAGATAAAAGTCTTGAGAGCTTTGGCAGAACAAACACCAATAGGAGCCTAGAAACAGACAAGTACTTTAAAACCGCTTTACACTAAAAACAATAAGAGGTGCTTTTTGATAGCCCAAATAATAGGCAGTCTCGCACATCTCAATGACAAACTAAACACACAAAAATTGTGTTCAGTGCTTACTTGAAGCAAGATCAACAACAATTGCATTGACGCTGGCTGTCGCAACAACAAATTGTACAGCGAAGATCCGAGAATGAGCAACGCTAGAAGTAAAGTAACGGTGAATAACAATTGCAATAGCCCAGTAGGACTTTGAGCAGGGGGCCTGGGAACCCATGATATACAAAATACATGTGTGATCTGCAATCAAATATAAAACATGCAATGTAATGATGCTTTTCAAATCAAATATCCCAATCGTAATTGCACTTGGCTACTCTATATATATTTTATATGCACCTTTTTTAAAAAAAATACGCGCCGGCCAGATAAAACGTGCTTTCATGCAAATATCGATCTCTTTGAGCATTTTTGGCCTTATTTTGTTGGTGTTGTTAGTGTTGTTTTTGTACGTTGCAATCAGGAAACAAGGCTTAATACCTCATAGCAGTTTGACATTATTAAAATGCACATTATACGGGTCAGGCAGCAAGGTGTGTGCGAGTATACCGGAAAAGCGCTTTAGTAAGCCATGCATACAACATCTACTATGATGCATATTTACAACAGTTTAACCTTGAGATTTATATGTACAATATACGTACTGTCAGATATTTGCACACACAATATTATGCATGGGTCAGGATCCTACACACAGACACACACAGACACACATGCACATGCACAACAAAAATGAATGAACAAAAAGAAAGAAGAAAAAAAAGAGAACTCTATGAAAAGGGCAGTAAAAACGCGTTGGCTCTGAAGGATAAACAAAAACAGTGCACGTAACCCGCTCAGGTGGTTGAATATACATATATCAAATTTGGGGGGTGGGTCAGTGGGATAGCGTCTGCTGTGGTTGCAGCTGTTTTGGCATGTTTGAAAATTCCTGGAAACAAATGTAATAAAAACTACTCGTAATACACCAACACACACACACACACACACACAACCGTGTGTGCTTGAGTTTTTATTAGCTGCGGGCTTGAAGAGTTTCGTTACGTTACGTTGAGTATTTTTTTTTGGTGTTGTTGGTATTTTTTTTTTGCGTGCTGGCCTGCACTTAAAGTAAACTTAATGAAAGAATTTTTTGGTTTTATTTCGAATTTGTTTAAGCACTCATTCGGATGTATATATTTCATATTAATGCGCCTGCTTAGCGTTTTGACTTGATTGACTGCCAAGGCAGTCGAAAGACGTTTTGTAAGCAGTTTTAACTGTTTAATAAAAACAAAAGTTTGTGTTTTTTTTTTTGCTTTTTGTTGTTGTCACTTAACGCTTTAAAGTTTATTTATCATATATATAAATATACCTGTCGATTTGCCATTTACATGTGTTGCTTATACATATAGTACAATAAGTAGCTATGTTTTGTTTTGGTTTGGTTTTTTATTTTACCGCCGTTTAAATAACAATATTCTGCTTTTTTTTTTTGCTCATTTCCTTGTTCATTGTTGTTTAATATACAATTGCATTACAGGTATGTATAAATAAATATGCACTTTATAATTGTTTTAACACTCGCACTACATTTTAATACATTTAAGCTGTATAGCATTTTTTTTTTGTTAAATTGCTTTTTAAAGATATTTTTGTGTGCGCTTTTAATATATATATGTATATATTACAATATAAACTTGGCATTTGTGTGTGTGTGAAGTGTATTTATATTTGGAATTTGTAATTGCTTGTCAAGCAAATAATTAACTCGATATATATATTTGATATATAATCGCAATGTTTGCTAATTTAAGTAAATGATATGTATGATGCATAATTTCTTAATTTTAATTTTCTTCTTTTTTTCTCGTTAGTTTTTTGTTGGCCTGGAACGCTTGATGTTGATGTTGTTGAAAGCAGAAGAGAAATTAATTGAAACTAGTAAAGATATAATTTTAGTATTTTGTTTATTGTTCGCTCTGCTCGCTCCAAAATATTATTGCACTTAGAAACTAGCTGCCTTATTCGAATTCGAATGCAATAGTTATACATTCATTTTAGCTGCAATTTAATGTTACTTTGCACACATACAGTCTCTTTAATTATGTCCACATGGCTTATACAAATTTACAATCAATACATCGCCCATTCCTCTTATCAATAGGAAAAAATATTATTTGCTGTACGTTTTATGTACATGTGCCATAGATCAGATGTATATATTTTACAGTTTACATAATTCAAGCTAAACTTATGCTAGATATTCCTTGAACAGCTTGAACATGCACGCGTAGGGATTAGGAAGCCTTGTTTGACTTATTTATCGTACTTATTATGATATATGTATATATAGTATTTGTGTTGGTTTATTTCAACTTTAACTCTAAGCCATGTGCCATAAATCAGCACCAGCTTCTAACGTTTTTTTTTTTTTTGGCATTTGACAAACTCAATCAAGCCAAACACCATCATCGCATTGCCGTCTCCAGCTTCAGCTGCAACTGCAACTCCAACTCCAACTTCATCTCCGACTCCATCGGATTCTGCTTAATCTCTGTTAGCGCTTGGCGTCTATGTCAGACATGTGTCAGTGCTTGTGGCAACAATGCCAGTTGGCTTGCCTCCAGTAGCTGCGTCAATGTCCCTGTCCCTGTCCCTGTCCCTCGCATCATCGGCACCATCACAAGCAGGAGAACTGGAAGCAGCCAGCTTAGGGTCTGTCCAGGGCGACTGACGTGCCGGGACACAGCTGCCGATGTACCATAGATGCCTTCAACACTCTCCGCACTGAGACTCAAATCAGCTGTGGGCGAGACATGGCAAGCAGAGGCAGGGGAAAATGTTAATGGGCTTGGCGGCTTAACAGCGGAAATTGGCTAAGCTAGCGAGAATGATGTTTTCTTGTGGGCGGTCGGTCGGTCGTTCGGTCGTTCGGTCGTTCGGTTCTATTGCAAATGATTAGCTGGGCGGTGATTTGGTTAACTGACATTTGACAAGTCGGAGATGGCAAAATGAACCTTTTTAACAACAATGGGTCAAGCAATCGGGTTTAAGCAGTCAATAAGCCAACAATTTACATTTAAATTTATATTTATTACCGTATTAAATGAAATTTCTCAACTCGCATTCAAATACACAACTCAATTAGGCCATAAAAATAGAAAAACTTTCGGCACTTAAGCTGAACTTTCCCTAACTGCCCCAGTTCCCTTGGCCAGTGCTCACATTTCGGCCACAAAAGAGTATTTACAAATCATTAAATTGCCATAAAGCCAAACCGAGCGTGTTTATTGATATACAATTATGCGGCCCTCCCGGGCAGAAGCCACAACTTTTACCTGCTCCAAAAAATAAAAACGAAGTGAATTGCAACGTTTCCATTCTGCTTCCACTTATTTGAAGAACCTTCTCTCTCCTCATCAAACCCATCTTATTTCTGGTTGTATATATATATTTTATTGGTCTTGCGGCTCGCAAATTAGTGTGAAAATCTGTTAAGCAAGCGGTGAAAACCGTTCAGCTCACAATGTCGCTTGGTCCTAGGTTACCAAATTTGTGTGTTTCTTGTTTTCTTTTTTATGGCATTTGTCCCGTCTCAAGTGGCCTGTTAAGCTGCAGCTGGGCAAGGGCATGGGCGTTGTGGTTACGCTGACTGAGGGTTGAGTTTGGCCTCTCGACCATAAATGCTTGAAATATGGCCCGTAACCCTAATCGCTCTAACGCACACACCCAACTGACACAGACAGTGTGAAGGAAAGATAGATAGAGCAAGAGAGAGAGGGAAGGAAAAGAGATGAGCACATTGAGTTGGCTTACCTTTTCGCTTGCCGGGATTCTCAGTGTCCTCGCCGCTGTGCTCCTGTGCCCGGGACGAATGATACATTTCCGAGCTTTTCGTTCGCTTTTTGCCTGTTTATTTGTTTATTTTTTTTTTTTTTTGGTGTGTAAAATTATTGAATTGCGGTTAAGTTTTTTCGTTTCTATCTCCATTTGCAAATGAAATGCATATTTATAAAAGAAATTTCCTATAAAGTTTGTTGCTTTTTCATTCCCAAGTCTACTTCGTATAAGCCCGCTAAAAACCGACTCTTCTAAACCGACTGTTTCACCTGTTTCGTGGCGTTGACGATTCGAAGCGGATTTGCATGCCAAATGAATTATTTATGCCTTTTTCACCCAGCTCTCTCTTGGTTTGTGTTTTGCTTTTGTTTTTTTTTTATGATTCCTACCTAGCCTGGCAAAGTGAAATATTTGCCGCTCATCTTAAATTTATGCCGAGTGTCTATTAAATCTCGCTTTTCTCGCGCCTTCTTCTTTTATTTCCTTCCCTCTGTCTGCCATACGATTTGAGTGCAGATACTAAAAAAAGTATTCCCTGGAAGCCTAGCATTCGGAAAATACCTTAGACTTACCTTTATGTCGCGCCTCAAAGTTCTCCACATAGTTAACCGCATTGGGTGGTATTCCTGTTGAATGTGTATTAGTTAAAACAAAACAAAAGGATTATGTCTAACACAACTACTTACTGTATAGCTTGATGGCACCATCTGTATCGCCTAATGAGTTCTTGGCCACACAACGATAGGCTCCAAACTCCGCCTGTGACAATGGATTGATGTGCAATTTCATGGAGCTATGATAACCGGCGATTTCTGTAACATTTGCCGAGTATTTGCCGCCTGACAATTGACAAAAAAAAAAAAAACAAAACGACTTCGTTATCGTTAGCACATTAATGTATTTTAAGTTGAAATAGTCAAACTAATTATTGTTTAATTGAAACTTTGCGTTATTAAATAATTAAAAGCATGTCACGCGCATTGCCCGAAACTCTGAGTATGCAAAGTGGGCAGAAAATGGCATTGACAGGCGCCGAGCCGGCAAATAATTTATGCACGAACACAAATGACACACCAGGAGGAGAAGGAGTGCTGGGGATTTATGCTACTACAAGCTGCCAGTTAAGCCAGCACAAATAATATAAAAAAAAATAAATGAAATTTATTTATTTACATTTATGATGGCACAATTTAAAATGAAACAAGTGACAAACTTCTCGGCTCGTTGTCGACGGTTAAGCTCACATGCCCCAGACAGTGGCGCAACCACACAAGTGTGGCAGACAACCGTCATTAGGTTTTTGCGTATGGATCTGTGCTGGGCAGAGGTTTGAGCTGGTGTTTTCAGTCATATAACTAAATCAGCTAATTAAAAACTTTTTTCTCCAAAAAAAAAAACACTCTGCACTCAACGGTCATCATTTTGGTTACTTTGTGCGGTCTCGACTCTTGCTGAGGTTTGTTGTTGTTGTTTGTTTGCGCTGCATCCATTGGGAGATACTTGCTGGCAATGCCAACAGAGTCTCCATGAGTGGCAAATGTGGTCTGCTAATGTGTTTGCCGCGGATTATGAATTGTTTAATGATAATTTTACATTTGCACAGGCAAACAATTAAATTGCAGGTGAACTTGCAACTTACCAGGTGGCACTATTTCTCCACGTTCACGTGTCCAATAGTTTATGGACTTGGGATATGCCTCCGATTGGCATTCCAGCGTCACATCCTTGCCCTCCACAGCGCCAATTAGTTGATTCTGCACAGTGATAGTTGGTGGAACTGAGCCACAACAGCTTATTAACAATTGTTAGTCTATAGTTTATAATCTTTACTTACAGTGAACCACAAGTGTTATTCTCTTGCTCACCGAAGGCGGCACTCCATTAGAGGCTATGCATAAATAGGCGCCCATATGCTGACGCTTAACAAGTGGTATAACCAAATCTGTGCCCTCAATGCTGGGAACTGGAATATAATAAAAAAAAAACAGACAGAGTATAATGTTAAGTACTCGCTACTTGATAGTTTAAAGTAGCTATACAATTATAAACATAACTACACAAATGTGGCAACTACAAAATGTTTATCCATGTAATAATAGTTATAACATTCGACTAAGCTTTTTTCATGCATATTGTCCGGCTTTATATTTGTACAACAAAAGTGCCATACAAAAGCGAAAACTTTTAGCGACTTTTATGATGCTGTTTGCCATTCGGAGCGGCCTTTTGCTGCTGCTGCTGCTGCTGCTGCCGTTGCTGCTGCTGCTGCTGTAAAGGTTCATGCAAATATCCTGTTTTGATAGTCGAACTCGGTTTGTATTATATAAATTGCATAGTTGTATATATGTACATACATATTAAGCCGGCAGCAGCATAGACTGCAAAGTGCACTATGATGATGATATGGATATGATGTCCTCTATCTATTTATGTGTGTGTGTCTGTTGGTGTTTGTGTTTGGGTGTACCGGAAACGGAAGTGCTGGCTAGTTTTGCGCTTGATATTGTTACGTATGCAACGGTAACGGCATATCCATACACATATATATATATATATATATGTGTACGAGTAATAAGCTGATTTTTCGTTTATTGATTCGCACAGGTCAGAGGTCGCGACTTTAATAGCAGAATCGCCAGCCGCATTGCTTATTAGCCTACAATACCTTCTTTTTTTTTGTTCTTGTGTGTGTGTGTGTGTGTGTTTGTTTGTGGTCATTAAACGTAATAGCCAGGAAAAACGTGTAATTTGGTTTGGTTGAAATGAACAGCAAAGTCGCGCCACGCTAAAATAGCATAAAAACTTTATTCGGGCGCCATGATTCCATTGGAACACAACGAAACCAAATAATCAAATTTCAAATAAAAAAAAAAAACAAAACTTTTGCTCCACAAAGCGGAGCAGGCAATTTTAAAAGCAACTGCAGAAATCCGCCAAAAAACAGACTATTAAATACGCTACGAAATATAAAAAAATAATGGTTTTTCTATTCAGGTTTTTTAAAGGCAAATAATTGTAAAAAGTATTATATTATGCTAATTTAAAGAGTATTTAAAAAGCGAGAAAAACTCCTCATAGTGTGGATTAAAAATCGTTTCGCGTACTTCAGTAATCCAACTGAGTAGGTTTTTTTTTTGTTGTTTTTAAACAGGGTGGCAGACATATTTAAGCCATAGTGAAAAGGTCATTTTGCCAACTTTTGTTCTATTTATGCTGATTTCTTTTTGTTGTTGTTTTTTTTTGACCGTTGCTTTTTTTCGCTAGGCAACCTTTGATTTTGGCCTTTCGTGTGTACTTTGATGGGGCTCGACCTGTTTAAGCATAACTCATGCAATGGCCTACACTGAGCGAAGCGTGGGTGTCGTAATACATATTAATCCTTACATGGTTGTCAATTAGTTTGAATAAGTGATTATGGCATTCATTTGAGTTTATTAAAAAAAGAATTATGCATTTCTAATGAATAAACATATGAATGATTATTTTTTTAAATTTTTCTGATATATATATTGTAGTAATAAATATATTTTTAAATGACAAGGATAACAGTTTTTCAGCTAGTTTCTCTCTCGAGGCCAATTAGAAATCTGTTTCCACTCACACACAGCCAGCTTTGATGACTAACCACTCGCTAATTTTGTCAGTGCAGCCATCAAACGTCATCATTCGAGTCAAAGGCAATGGACCTGTATGTGGTGGTGCAGCAGCAAAAAAGTGGATACCATGCAGGTTGGAACAGTTGCTCCAGCGCCCGCTGCTAGTTGTGCACTGTTGTGCACTTGTCTGCTGGCTGGGACTATAACCCAGCCAGGGCTACTACCTTTTTGTGTAAAAGTACTCCAAAATGTTGGAAGCACAGTCGGCAGTCATTGGGCAACAACAGCAAAAAGTACTTACCTACCACTCATACATACAATTGCATACACACACACACACACACACACATGATACTGCTGGCAAACCCAAAAACTTCATCCCAAAGCCATTTGACTTACCCTGCTCGCCGTTGGCCAACTCGATGGCCACTCCACTTTCACGTCGCCATGTAATTGTCGGCTCTGGTGAACCGGTAGCGGCGCATTTGAGCGTCACGTTACTGCCCTCGCGTACGACCATGTCCGTGCTTGTAGGATAATCTAGGATATCCGGCGGTACTGCACCGGGCAACAACAACAGCAGCAATCGGGTTTCGCCATTGCAATCCAGGCCGCCAGACGTTTGTCGTTGTCGTTGGTTCGTTGTTGTTGTTGTTGTTGTCATCACAGGCAGATAATGTTTATAACAAATATATATATATATTATTATTATTTAAAAATCGCATTGCAAGCCGCATGAAAGGAGAAGGAAGAAAGAAGAGAATACAAATAAAATGACAGTTAAATATGAGCTGCATTGTCACGTAATTTTAAATACGGCACATAAGTATATTAAATTTGTACTTAATATTGCATTTAAATAATTTGCACTCATTTTTCACTCAGCCGGGCAATCTGATTCATATTCATGTGTCCCAAAAGATATTCTTGCACACACACACACACAAATGAGTCCTTGTCGTCGCCTTTGTTTGAAAGGACAAACTTTTTCACTTGTCCCGGCGCCGAAACAAAATACTACAGAAAAAAAAAAACAAAAAACAAAACTGAATAAAAATAAATTATATATTCACGTAATATGACCACGACCATAGCGGCGAATGTTTGCGCCCTCAGCGGAAAACCTATGAACCGGGAAAACGTAATAATGCCGCTGAAAATATCAGGGGGAATGAACAATGAAGTAGCGGGCAGCGGGAGGGCGCTTCTTCTCCCACCTACATGTGTGTGTGTGTACTGTTTGCATATATATAATATGCCGCAATTATGTGGTCGGTAAATGACCAAAAAATGTGCTGGTGTTGACAAACAGCTTGTTATAGTAGGGTGAGCCAACAGACGGACAGATTGGCAGCAAAGGCAAACGGGTAGAGGGTAAGTAGAATGTCTGTGTGTGTTCGTGTGTGTGTGTGCAGATGAACTGTGCTGACCACTGAACGGTCATTAAGTGACCAAGGTTGGGGCTGAAAGGGGGAGAGAAGAGAAGTAAAACAAAACTGGACTTGCACCAATTAGCAGGTAAGACTGGAAAACAAAGGGGAACAAGCACAATATTACAGCTTAAAAGGCTTACGATTTGATTGTTTGTAAGCGTAACTGTAACTTGACGAAAGCTTCGTTAAGAACAAGATCAAAGAGCAACTGATCGAAGCGTCAGTGTTCGTGGGTTAGAGAATGTTATCAATATGCCAAAATAACCTATTCAGTTGTCATGTCCTTTATTTGCAAAACAATTGTATTGGCCGATAAAAAACTGCTGGCTTATACTTTTTCTACATGGAAATCTCATCAGCTTAAATGACGGTCAGGCCGAAATGCCTTTTTGTATGGGTGCGCGTGTATATCATATACATTTTGTCATTTTCTGTACGTATATGTGTGTGTGTGTGGGTGTGTGTGTGTGTGTTTGTGTGTGGGAAATGGCATTCAAACGGACGGAGCTGCCAACTGTGCGACCGCTGCCGTTTGTCGTCGGCTGTTTAACTGCACTTGGTCACGAAAATCATCAGCACAAGTTCCCCACTCCGTGCTCCCGTCCACCCATCCAACCTCAGTGCTACTTCTTGTTGCTGTTGCTGTTCCTGTTGCTACTGCTGCTGTGGTGGCCTGATTATCCACTGCAAATACACACAGTTGATTATAGTTTTTCGTGTTTGGCGCAAAAGGTCCGAACCGGAGCGGAGTTGCATGGCGGCTAAAATATTTAGCGCGTTGATTTAGATTTTCCAGCGAAAAGGTATTTAGGCAACTGAAAGTGCTTGGTTTGGGTTCGGGTTCGCGGGGTAGGCAATGGTGCTGTTGGAGGGTACGTTGTGAAGACCACAAATGGACAACTGGTTCGCGGATTCGCAGCGTTAACCATTTCCTCAGCCGGACACATTTCTTACTGCACCGTGCACCGTGCACCATGCAACGTGCACCGTGTACCGTGTACCGTGTACCGTGTACCGTTTTAATTCAAAATCAACAATTTCTGCGGTTCAGTGGACGGTTAAACATGTTTAAGCAGTCACAATAGACTGGCAAACTGTGGAAAACTACGGCGAGTGGAGTGGCGGGTAGCAATGGCCTTCCACTCAATGTGGTGGTGTGCATTAGCCAGCGAATGTTTCATAAATGACGTAGCGAACTTAAATTCCAAACGAACTCTCAATTGCCGCGATGCGGAAACGTTTTGTTAGCCATCGCTTGGCTTATTTATTTATGTATATATTTATTTTTTTTCGCATACAATGGTTAGCCGCCCTGGCAACCAGGCGTATGATTGTTTGACAAATCAAATGAAAAGAATCAAGTTTTGTTTTCTTATTGTCTTTGGTTTAAGTTACTCACCCACAACGTCAAGGTAGCCCATTTGGCTTTTCATTGGATCCGTATTTATTTGGCACATGTACCTAAAGTATTTTCAAATCTGTATCAAATCATAGTAGCTTATCATATAGAAACTTACCATCCCTTATCCGATTCCTTGATATCCCTTATGCGCATTGTCCAAGTCTTGTGCTCGGAGTTGGCAATGCCAATGCGTTGATTTTTGGTTATAACATGATTTTGTATTGTCAATATTGTTTGGGTATCGACGCGAAGCCACGCAACCTGTGTGTGGGAAAGTTAACAGTAGTAGTCGTTTAATAAGTATCTACAATATTAATCAATCTACCCTTATGTTGTTGGTAGTTAAAGCCATTTGTGAGGGTAACTTCTGCTCGAAATGAGCACTAAGAAGTTTTAACAGCTGTTTTCCGGACAAGCCTTCTTTTATTTCTTTCTTTTTGGTTCCCAAACCTTAGCAGAAAGCTTAATTTAAGTATTTGTGAATAACAATTCAATGTCATGCTTGGAAACAAATAAGTATTTAGCTTCATTTATTATTAATTGTCGTCAATTGTTGGTTGCGTTACGTTACGTTACTATTTATTAGTATCTATTTAGTTGAACCTAAAGGTTACTTCTTCTTTAGGTTCTTGTGAAAGCTTTCCGGCTAAGTTTTAAACAGCACCTTTGGTCTATTTACATAAAAAAGCCAAATTGCTAGCTATAAAAAGCTAAACTTATATGTTTATATGAAGTATAAAGCATGCAGCATTGCATTGCAATTATCCAAAAATCTATTCCAAGAACCAAATATTCACTTATGACTCTTAAAGTCTTCAACTAGCTTTGTCACGAACTTACACACACACACACTGTTGACAGTAATTGTACAATTACGCGGCTAAATTATTATGCGATAAAGCACGCAGCATGCAAGCTGAGCCTCAAATATACATATACATAAGTATATTTGGTATATAATAACTAACAGCGCTTTCTACTCACTTCACTACAGCCCCCTCCCTTAAGAAATACCTCTTTCGTTGAACACTTTGCATGTGTAAATGTGGCAGACGTAAGGGGGTGCTGGTGGTGGGTTGGAAAACGGCTAAAGCCCAAGCTTGTTAACACGTAAAGCTATTTAGGCAATCTCAATTTCAGTTCATATACATATAAATGCATAAATAATACAACCTATCGATGTGCTAATGGTTTAGCCTAATAAATTATTGAATTTGACTTGAAGAAGGGGTAGCGTGGGGGGTGGGTGTAGCAATCAGGATATCAGGTAAAAAGCCCAAAATCTCAACATACTGTCAGCCCAAAAGTAAGTAATTACACCCAAGTGCCTGCTCAATTATCTTTGAGCAGAACATCGCTTAATTGTGCAGTGTAGTAACGTTTAGAGGGGTGGGTCGTTTGTGGGTGGGGTGTTGTTAGAGGGGGTGCTGGGCAGAGGGGGTAGCCTGCAGACAGAACAAAGCTTTGCACTTGAATGGTGCTTTACCTTTTGGCTTTGTCGAGTAGAGCTAGACTGACAAACAGACAGACAGACAGACAGTTGCAGAAACGATGATGAAGCATGACGACCCTCAACCCTTAGTTCCTACACCCTCACCCTCACCCCCACCTGTATAACTGTACAACCCCTGATTATTCAGAGCGTTTTCCCCTCTTCGCTTAACACATTCGCATTCATATTTCAATTACTTTTTATGTGATTTTCGCTCTTTGTTATTTTGCTAAGCTCTCTGTGTATACATTCCTATTTATGCTTTTATTTTCACTTTCATTTCCATTCAATTCAACGCCGCTCTTGTTGTTGTTTTTGCTGTTGTTTTGGTTTTGTTTTGGGTGTCGAGATTTGGTCTTTGAGATTGCGAGCTTTGCGTCTGGCTAAAGGTAAAATGCTAATGAATATTAATGCGACCGGTTAGGTTTTTGTGGCTGCTTATTGAGTGTGTAATCGAGCCAAGGGTAGATAGATCCCTGATTTACGTTACATTGACTAACCTACCTTATATGGTCCCAGGTCCTGAACGACACAGGTGAGAAAAGCATCACGTCCCACGGGCGCTGTCACATTTGCAATTGGATAGCTAAACTTGGGATCAACTGTAATAAAGAGTCAGAGAGAGCATTCAAGTTGTCATATCAATAAGCCAAGGCTGATTCAATGTTAATTGGCTTATAGAGCGGTAAAGAAAAATAATAGAAATAAATCATAACAAACCTATTATTATTATGATTGGTTTTTGTATTTGGTTTAGTTATTTATGCTGTTATTAATTGCCAACGTTTATTGGGGTGGATTATTATTGAGCTGGTGCTACTGAAAAATGTATTTAACATATTGAAAGGCAGATTAATTTTGATTGCAACGAACAAATCCATGTTGAAATACTGATATCTAATTGGCTTTTATAGCTAATTAATTCATGGAATGCTGTAAATTCGCATTTTCTACTGAAAATTGTATTGAAATTATAGCTTAACGAATATTGAATGCTTCAATATTCAGCAGTTTGCATTGTTTACACGTTTATCTAATCATATAATTATCATTTACTCGAATGTAAAAAGTAATTATTTGATATTGTGAAATTTGGCTAGTGCAGCCCTGGTCAGTCAGCTGTTATTAAAATGCAATCGATAGTTTTGCTGTATGTTAAGCGTTGAGTTTCGTTAAGTTGACTTTCAGTAGACGCAGATCACTTGATTTGAAAGGTTGTGGGGTTAAATGGCAAATAACTACAACTTACCAATTACTTCAGCTGGCACATCGATCCTCTGTAATCGACATTCCTGGCACATGACAGTTAATAGCACCAAAAGCAAACCAATTGTTGCATTTGCCCAGCTCTTAGCTGGTCTAAGTTTTTGTGTATATTTGATAGTCATCTTTAGACACTTTATACCTATTAATTTGATTTTATTTTCTATATGTCTTGTAGATTTCACATGTTTATTTCATTGAAGTCAACGCCCAACTGTAGCCAAAAGATAAATGTAAACTTGAACCTTTAATGGATGAAAATTATAGGGAAAATAAGGATGAGCGCAGAGCTCAGTGACCGTTGAACCCATTCAATGCCTTTAGGTTATGCGTTTAACTGTTTCTGGTTGCGGGCTCTTTCGTTGTTCCGTTGGGCCGTTGGTAATTGGCCATCATTAGCGCGCCTCTGTTGGCATAAACTTCTGCTGGCTGTCTGTGTGTGTGTGTGTGTGTGTGTGTGTGTGTAGGGAGCCTTGTTGCTGCTCTTGCTATTTATGCGTGCAAACATAGCGAAAAGTTCAACAAAAGTACTTGAAAACAGAATTGAAACTACGACGCAACAATGGGTGGTGGCCCGGTGAGGCAAACAATAATCATGCCGTCGAAAATACGCTAAATTAAAAAGTTTCAAGTTTAAAGCGCCCATTGGATCCGGATTCCCCGATCTAACCCTAGGTTTCCCCCATTTGTTGTCCATTTTCTTTGGCTTGACTCGGCTTGGCTTGGCAAGAGGTTTTTGCGTGTTCAGGCTCTGTAAATTGTATAGGCGAGCAGCTGGTGGAAATTACCTGCGACCTGCAACTATCTGGCAAAAGGTGTTGCATGTTGCCCCCAAGGCACACACACACACACACACACTGGGGCCAAAACTGTTTATGGAACGGAAATGAAATGTTTCGTTTGTGCCGCATTCTGTACGAGTGTGCATGTGTGTGTTTGAGTGTGTGGGTTGCCTTTGACTCTCCATGCAAACGCCGTAAATAAAGCATAAAATCGTGCAGAGTTCGTCTGCTAAGTCTGAAATAGTTGCGCTTTATAGTTTGCATTCGCCATTTTCTATCGCCAGCTATTAGACTGAATGCACGTGACATATGTCAACTGATAGCTGATATATCTGACGCAATGCAGTTGTAATTGCGACTGTTTGGAAATTTCTTTTCTCATATGTTAGAAAACTATTTTTTTTTATATATCTTCTCCTGATCTGCGCTCAAAACAGACAGACGCTCTAGCTCTGTTAAACAACAGTTGCTTAACATTGCTCTTACATAGCTTATCGATCTTATCGATACTTTTATACTCAAATGGCTCGCTTAAGTCTTAGAGTGTTTGACTGCTATTATAGTTAGTTAATGCTATTGATAGAAGTATTTTATATCTTACCCAATTAGCTTTACAAACACAGCACAATGGTGTCGCCCTTAACAACAACAACAACAACAACAACTAAAAAGAGAACCTTGCTAAGGCTTCTGCCAACAAATAAGATTTACATATCTGGCCAATGAGCCATACTCTACCAGGTAATAGGTATTAGCCAGGCGGCTCGTCTGTCTGGAACGTCTAAACTACTGACATGGCCCGCATGCTCTAAATTATTAATAATATTGCCATGCCTATTTACAAGACAGTTTTTTTTTCGTTTTTGTGTCTGACAGTCTCTAGCCCAGTTGCCTCGTGTGCCTTGTGTGTATCGCCTGACATTACAGGGGCAGCTGACACAAGCTCTCAGCTTGGGGCGTGCAGCAAAGTGTACAAAGGACACAGGCGCACACACAGACACAAGCCGGCAAGCTGAAAAACTTTGCTTTCAATTGCATTATAGGCCAGGTGAAAATCAATATAAAATCATTGTGTAAGACAAAGCAACAAACAATTTTTAATGAAATGTCATTTTAAAATTGTTTCTGTCAGTTGCGGCCGCCACAAAGTTGACTTTTAATTCCCATTGAAAGTTATTCATGTTTGCATGCCAAGCGTGCAACAAGGTCCTTACAATAGGGTCCTTATGACAATAAAATTCTATGCTCTATCTTAGCAATAATCTCTGTAATGGTTCGAGGGATAACAACTTTCTTAAGGTCGTTCAAATCATTCAACTTAACAAGCTGAAATTCCTTAAAACAAATTTATGTCACATTATAAGCGCTACTCATGGAATTTTGTAAGGGAACCCTCCAAAAAAAAAATAGTCGTTTATTATGTTTATGTTTATCGTTTCGGACATGCAAAGGCAAGTAGCCAAAAGTATGCGGCACAATTTGTATAATCAGCTGTTGAATTATGTGCAAATTGTGTGTAGAAATTGTGTGCCACACTATCTCTCTCTCGCTTCCTCTCTCTCTATCTATTTGCTGTCGCTGTGCACAAGGTCAAAACGTTGCATTGTTGCATTTAAGCGCTGCGCGTGTGAACGCCTCAGGTTATGCAGCACAAAATGAAACTTGCTGCAGATGCTGCTTATGCTGCCACACTCTCTTGCACGATTCAATTTTCAACACACACACACACACACACATACACACATTAATTAGCACGTGATATATTTTAGCGCTTATCGCGATGCAACTTCGACATTTTTCAAAAATTATTTTCTTCATACTCGCCAGTGTCCGGCACAACACAAAATTACCATACTCTCGTATATCAAAATGTATGTTCCACTGCTTGGCCGCCAAGGCTTAAATCGCCTTTTTTTAAGCCCCTACCCTTCCCACCCCTACTCGGCTAGCTCGCATTCATAAGCGCCTACAGCACGGAAGTTGATTATTATCGCTTGTTATTAACAACGGCAACAACAACTGACCCCCGAGGCCATAATAAGCCAAGCAAGTGAGTCAAGTGAGTGGTAAATGCTTCAAGTTGGTGGCATGCATTTTTGCCTCCTCATCATCATGTCAAAGTGTGGCAAGCAATAGTATGTCAAAATACTGAGACGCAACATTTTGATATCTGGAAAGAAAATTTAGCTGCGATTACAGCCTAGCTTTGTGTCCAAATAAAAGGTCTTCCTTAAAAGGTTGTGTTATGTTTTTGGCCTCAATCAATTCACATAAATCTTTGAAAGATTCACTTGAATATATATCTAAGATATTCAAAAGCTTGTCTTTAAACAGATATAGATTGCTATACAATGAAACCATAAAAATAGTTTAAAAATGTAAAAAAAGACCTTGGCGCAAGTTAAAGTTATTCGCAAACTTTAACATTCCAACTAAATACAATATTAATACTTATATATTTATTTGATGCAATTGTAGTTTGATTCTCTTGCCAAAGCTAATAAACAAATATTTTTCTGACCTTGCCTCGTATATAACAACAAAATAATAGAATTATGCATTCATTGTTTCTGGTAGTCTGAACGATTCGATTATTTTAAATCGCTTTTGGCCACCAAAAGCCAGCAACTTGCAACCCTCTAAAAAGAAAACAACTCGATGGCAGTTGCAACAACAGCAACAACAGCAACAGTGGCAACAACAGAGGCAGACAGTGTTTTATGTAAAATGCAAATGACACCAAAATGGCAGAGGCCAAAAACATGTGCTCCCAAATGTCCAAAAAAGTAACTTTATCCCTTCCGCACACCACCCCAATTCACCCTGGCCAAAACAAGAATCTATCATTTTGTTTGTAACAAATATGTAAATATATATGGTAATAATGTGTTGGCCAATATCCATACGAGTGTGAGAGTGTGTGTATGTAATCGTCGGCTTGGTTAGCGCGTGTGGTTTATGGATATCAATGAACTTTAAATTGCAGCAACATTAAAATTGCAATATTGCATTTGCGATTGTGTACGCCTAAAACTATGCAACAGCCGCAACACATGTACGCATATGGGGCAATAATAAACAGAGCTGAGACCCACCAGACACATTTAAAGGCAAATTTCTATAAATCATATGCGCTGCGAGCGCGAATACATCAAAAACACATGCGACTCTTGACCGTCTCAGTTGTACTTAGAATATTTCTTTTTTTTTTGGGGGGGTGTGTATCTTAGCTGGCAGGGGTTGGGGTTTGGGGTGTGTCTGTAAGTACTGGTATAAATAACATGGCTGTGGTTTGTGTTTTGGTTTTTTTTTTGTAAATATAATTACGGTGAACACGCAGTGGGCAGCGAAACATTTGCAACAATACTAAATTGCTAACAGGCGGCAAGAGATGAAGTAAAAACGCGCGCGATTTCTAAAAATACACGCGAGCGATTCGCTAGCGATAACCATAAGCTTGTTATTGCTTATTGCACTTTTGCAAATTGTTGTAAATTACATTTGAGCAGTAATTGTGTAAGACATTTTGACATGTTATTTTGATTGTATTTCACGTTTGTTGGATCAGCAACAGTTTGGAGATAATGCGAGACTCGAGATTTATATAGTTCTTTGCCAAAGCACGCGCTACACTGCACAACAAACACAACCGCTCGCCACGAATGTCGTCGCCAGACTGAAAGTAGCGACCACAGTGAATGGCGCACGAAGCAGCGCGCTACCGAGCCGAAGACATAGCAATGAAGGGAACAGCAAATCGTTGTCGTTGTCGTTGTTGTCGTAGTCGTCGTCGTCGGTGTTGGCGTTGTTGGTGTTGCGGTCGGATGTGTGGAGTGGGTAGCTTGGGTGGATTTTTACCGGTGGCAGTTGCGACGCGAACGAATCAGACAACTGTGATTTTTGTTGTTGCTGGCTACATTTTATTTGGCTTTTTGTTGTTGAGCGCTCGGTTTCACGTTCTGCTTTTCGTTGTTTCTGTTTCTGTGTTTTTTTTCTTCTAACTTTTATTTGTAGCGCGCTCTGTCTGTGTGTGAGTGAGTGTAAGACTATGTTAGCGCATTACCCAATGGGGGGTGGCTGTTGAAATTCACCACAGGTTGAATAGTCCATGTGGAGCGAGCTCGTTGAACATTGAGCATTGAATTGAACATGGGCTCTTGGGGGAAATTTACTCAGCATACTTTTCGGAGCGCGCCGTTTGTGAATTTATGAATGAATTTCTATGTATGTGTGCATAACGGGTTACAGCACATATGTGTTGTGTTTAGTTGTTGTTGCTGCTTTTGTTATTTGTGAGTGCGTGCTAAGCGCAAATTGATTGTCATTGGTCATGGCATTGCCTTGTAAAACAGCTGGTAAAAATATAATGTTAAATACCATAAAAAAATAAATAAAAATTCATAACATATGTAAATTAGATCAACTATATTAATTCAACCACAACAATGTTTTTAAATGTTTAACTCAGATAATATTATAAAATTGCATTTTTCTTAACACTTTCATATATCCAACTTAATTTCCGTTCCAAGACATTTCACTCCAGTTAATAGAGGCTCAGTTTTATGCTAAACTGACACCATTTCCTATAATTATCTTGTTTTATTCACTTTTAATTGCCAATTTCCGCTGATATATGCATGTACCTTATATGAAGGCTTAAATGCCATCAAGGTTGCGCCTATAATTCACAATAACTTTGTCTATTAAATGCCGCGCATCGTAAAAATGCAAAAACGAAAATTTAGTTATAATTTATTGAAGCTCCAAACTAGAAAAGCTATCCTTAAACAACAATCCTGCAGGCAACAAACTTTGCATGTTCATCCACAATTACAAGGTGCTGCAGGTGGCAGCCTGGGTGGGCAAGGTGGGTGGTGAATCGTTGCTGCAGCTGTCGTCGTCGCATCCAACACACAAAACGCGGAAGCGAGTGAAAAGCAATTATCAGGTGTCAAAATTTATATTAGTCTTACCCGCCCATCCCTTTCCCCGCCTTCCTTCCTTCCCACCCACCCAAAACACAAGAACTGGAACAAAAAAAACAAAGCAAAGCGAAGCAGGACGAAAAAAGTTACCAAGGAAGCGAAAGAAACTTGAAAACAAGTTCGGGAGTCCTGCGAACCAGAACCCTTTTCGACCAGGACGAAAAATGATTTGTGGCGCAAGTGCATTGGCACGCAATGCAAAAATGAAGAAGGAGTCAGTAACCAGGAGCCAGGACTATGACTATGACGATGACGATGACGAGGAAGGCGACGCGGATATCCTTTTCAACGTTTTCGCTTCATAAAAATCATTTTGTTTTCTTCTGGTTGGTTTTTTCTTCTTTCTGTGTTTTTTGTTTTCTATTATTTATTGGCCGTGTGCGTGTGTTGTGTGAAAATGATAGGCTAAGCATTGCCTACAGATGGGGGTTGAGGTGGCAGGGTGATTAGCCACCCCCTGGAAAATTGTAAGGCCTGTAAGAAACCAAGCTACTGATATATGGTGCGCAATTAAGTTGGCAAATAAGGAGCCGAATGATTGGCAAAGAGGTGCAGGGGCAAGTGCAGGGGGTGGGTAACTTTAACTGCAACTCAAACTCACAATTGGTGCCTGACACAAGTTGATACCGTTATTGAAAAGTGCCCAGCAAGTGTAGCTTGAGTAATGATTATAGTTTATATTGTTCTATGGCAGTTTTCATAAAATTAATTAGATGTGCAATCCAAGTAAAAGCGATTTAAATCATAAATATTGAAACTTATAAATGCAAGCAATGGCGAATAATAAGATCAGAGCTTGGCAGTCTCTGATTTGTTGTTGCAATTGCTTTGAAACATATGTATGCAGCAGCTTAAGACCGAGCGATAGAGAAAGATAGCAACAGCATGCACAGTTACTTTTTCTTACTGTCGCTCATTCTCGGATCTTCGCTGCACAATTTGTTGTTGCTCTTGGTTTAAATAAGCACTGAACACAATTTTTGTGCGTTTGATATGCCGCTAATAAATGCAACAATGCGTGAATTTTTTTGGTTGTGAAAACTTATCATTATTTTTTGTTACTGTACAGGGTAATGGCTGCTTTGCAGTTCTTTACTTTGATTGGTGTTTGCTTGTTTTGGCAACCTCTGCATTGCCTTAACGATATTTAGATGAAGTTAAGCAATTAATAATTATTATTTATATGCCGCTTAGTGACCATCTTACATACGGAGCTTTGAGTAAGAGAGCTTACAGCCTACGAGCTAAGCTCTCTGTCTCTCTCGCTCTCTTTATCTAGCGCTCTCTTAGAGCAGCTTATCGTCTTTGCATTTCTTACGCAATTATATACTCAATGAGCTTTGCTGTCACGCTTAGGTTACTTCAAGCTTAGCTTGATGAGGCTTTGATCAGTTGATTTTTACAGTTTGCCTTGATAAGTCATCGTTTTCAATAAGAAATGGATATATTTTTGGCATTTTGCATTGTGTTTTGTTTGGCACTTCATTCTATTGTCAAGTTATTAAATCAAATCGATCTTGCGATGCGATTTATTTATCGTTTGCTGTTATCCTTGAAAGGAATATTGTGCAGCATTTGTCGAAAGTTAGTCAGTCTATTGAATAAAATGGCGCCTCGTCAAAGATACAAAGTTATAAAGAAATTAAAGTGATAAGACTTAAACAAAATCGTTTTTATATTAATACTTTAAAGAATAATCAAATATTTATATATATTATAATACAAATCTATAAAGCAAGTGCATGAAAAGGAGCTCAAAATCGAACTGTAAGTATTGTTAATACTAGTTTTAATAGAGTTGAAGTGTTTTCCTCATTTTTAAACGTGTTTTATTTATTTACACATTAAATTCACTATTTAAATCACTTCAAGTTATATAATTCGCTGCTGCTAATTACTCTGTTGCCAGATTGGTTGGGCAGAAAACCGATCCGTATGATAGCCTTGCCTAACTATTTTGGGATAATTATGGCTAACCGAATATCGAACTATTGATTTGAAAATGCATAATTGCTTTGAAATACGAATGCGCTCATTGTGTGTGGAAGGCAATTTGCTTGTTTAAGTTGAAATATTTTGTGCTCTTACACTTGATCCATAATTTCCAACTGCGTTGCTTATTTCTATATCTTGTTACAAAGCCAACCAATGGCATCCTTTGCATCATTTCCAATGCCTTCTAACAACAGCAACAACAGCAACAACAAGCTGACGACAGGCCTTTTGCTCCTTGCTGCTGCTTTAGACTGTTATTGATTAATGTCATGCACATTATTTTAGCTTCGTGCAAATGTGCAACAGTAGACGTAGTAGTTGCTGCCATCAACATACGCTTGCAGCACGACCCTCTCCCGTTGCCACCCACCCACACAGTTGCAAGTTTCCGTAACTAATCGCTGAAATCACCGAAATGTGGAAGCTGCCTGCCTTGCAGCCAGACTTTGTCGACTGTTGTCGACCAACGCACGAAAGCACTCATTAATTTAATATGACACCTACAAGAGATGCCAGGCATTGCCATCCACCCACCCATACACTCCCCCTTTCACTCTCCTTTGCTGCACCCTTGAGCTGCATCACATCAAGTGCATTCATTATTCACACATATTCTGCTAATTAGCAAAATATTGTAAATGTTTGGATTTATGTGAGCAACACACACACCTACACACACACACACACATGGAGTCAGGTAGCAGGTAGCAACCTCATTGTGTGGTGTTGCAACAGTGGTTTTTGGTCCAGCTCCCACATGCCCAGTAGGAAAATAGTTGCAATACCAAGTAAATCTTAAACTATTTACTTGCTTAAGGGTTTTCAATTTAACAGCAGAACAACAAGTTAAACCTGGTTAAAGTTATCCATAAAGTAACTTCACCTTATTACAAAAGTACTTAAGAAAAGAAGTATATAGGGTAGCAAGCTTTTCCAACAGGTCATTCTATCTAAAGCTAACTCATTTTTCCCAACCCCAACTTCAATCGAACATTTTGTGTGATTTACGTGAACGAGAGAGAGGTGTTGGTTTTGGTGTTGGCTGTGCCTGTTTGGACCTAGCCTGACGCTTAGCTGATGTTGATAAACCAATCAGGGGTAAGCTGGATACGGTACGGATGCGGTATCCATACATTTTTTGGGGTTTGCCTTTCAAACGACCGCCAAAAGGCGCGGCGTCAATTTAATTGCATTTACTGCTGACGTTTTACTAAACAACGGCGCTGGTTTTAATTTCAATTTCAGTTTTAGTCTGGGCTCTCGGTATCGGTTACAGAGATATCGTTTGTGTGAGAGAGAGAGAGAGAGAGAGATAGAACGAACCTTAGAATTAACGCAGAATTTGTTTATGCAATGCTTTTATTGAATATCTGTTATTTACACTCGTCGCGACTGGTAATAAGATTATTACCAGCCTGAAGGCGATCCACGCGCAGTTTGACACCCTCGCCGGGCAGCATCAGCAAACTCTTGCTGCCAATGGTCAGCGTTGCGGGGGCTCCAGTTGGCAAACTGAATTTGAAAGCGGCCAGCAGTGTAATGAGACCCACTTTGACCTGCATGCGCCCGAAGCGCAACCCTATGCAGTTGCGCGGTCCATCCCCAAAACCGAGGAATGCTAACGGATGCCGCTGTTGGCAGGCAGCTGGCTCAAAACGTTCCGGTTGAAATTCATGGGGTTGCGGATAGTACTCTGGATCGTAGTGTATGGCACGCACAGGTATATGCACCTTAATGCCACGCTCTAAAATTATATGGCTATCGGTGGCACTATCTTCCTCATCATCGTTATCGTTGGGGCTGGGCAACTTGTAATCCTCGGATGGAATGCGTGTTAGCGATGATAGCGCCGGATACTTGCGCAAAGTCTCTGTAAAACAATATATATATACGATATAATCTTTATCTTATCTTAAATGTTTAGTCTGGCTATCTAATCCAAGATAACTTCTTATCATATGTACAAACTTACCGTTCACAACCTGATCCAAGTATTTCATCTCCATCATAGCATCGTAAGTTAGTTTTCCATGCTTTTGCAGCACGCTGACTATCTCTTCCCTAAGTTTGTGCTGAACTGATTCATTTTTGGCCAACTCAAAGAGTGCATAGCTCATGTTACTCGAGCTAGTCTCAAATCCAGCCACAAAGAAGACAAAAACCTGTGCAGCCAACTGCTCCACAGACAAACCATTCTTCTCATCCGTTTTGCGCAGTTCTAGAAGCAAATCCATAAAGTCATTCCGTTTGATATTCTCACGTTCTCTGAGCTCAACTGTTTCGCGTACAAGACGCAGAAAGAACTTTGTGTATTCCTCATTGATGGTGCGTATTTTAATGGGCAGCTTGACCAACAGATTCATATAGTTCATGCGAAACAGAGTCCAGCGCACATTGCGATTAGGATTGGTGAAAAGTTTTCGTCCCAACACTCGAAACTCGGCTTGAGGATCCTTCAAGCTATTGCACTCAACGCCAAAGGCACAGCTGCCAATCACATCGACCGTATAGCGACCCAGCAGATCATGTAGCTCCAATACCTTACCATCACCCACTTCCTGCACAAAGGTCTGCTGCAGCTGGTCAGCCACTCCAGTAATAGTACTAAACATGTATTTGATTTTTCCACTTGTGAAAGTTGGCGATAGTTTGGTTCTCAATGCACGCCACTCGTCGCCATGTAGATTGAATAGATGACCCGCCAGTGGATTAACTTTGACATTCAAAGGCATGTTCGAACGATCCACAAACTTGCTAAAGTCCTTGATGAGTATGGCTTTGACCAGATCCAGATCCGTAACAACAGCAATGGGTCGTGTAAATATATAGGTGCCAGCTACTCTGCCTTTGCCCTTGAACGCATCATAGGTCTCCTGAAGCAGTTCACTTATGTGCATTGACTTCAGCTTGAAGATGTGGCCAAAGAGAAAGTGTGGACGCAATTGCTTGACTCCTTGCAGCTCCCAATAGTTGTAGCAGTGCCGCAAATAGCCCAACAAAAACGATAACAACGAGGTCAACACGATCATTACAAAACCCATAGTGAAGTTAGTTAAGACTAGAGCTGAACTGAGATGCTGAACAGCAGCTGAATCAGACTGAGTGGCTGGGAAAAATCTTGGATATACTTATATGCGTTGATAAGAACTCGACTCTAGACTCTCTCTCTCTCTCTCTCTCATCGTTTGACTCTCTTATCGCTTTGTTACCTAAATGACATGGCAATTTTGTACACAAAGAATTATACTTCTTGAAATAACTTAAAAAATGCATTTATATTAATATGTCTTGAACAGATAATTTAACGCTACTTGTAAGTGCATTTAATCTAAAGTCTGTTTGTTTTATTCTTAATCGGTAATAAAAACTCTATCTGCAATGATTATGCAATAAAGATTAATGGATTCACAATGTGTAAGCATTTATGCTATCTTTAAGCTGAAGCAGTTATATATATATTTTTTTTATTTTACACACATTAATTCTCAATTATTAAAATAAAAGTATATCGCTTTATGACTTTTGATATTTTAAAAAAGTAATTTTGGATAGTAAAATTTTCTGATTCATCGTAGGGTAACATAAACTGGCAATAATCTTAAGTATTTGTTTAAAGAACAAGCGAAATATAAGCTCATTTTCTATGTTATTTTTTTTTGTATTGAAACCTTTTTGTTTAAGGTTTGTATATAAACAATCTCGGTTATTATATAAACAATCAAATGGATGTAGTAATTGGAGGTTAGTGACTTTCATCAGTCAAGCTATATGTTCCAATTAATATGTAAGTTTAAACAGACAGTTTTGATTATAAATATCAAATATCATTATGCATTTTAACAACGAAAAAAGCAAAAGAAATACGTTTATTTAATATCAGAAGAGCTGCTTATTTAAAATAATGTGCACTTACTTAACGAAAGTGAATATTTTCACCTTCTGAAAGTTTCAACATAAGCGAAAAGCTTTTTTTTTATGCGGGTAAAGCTCGCGTGCTTTGTTTGTTAAGTTCTAAGGCAATGGTTGTGTTTCCGCTAAAAGCACTTTTTGCTATATTTATAGCAATTGCAGCAAAACTTACCACACATATGCTTTTTGTGGTGAATATCGTAGTTTGCCCTATTGTGAATAAAATTATAGCACTTTCTTCTTACTAGAATTTATATTAGATCTTAAAAATCTAAAATATATTGTTAGCATAGTTTTCTTATTATAGTTAACAAACGAAACTGATAGATTTGGGAATAAGCTTTACAACTCCAGAAACTTTATCAACGTTAACGCAAGCAATAGCTAGTAAATAATAGATGAAAATAATAATTACAGTTTGAAATGATTAAGCTCATCAATGTCAAGCACTCAATTGCCATATTTGATTACAATGCAAATTGACTTTATCAATTACACAATTACAATTAATAACAAACATTTGCCATCGATGTGTGTGTGGAATGTGCAACGTTTAATAATGAATTTCTGACTGCGATGCCAGCTTAAATAATTGTAAATTAAATGTACATTTTGGCAGGCACTGTGGCCTACTTTTATGGGCAATTTGAAGTCAGAGCCGGCCGGTTTGATTTTTTCTTACACACGTTTAAACAGCTAAAGCTGGTCGCAGCTATTGCCTTTGGTAGCTTTGTCTGCAGGTGTGTGTGTGTGTGTGTGTGTGTGTGTGTGTGAGCTGCTCTTCAAGCTGGACTCATGCGGCACATGTCCTGTTAGCTTTATTAACTTGCCCTTTGTGCATGAATTGCGGCTGTATCAAGGCAAGTGCATATAACAAGGGGTAGATGAAAATTGGGAAATTGCATAACAGCCCCCGTTCCCCATCGCTACCCCCTACACACGCACACAAATATGCCAATTTTTTTTTGCCATTTGCGGCGCAACGCGTGTGAAAATGCAACCAAATTGCCGTGGTAGCAAATTTTATGGCCAGAACCAAAGTGTTATAAAATTGGGCATATTAACCAAGTGATATGCATTTGATCACTATCAAAGAAGATACTTTGAACTATATTTTATATTCAGAGCTTCTGAAAGTTTAGCTTTCCTTTATTTAGGCATATATTATATACACTAAGAAAGAGTATGTCATAGTTGAGAGCATTGTGTATTGTTTTGTTTTTTATTTTTTCGGTGACGGAGTTTCGTCCCTCTGAAGCTCTTGAGGAGAGAAAAAAACAAGCCACATCGGGCGTGCTTTTAATTGGCCGCTCGTGAGTTTATGAGGGCAGCAGCAGACATTTAATTTATTTTTATAATTATGCCATTTTTATATATATATATTTTTTATTTTGCCTTTCGTTACGTATTTTATAGTTGCAGTGCGCTTTGTAAATTAAATTATAAACTTGCTAGCGTTACTAATTTTTTATGTTGTTTCTCTGCTGACTTTATAATGAAAAATTTCGCCATGTGGGTCGATGGCGTAAAAAATTGATGGCAGAATGTGTAAACACACACACACACACACAGCTGGCGGCGGCTTCTGTAATAGGTCTGAAACGAGGGCTAAGCGAAATGCAGCAGTTGGGCCAAAACAATTTGTGGTTCAGAACATTTTGTTCGCTGGCGGCATTTATTCCTAAAAGGAACATTCAAAAACAGGTGCGTTCCATATAGGCAGAGATAGCGAAAAACATCTTAAAACCTGAAGAAATTGCTAGAAATATTGATTTACTTACGTTTGGCTTGAGCAAATGAGAAAATGGGTAGAGTAATATTTTTATGACGGCATTTTTATTTCAATTCATTTAAATTCAAAATACAATATATATTTATAGAGACATATACATATAATATAAAAATGTTGCGGTGCACTAAATAAAAAAGCTTAAACGAGCCTAAAGTATAAGGAATTTAGCAACATTTCATTGACATTCGTTTTTTGTTGTTGTTTTTTATATATTGATTAAACCTAGATTTATAGTTACTTTTAGCTGCCAAGGGTTTAAGTTGTAGTTCAAACAAACTCTTTTTGACAATTCTTAAGCCTTACGCTTTCGTTTTTACATGCTAATACTTTGTATTTCCGATGTAAGCATCCATTTTATTTTTTTAATGTCTGTCAGAAAAAACCCTTTTTAACTTACGCTCTAAACAACAACAACTTTATACACTTACACACACATGCCACTTGAGTTAAGCACAAATTATTGATGTCCAATTAACATTTGTTTTGTGTGTTCAACTCATGCTTAGAAACTATTTTGCTTACAATTACAAACTGGAATATTTACTCAATGCTTTTATATTTTATTTTGTTTTATATATTTTGTACAAATTACATTTTTTAGCTGTGTGTGTGTGCTTAACTAGGCATGCCACGCCCTTAAATAGACAATAAAAATGACAACAGATGTTAATTGCAGGCAATTGCTGCCGCTTAGTTTGAGGGAGCGGCTTTTAAGGTCCTGCATGCGATCCATTTCGTCGGTTAGAGATTTGGCGTCATGTTTCAGTGGCGTGTTCTTGCCATCTGCACGATAGGTGGCGCTGTGATCGGGCGCTAGAAGATAAATGAAGACAAAACAAAGCAATACGATTGATTATTTATATACCAGATATATATTTATAGATATGATTGTGTGACAAAAACTCAGTTACTTAATCAAAAGCTATATTCTTCTGTTATTTTACGTGCTTGGCTTTTATGATGTTATGTGACTGGCCTTGTTGGTTTTTTTTTGTTGTTTTTGTTCATAACTCTGGCCGCCATATTGCTGGCAGTTGGCAGCAGTTGGGGCTGCCAATCGAATGTCCTTTTTCAATTATGCGCTTGCCACACGCCAGCGAGCATAAACAATAGACAGGATGCGTTTATGGCCAGTCATTTGTAGCAAGCGGCAATGCCAAAGGACACACAGATAGAGAGAGAGGGAGAGAAAAAATAGCACTCAGTAGACAGGATACAATACGGCTGAGGATACGAAGAAAACCAAACTGTTTGTCAACTGGGCTGACAACGTATTGCAACGTTTGAAAAGGACACCAAGAACTTGGTTTGCTCTTCTGCTCCACTTATTTATAACATTCTCACTTATACAGTCTTACCATTTGCCATTTACCATTTACCATTTTTGGGGGCCAAAATCGAAAGTATTTCGCTTTGTTGAGGGCATTTTGTTTCAATTTCACTTGGCAGCATCGAAAATTGTTTCGATTTTTATTGCTTAAGTGCGTTAAACCCTTGCGCCAGGACACTCCATGCACTCCGCCAGCAACCGAACAAAACAAACGAGCAACAACAACAAAAAAATACAAAGAAGAGAAACATTTGCAAAGTTGGGGGGTAGGGGGCGGCTGGTACATTTGGTGGAGGCAGGCTGTGTATTGTTTTTACCATCAATTTATCCTGCAGCATTTGTTTTTTCTTTACATATTTGTTTGGGTTTTTTGTTCAGCTTGTTCGTTTGTTTGTTTCCTTGTTTTTCCCGGCAATCTGTTTCATTGGACATTTGTTTGTGTGCTGCAGTTACAAATGTAGCGGGTTGACGCTGCCTGTCGCATGGTTGAAAGCAAAAGGGCAAGGGAAACGGATTCTTGAATTTTTTATTTGGCTGGCTGTAGGCAGCAATTGGTCATTAGGCGCACACTGTTTGGAGTTGTGCGGTTGTACATATATTGTATGCAGCACTAGCTTGTTGGCTTTTTTGGTCTGTGGTGCAACAGCTCTGGAATTTAGTTGCAATTTAAAAATAAAAAACAAGTCTTGCAACATCGTGTGAAATTCTAGAGTGTATAAAAGTCTATCTATCTATCAATCAATTAAAATTTGAATACTATTCCAAATAAATAACAGACTTTAGATCCATTTTAACTGTATTTGAACTTCTTGTGTCTCTCCAAGCGTTTCGAACTTCATTTCATTAAACTAAGTTTGTCATAACTTCAAAATATTTTTTTTTCTCTTTCGTTGTTTTTGTGAGTTTTCTAAACTCTATTTGCTTTATTTTGTTTTTAACGAGAAACCCTTTTATTTTTATAACGGAAATGCGCAAATTGCTTTGCACCGGGTCGAAAAATTTATTTGTATGTCTTTTGGCTTTTATTTTTCCATAAGCAGCTTTTCCTATACTACTACAACTACTACAACCACTTATACAGCTGCCCAATACCCGCCACCTTTACCACCCACAATGGCAGGCCGCCTGCTGCTTGACTGGATTGTTTTGCTGGCGTCTGCAAACATTTCCATGTGTGAAAGGCACCAACACCATGGATAGACTTTTGCCCTGGTCTGGCTGCCAACGTGTTTGTCCTGCTCCCTGTCGCAACTCTCTCCATGTCCATGTGTGAGTGTGTGTGTGTGTGTGAGAGTGGGTGAATGTCTGGCTGATTTTTATTGACACTTGAGCATGTGTTTATGAGCTTCTGTATGTGTGTGTGTGTGTGTGTCTGAGCAAGTCCCAGCGGTGTCTTTAAAGCGCTTAACCATAAAGAAAAACGAAACGAAGCAAGCGAGTTGTCGCCTCGAGGCTGGGGTAAACATTTTATCTCATACAGCTGTATTTTTATTTTGTTCTCGTTTTCTTTTTTTCGTTTTATAGGCTGGCAACTACTTGAAACTAAACTTTAAGTAATTTCTGCATAATTCTGTGCATGCCCTCGGGTGCAATCAGGCCCAAACAGTATACGCTTCAGCTAATAGAAATAAACTCTCTACAGCTGAGTGTAGTTTGTAACCTTTTTGGGCTCAAAGCATTATTGATTTGGGCAGGTAATAAAATTATACGGAACAAGATAAAGCTGTTATACATTTTACATCGTACTGATGTCTACATATATTTGAGGTATCGTTATGAAAAGTTCTGATTCCTTAACACTATTAAAGCGCTCCATTAGCGCTTTAAAAGCTGACAGCCTTTAGGCAAATCAACCCTACCGAGCCCCTGCAGCCTATTCACACCTCAATTGTTTCGCCTGTTGCACTTAAATAAAAAAAAAAAAGCTGCCGAGCATTTACAGCCGTTGGCAGCACTTGAGACTCAGTTGAGTGGTGAACGCGGCGTATGCGTTATATTTCGTAGTTCTTTTTATGGTTTTGTGTGGCAATGCATGTGGCAGAAACACACACAGGCACACAGAATCGTCGGCTTGAAACTATAATAAAACAGAGCAGAAGGCACGCGATGCCATTTTCAATTGCTACCCCCCCTCCCCGCTTTTGGCAGGCAGCCCCCTCTGCTCTTGCTGTCTGTTGCATTTCATTTACTTTACCATTTCTCTTAGTTTCAGTCTGTCTGCCTGCCTCCCCGCTGGCCAGCTGCAAGAAAGGCGGCAAATTATAAGCAAATTATTGCAGTCCGCTGAATGCAAGCAATCATCATGGAGTCATAAACTTCGCAGGGTTTGGGGCGTTCGCTGGCTGCATCAAGTTTTATCAAGCGCACAGTGTTGCACAATTCAGTTTGGGGTGGCGATTTTTTTTGTTTATTCTTATTGCATTTTCTTGTAATTTGTGTCATATTGTTGGCCCGTTGGCCGTGCGAAATTAAAAATGAGTGCTACAGTGCCACAGTGCCACAGCAGAGCAGAAGCAACAGTAGCTTTTGTGGTTGATTGCAACATTTTTAATGACTGTTCAAGTGTGGACCGAATGCAATTGCACCATTTCATATTGCGTTTAAAAATATTTACTCGACTGCACAGCAAGTGTAAAGTTGATTTTGTTTGTAAAATTGGTATAAATAAATAAAAAAAAAACCAAAATCTGCAGTTTAATTAACATTTGAATTGAGTTGCAAATATGTGATTGACATATCAAATTACAACTTGGTTGCATGGACTTAATTAAATTGTGACGCTTTAAATTGACGCTTTTAAAGTGACGAATAAATACATTTAAAAATGCAAATTTTGTTCACAAGACAATAAGTTAATTATTGTCCAAATATTGCTCCTTGAGACTGGGCATGGCTTTGTCCCAGAAGCAAAAAGACATTCAAAGAAAGGGGCGTACGCCCACATTTTACTTAAGGCTTTGTTTTTTTGAAGCTATGAAATAAAATTCTTTAGAACGCAACATAAAATGCATATTCATACTTTAAAGATTGCATTTTTAAATAGTTTACCATGATTAGATTGCAGTTTGTATTCACTTGAAAATCAATTTGAAATGTAAATTTGCATAAAACTAATTGAAAATAAAATTTGCATAATCAAAAATGTCGCCTATAATGTATTCGTTTTCAACTAGAGCATCTCGTTCCCCATCTTCTCATTTTGCTGCTTCTCTCATTTGCTGCTGCTCTTAAAACATGTTCGCTTATTTCGCCGCCTCCCAAGTTGCAGAGCCAACGAAAAAAAGGAACACTGTCGCGACATATGCAAAACTCAGCAGCGATAAGCACACAACGCCCATTGCCATTCACAATCTATTCCCTCTAAGTTCCTCTCTTCGCCCACACCCTTGCCTGGTGCTGCTGCTGCTGCTGCTGCGATATGTGCAACATCTAGCAGGTAATAAATCTAACTGTAAACGCAGCGCTTACGACATTGCATGTGCCAGGCTTGAACGTTGTCGTCATTGCAGCAGCACAGCAGCAGCAGCAGCAGCAGCGCCATACCGCCATTACAAGGCGTAACAGCCCCTCAATCTTGCCACCCCCCAAGGCGCGCTGTCATGCAGCTGGCCAAGACCCCGTTGCCTTTAGCGTGAACGCAACATTTTTGCTGTCGTTTGCCAAAAATTGTTCTAGCCAAAGGCAACTCAAGACGAAAGAAACATTTTTGTGGGTTGGCTGCCTGAATAAGGTTTGGGGTTGGGGTTTGAGTTTGGGCCCTTCGAGCCCTTTGCCTTGACGCCTTGTGTGCAATTTGTCTGCAATTTTTATGGTACGTCCCTTCATACCCCCCTCAAACAATATTCACCCCAGCCTTGTTCTCTGTCTTTTAGCCGTGCTCTCATATTCAATTTGTTCGATTTGATTTTGTCGCTGCCTTCGCTTCTTGCGCTCTGCCGAGTGCATTTTATTTTTAGTCAAACGCGTATGCAGAAATATTCCACTACAACAAGGCGACCGTAAAGTTTTATGCGTTGCAACACCATTCACCCTGCACCCTGCACCCAATACTATCCAGCGGCGCTCATTCCCATGCAGGATATGGATATTGTCGTCGATTGTGTGCAGGCACGCGGGGCTTGGCGAGGAAACGTGTATAAAATTTTATGTTTATTGATTGGCAGGCACTGTGACTAACCAACGAGGCGACACTTTGACTTTTACATAATGCAACTACAACTGTGGGGGTATATTTTTAAAGCTATTTTTTCAGTTATTAATATTATAACGTTAAAATATTAAATTTATTAAAGCATTCAGTGCAGAAGCGGTTTTTTTAAGTAAACAAAATCGATAGTTTGAGCTTTCATGTTATTTGTTTGCTATTTTGACACCTTAAGCACATTATATGCTTGAAACAAACATTCAGATTTGCCGCCCCGTTATTATTTATGATGATTGTACATTACTATGATGAGCCACATTAGCAGCACATTACAGCAGACACTTTGGCAAGCAATGCGACAGCGTTGCCTGTTGAAAGGGAAGGAAAGTTATCCATAAAGGTTGGGTCAGCAGCACCCTCGAGAGTTCAGTATTGCATGCTAGAAAGCCATATTTTCATTGGCAGACAGACAGACAGACAGTTAGAAAGAGAGAAGGAGCGACAGCTGCCATATGCCTTGGCGAAATATATATTTTCATGGGTTTGCGTCAAAGTATCTGTATCTAACAAGTGTCGACGTCAGGACAGAGCCCTTAAGCTGGACTAAAGTCGTTATGATTTGTCATAAACATAAAATAAATGGCCAAATATTTATAGTCTTTGCTGTGTCATGAGAATTTCTCTCTCTCACTCTCACTCTCAACTCTTCTTTATAACCCACACTCAGTAAGCCAATAAAAATATTCGCCTCGGGATAGCAAACAACTTGAAGTGTCTTTCGATGCGTGAAGTCGCTTGCAGTTGTCAAGGGTTTAGTTAACCCACTACCCCAGAGCAGTGTTCTCTTACTCACCCAGATGCTGCTGATGTTGCTGCTGCTGATGATGATCTCGGCCACGCGTTGTTGACTGCGAATGGTGATCCTGGGAGTTCCATAAGCTCGATGTGGCACCCATATAAACATTGTTCAGTGTGGAGGGTGTCTGATCCAATGACTTGGGCTTGTTGCGTTGCGATTTGTTGTTGCCTTGCTGATTATTATAGCTGTAGGGATTATTGCTATTCGAATTGCTGTTGCTGCTATAACGTTGCTCTGTGGACCAAAAAATGCCATGGATTATCATCGATTGACACTGATAGTTTTGGCTGAAAATTACCTTTGTTGTATTTGACAATAACCACGGGCACTGTGTTAATTGATACAGTTGGTGACATTGTTGTTATGGTGGTTGTTTGTGGAATATCTGTGGGTATTAAAAAAAATGTTAATGCTCTATACTTAAAACAAGTTCAAAGTTTCTAACATGAACGTGACCTCTATAGCAACCTGAGAGCACATGCTTTCAGCCCTAACCAGCTCATTATAAAAATAAATGATTAATATGTAGGTCATCCATTAGTTAGGAATATGCCATCATTAACAGCTTAGTATATATTATGTTGCCAGCAAGATAACACCGAATCCTACTTCACCAGAAAGACCGATGCTGAGCCTGACTCCGAGACCTTGTTACGAGCTACACTTGCTCGTAAATCAATCACTGACATTAGGTCAACAAGACGCCCACTTGGTGGCTGGGGTCAACTGCTTGAGCTGAGTCAACGGGTGGAAAAGTTTTTGTTTTTGTTGGCCAATGTCTTTTTGGTATTTATTATGCAACATTGTTTTGGGCAGAGGGGTCTTCTCTCATTGCCCTGAATTAATTAAAAGCTACAGTTGGCCAAATACTTCGAGCCTAATTGCCAATGGCTCTGTCTGTCTGTCTGTGACTTATGGCCATTGTTATATGCCATACAATAGCGCAGCAGTTACACTAACAATTATGCTTATGTTTATAGTTATTGTTGCAATACTTACGATACAATTTGATGGCACCATCTGTATCGCCCAGCGAATTCTTTGCCACACAGCGATATGCACCAAAGTCCGTTATATCCACATCATAGATAGTCAAACGCATTGTTATTTTATAGCCAGATTCAAAGGTTTCTGGCACATAGCGTTCACCTGTGGCAATATAAGAAAGAAAGAATTTGAGTGAGATAAATACTTTTGGTAATAGTTTTCTTTTCTGCACACGAGATATTTTCTATTCCATATTTTCATGCACTTGATATATATATGCGGAGTGTGTGGCTTATCCATGTACATAAACTCAACCGCAATAAAATTCAACCCAACAATTTGCAACAGCTGCAGTCATTTAGTCATTCCGTCACATTCGCATTCTAACAGTTTGGTTGAGGACACACACAAATACATTTACTTGAAGCTCTCAGCAGCATACGTGTTCAGGTTTTGCACTTTTTCTGGCCTTGCTCTTTCTCTCTGGCTAAAGTAATTTGGTTTAAAGAAAATAAAAAAACAAATAGAGAAAGTAAAAAGAAGAATATGTGAAAGAAATCCAACTTTAACCTCAACTTGCTGTCATCTTGGAGCTAACCTTGTCTTGGCCTCCTGATTCATTTTAATTTATACAAAAACATTTCCGCCCCTCCATCCCCTCACACATAGCACACACATAACACACACACACACAGGCAGACAGAGAGACCCCCAATGGAGTTGCTTAAGTTGGACTGGTTTTGATTTACGTTTGATGTCGGTTAGATTTAGTAGTTGGCACTAAGCCTGGCATTTCACTTTGTCCAACATTTTCGGGGCTAGTAACTTGGCAACATTTGTGGCCACAGGTAATTGTTATGCATGGCAGCTAAGCAACTGATTAGTTTGGTAAAATGCTTTCGAAATGGATTAAAGACACGCCCAAAGAAAGAGTAAAAGAAATAGATAAATATCTCTGCCTTTGCTGTTGATTTAACACAAATTTGGTGAGTTGTGTAAAAATGATTTACACTTTAAGATCTACACAAATAGATACAAATTACTACACCCAAAATTATTTTTAGTTCTGAGTTCCTATTTTGTTATCTTTTATGTTTCTTGTTTTATTCCTAGCTACTTTAAAGCAATTTCTTATTATAACAGCTATTCTTAAGCCCGATTTAAAATCCATGCAGCAGCCTATATATCTATAAGCTTCTTACAGTTGGCACTTCAGTTTGCCGAGACCTGGCAAAAGCAACCCTTTTATGTACTTATAAAATTCAACGCACTTTTAAAAACTCTAGAAAAAACGGCAACTAAGTCGTAAAAACGCAAACAAAGAAAAACTTCATTAAAAACTCACGACTGGACGTGAAACAGAAAACTGCTTCTGACTTGAGGTCATTTTCAATCACTTTTTCCATTTTGTGTCACGGCGTAACTCGAAAACAACAGTAGAGGAGAACTGATAAAAAAAGAAAACAGTCTGTATGTCTGTGACTTGTTCGCTCAGCTTTTAGCTACGGCCAAAGGTTTGCAAATGGAGGTGCAGCTCAGGGGCAAGTGCAGGATGTGGTTTTGACTGTGCGTCCTTTTTTTTTTTGTTGGCAGTCAGTTTTTTGTCATGCAGTTCATTTGCCCTGCAAGATGAGTGGTTTTGAGAGAAGATTGCTGAATGGTTGGGTTTTTTTTTTACTTTTTTAATGGCCGCAGGAAATTAAGTTGAAATGGTGCCTGAGGGTTTGAGAGCAATCATAGTACCTTCAGGCACTACGTCAAATTAATTACATTTAGCTAGATTTTATGGAAGTTGCAAGCAGCTTAAGCAACCAACAAGAGCTGTTCTTCCTTTCTTGTGCTATGGAAACAAGTTATGAGTGGAAAGGCTTACTTTAATAGAAATGCCGATTAACATCGTGTTTTGTTGTTAAACAAGATTACAGAATTAAAGAGCGTAACTACTTTGACTACTTGCTGACTTACCTGGCACAATAATCGTGTCGTTCTTCATCCAATAATTGATGGATTTGGGATACGCCTCCGATTGGCATTCCAGTGAAATGTTCTGTGCCAAAGCGGCGCCAACTAATTGATTTTGTATCCAAATCATTGGTGGAACTGTGAACGGAGGGGGAAAAAAAAGGTTATTGCCGATTCACTGAAAAAAATATATATATAGACAGAGGGATGGTTTGACGTGTAATGGCGGAATGTAATTGCAATGGCAGCTTCGGTATGTGGCTTAAATGAATGTATGTATGGATAAAAGTATGGCATGATGGCGATTAAAACGAAAGGTATTCGCATTCATATAAAATTCCATTTGTTATTGTTTTGCAATGCGATTTGTTGCGGTTGCTCTTTATTTGTCCAACTAATTGCTTTTTAATTTTATTGAAAGCCACACAGCCAGCCAAGGGCATTAAGTGTGCGTTGGCGAACTTTTGCGTTGGTTCATTTCGTTTATGGTTGGATAAGTTAAGTAACTTGCCAAGAGGATAAATGTTTAACCTCAAATCTCTTTGCTGCGCTTCTGCCCCTCTACACAGGCAAAAAGTGGAATTTATGTAGAAAATGTAGCGCACTTTACAGTAAACTTGCCCCGGCAAATTGTTGAGCAACTTAAATTTTTATTTAATTACTTATACTAGCTGCTGCAAAAAGCGACAGCGGGACGGGTGGCGGGTGCTGGAATGGCAATTGGCAAAGCGAAAGAGCGCTAAAAATGCTAACTAGCTGGGGCACACTTAATTATTTACTTTATGCATGGCACCTAAAAGTATGCACCAGACTGACAAAGTGCTAAAGAGCGAGATGCCAAACCGTTTGAGTGAAAGAGAGAGTTGGAGTTGGTCCTGCTCTCAGGCCATATTAAAATGCACAGCATATTTTCAATGGTGAGATTTGGAGTGGCGCTTTGTGTGTCACATGGTTTGTGTCTGTGTCCGGCTCCACTTTACTTCGCCACCCCTCTCGACATTTTGCTCCCGTCTGGAGCACATTGCTCATACGCCACCGACACACACATAGACAAAGACAGAGAGATAGAGAGAGAGCAACAGCAGTCGACGCCATGCGGTGCTCTAGCGTAAAACTATAAATATTTAAATATGCAAAATTGATATGGCCCCCAGTCTTGCAACTACTTCAGCAACGTTCCCCTACCCCTCAACCCGCATACTTACAATGCACAATGAGCATAACACGTTTGCTGACTGTTGGCGGTATGCCATTGGAGGCAATGCAGAGATAGGCGCCCATATTCAAGCGATTCACTTTGGCAATGGTCAGAAACGAGCCATTGTATGCGATAGCTGAAAATACAAAACACAAAACAAACAAAGAGATAGGAAGAGAAAGAGCAGATATATATATATATATAAGTCGATTAATTAGGATATCAAACAAATTTGTTAAGCAAACAATTGCGTACACAATTGATAATAAACAGTTTGTGCTCATGCTTTCTGAGAACTTAACAAACTCATTGTTAGTTAAGTCAATAGGTTTATAACAACTACCCACGCATAACTGAATAATGCACTCACTCTTAAAGTATTCAAAACTGATGATATGAACCCATACTCAGTAACATTTGTGTCTTTAATCAGCTTACTCATTGCTTATGCAATTTTGAAACTTTTTTTCCAGCTTTTTTGGGTAGAAAATGCTTCATCTTCATCATTTTGTGGAAACATTCCAATTGCAAAATGTTCACAGAACTTTCGTAGTCGAACGTTAACTGTTAGAAAAGCAACGTCATTCACATTGGCCCATTGCCTTCAGTTTTTGTGTGTAATACTGGTATGTGTTTGCTGATGTTTGTGTGTGCGTATGCTCTGCACTTCATGTTGTTTGTGTGTGTGCGTGTGAGTGTTGCTTTTCGGTGCACATTGGCATTTTATTTCCATCTCGTTTGTGTCCAAGTCAAAATCGATGCCTGACGGCCGATTTATCGATTTACCAAGTGGCAAAAGCGTAATGAATGTTTCATTTGGGTTTTACCCAACCTGCTTGCCCCCTCCATCCTGCTCCTAAAAAGCTACAGCCACACACTTGACGTGGATGTAAATGTAAATGTGAATTTGAGCGTTTGGCTTTGGTATGTGTCTGTATGTGTGTGTGGCTTGTGCCGTTTCTAGTAATGCACCTGTCATAGCTTGGCAAACATTATTGCTGCCTCATTGTTAGCTTGCCTCACTAAAGTCAATGGAGAATGCGATCAACTCCAACCAACGATTTGTTTAGCACCAACAGACAACAGACTTTCGGTTGACTACGCTACCCCAAACTGATGGTTGCACTTTGTGCCTGAAAACTATGACTCACAGCATACATTATAGCCTTAACATTCCTATACCTAATACCTTTGATTATTTCAGCATGTTTATGTTAGTATTGTGATCAGTGACCCTGACCACAATTTAAAAATATGTTTTGAAAAGCACTTAAAGCATCAACTGCTTATTAATATTAAACTTGAACGAATTAAGTATCCGTTCATAAATCGACACTTGATTAGTATTATTAGCACAACTTCCTGTGCGCTCGCTTTACGTGTCACGAATGAAGCGATAATTATGATGTGGCAGGCGTTGGTTGTTATTGCAACAGCAACACTTGCAAAACTTGCATTTAAATCAAGTTAATTATACGAAACTCGAGTAGAAGTTGTTCTTTAAAAAAGGAACAAAAAAAAAGCCTCTCATGCTGTTTAATGCGAAGAAAACACGCAGCAATGTCGAAGGCCTTGTTTCACTTCGATATTGTAGCAAATAATTTACATGCTGACCCGCACACAGAATCCCCGCCAGAGTCCATTTGTCATGCATGCGGCGTGCAAATGCAAATACACTCTCACACACACACATACACACACACACTTAACAGCGAGGTGAGCACTCACACTTTCATTTATTGCTAGACACTTACCCTCGGCCCCATTGGGCAGTGGTATCAGTTCACCACCTTCGCGTCGCCAGGTTATCGTTGGCGTTGGTGAGCCGGTTGCAGCACATTTAAGGGTCACATTCGAACCCTCGCGTATGACCATATCGGTGCTGGTCGGATAGTCCAGTATGTCTGGCGGCACTGTTGCACATATACGAGCACACATAGTTATGGCAACAGTTGCACGGCGACACATATTATTTATACGCCGCGTGGGCCGTTCAACGATGTGGTGCAAGCAATGAAATGAGCATGAAGGTCCCGTGAATTGTTCGCCAGGTGTCACACAGTAAAAGTTGTTGTTGTTTTGCGTTGATGGCATTGTTGTTTGGTTGGTTGGTTAGTTTGTTGGTTTGTTGGTTTATAGTTGTTGTTGTCGCCAGCAGTTCATGTAATTGAGAGAATGTAATAAAGAAATTTTGTTGAGTGGCTTTATTTCCATCAGACTTTTAACAGCAAAAAAAAAAAGAAAAAAACTTATCAAACTGACTCTCTGTTAGGGTCATAATTGATTTTCATAAATTTTTTAAACGCAGTTTTACACAGTGTAAACCAATATTTTTTTTATCGTTTTACTAATTGTAAGTACTGAAAGTTATTCATAATTTCATAAATATATATACACTGTTAACATTTGCCAGAACTTAATTTTAATGATTGTCTTCATACCTAAGGTATATTTCAAATAAAATGTTTTTAAATTAATTTAAAAGTTATATATTTGTCTTTTAGCAAAGTTTCCACGAAATTTATATGCATTATTTTAATTGGCTATTAAAGAACTTTGTTTTTACGTTCTTGTGTAAAATGAAAGAAACTTCAACAATAAACATAAAGATAAAGAAATTTCAACAGGAACAACAACAACAACATATTTCTCCAATTAGGGTACTTCTGTGCATCTGCACTTTCACAATCACAATAGCAGCATCAGCAGCAACAGCATCGGAAGCAACAGGAGCAGAAGCAGGAGCTGGAGCTGGAGCAGAGCTCATGCATAACCTAGAAGGACATGTCGCTTGCTCCCATTTTTGACATACACATGCAGCAAACTATCTGTTAGCTGCCAGCCCAGCCCAGCTCAGGACTGGACCCAAACACGGACCTGCACCTGAACGTGTCGCCTGTTGTGCGTGTGCCGGTAGTCTCTGGTGTTACTTGGCAATTAATTATAATTTTACGCTTGACAATTTTTCACTTGCCGAAAAAAGTAAAAAGGGAATACACGGGTGTGCTCCCGGTTCACTTAATGAATGAGCTTTCACTTTTCATACCCTCTATGGTAACCCAAACGAAATGTGCATTTAATAACTGGAGCACTTAAAATCACTTCTTGTTGGTTTCTTTTTATTATTATTTATTTATTTTTATTCTTTTCTGATTTGGCCACAAAAATATAAATGCTACGACAAATGGTAAAAACATCAAGCAGCTCCTAGCAATTTGGTAATTTATATAACAATGACAGCTTCCAAGAAATTACTCACGGCAATAAGCACAATGGGCGGTTTGCTTTGCTTTCAACCCAGCTGAGTTTGGATGATTGGCCAACACTCTGCTGTAAAGCAAACCAAACCAAAAGCAAAGAGCTATGACGCACAGCATGTACACATTGAAACTTGAAAGTCTTCGTGTAAACAATGATGAGCATGTTGTACAAAATGTACTTTTTGCCTTTTTTCCTTTTTATTTCTTAATGCTTTATTCACCTCTGCGCACACACATTACGTATACGTAAGAGGAGTAGGCACATGGCAGGCTTTTGACTTGCCTTGTAATGGGCTCAGTCATGTCACCTCGCCTCAATCACAACAAGGAAAACAGCAGCAGCAGTCGTCAAAGGAGCCAAGTAGCGAAAGGCGGGGGAATGAGAGGGGGTCAAAAGCATTTTATCGCTGTGCTCAGTGGGTGATAAGTTATAAAATGAAGTGAAATGTGATGTGAGATAAAAATTAATTCCAAACTTAAGTCAAGTGTGAGAAATAAAGAAATCAAATAAAAAATGTCTAAAAGCAGTAAAAATATTGTTTACTAACAAATGGAAATATCTTAAAAAAGTATTCATTAAGAATATCTAAGCAGCTGGAGTTCTACTTTAAAGTATTAAACATAGTTTATTTAAGCAAATGAGCCGTAAAGACCATTTTCTTTCGTTTTATTCCATAGTCTTAACATCACTCAAGCAAGAAAAACTTCTATCCACCGGCTTTAAGTTGTAAATTTCATGCATTAAAATGCCATTTTTCAAACACATTTCCACTATGCACTGAGTCAACAAATCCACTTTCGACGTCACCCAATGCCGTTTTGACACTTTAACAGCTTAGCCCCTGGAATGACGCCCCAGCTGGCAAGCAAAGCGCCCCACACTCACACCGCAGCCTGTTCGAGTGGGTAACACAATCAAGCCATGGGCATGGCCGCCTGTTCGAGTGGGTAACACAATCAAGCCATGGGCATGGCCGCCTCCACTGTCATGCATCAAAGCTGACCGAAAATGGACAACAAATTTCTCAGCGATAAAAATTGTGGACACATTCTCGTTGGCATTTTCATTGTATTTGCCACTTTTTTATGTTTTCTTTTTGCGGTTATTTTTTGTATTGTTTTTGTTGCCTAGTTTGTTGTTGGTTGCATCGCTGATTGTTTTTATATGGATGCCAGAGCGGGGCATTGAATTATTTATTTGAAACAATACATTTTCGCCCAATTGATGTTTTGCTTATGCTGCTAAAGGCATTGTCTCCACTAAGCCGTATGCTTTATGCCTTTTGTGGTTATTTCTCATATTTTTTATTTTAGCTATGCATTTTATTTGACTTGCATGACATTTGGGAGAGGAAGGGTGGAAAAGTATAACACATGATACGATTTATGTAATGTATGTATGTATGTTATGTATGAAAAAAGTTTCAGATTAAAAATACATTGACCTCAACGCATATTCATTGGTTATTTCTATGCATGTTTATTCATTTAAAATCTTTTTCAAATATCTGATAAACGAAGTGTTTGTATTTTTATGCTCAAATTGCTTTTTACTTTCAAAATCAACCCTTTTTTTGGTTTTTCATTTAACTTAACGTTTAAGATACATTATCTTTTAATAAATACACTCTAGCCTGGCTTAAAAATGTGCACAATTTTTTCCCCGACAACACTGAATAAACAATGATTTCATGCTGCTGGCAAGGATGATGACAACATTTCAGTTCTTCACAAATAGTTGAGTTTAGTATGCAACAAGAATCGCGCACTTTGTCAGTGGCAGCAAAAGCCGCATTGAATCCATGCGACTTTCCATTTTGCTTATGGTGCTTAGTTCATTTGAGTGAAAAGCATTTGTTGCACAGCTCAAAAACAGGCGGCGCTTGAGTTTAAAGACTCGCGCTGCCTTGCTTGAGAGTGGCTAATAAATTTCGTGCAGTGTAGGCGGTTGTAATGAATTTCGACATCAATGAAAACACAATCAACCAAAGTGGTTACTTACGACCGTAGTAAAATGCCGCGGTTTTTTTGGTGCCCCGCAACTTTGAAGCCGGAACAGAACCCGAAGCCCAAAACCCAAACGCAACCCAAGCCCCAAGCCTTGCGGGGCGGCATATTCATTAAAAATCTGTCTGGGAACCAACGCTCGGCTTGTCCTTTCTGAGGTTTTTTTTTTTTTGCTTCTTTTTCTACGCTAGCTGAATAATTAACGTGGGCAGACACGGACATGGCAATGGACATGGACATAGGACTTTGGAGGCTCAAAGGCAGTGAGATGCACGTAGCATGTAAATTGTTTCATTACCTTTCACTTGGCCCAGCCAGGTGCTCTCTAACTGTTCATTGTCTCATACTGGATGAGGGTGAGTGAAAGAGTAACTAATGTGCTGGCTAAGTGAAAAGTAAGTCTATGCTATCGCTGCTTTAAAAACAACATTGCCTTGCTCAGCTTAAAGAGCTGACTAACTCAATTAGCAAATAGCTTACAGAACTCGAAAAACAAACGCCCCTTTAAAACATTCTTACACATATAGCCAAACTAAAGTGAGCTCAGCTAAACGGAGTCGGCAGCCGCTGCAATTAGACTCAATCGTGAGTTTGTTTCGAAGTTGAACACAACTTTTCTTCGACCCAATTGAAACACCTAACTAGCCCCACTTTCCAATGTTTTCCACTCGACACTTGACTGAGCAATTAGCGCAATTCGACTAGGAGAAGAGAGAAAAAAAACAACAACTATCAGCTGCTAAATGAAGCAAAGTTGAGGGCGTCAATTGATCGACTCAACAACCGCCACTCAGTCAAGACAAATTACAATTCATTTCAAACAAACACTCGCCTATAAAAGTTAATGTACGTTTAATTGTATGGCAATTGCCAATTGGCATTTGTTATTTTTCCAACAAAAAAATACACAAACAAACAACTTAACTAGCTCAAATTACATATATTTTATTTTGTTTATAGTTAACTCACCGACAACATCCAAATAACCGACTTGACTTTTCATTGGATCCGTGTTTATTTGGCACATATACCTGCAAGTTGTAAATATTTTCATATTAGATGTGTTTCTTATCTGGTTCTTATGTTGTAAAACCAAACAACAGCAACAAACAACAAACAACACAACTCATAAATGCGAAAGGAGAGCATGCGTGAAAACGTTTTATGAACGTATTTTTAACTGTCTAGCATAAATTTGATATGAGCATAATCGTAAAGAGAATTGCTCTATGCGTAAGTAGACTTTTATGCTTAAACTCATAAATTTGTATAATAAATTTTCTTGAAAAACATGTATTGTGTATTGTGTAGAAATTATAAATGCTATGCATGCAAATAAAATAGTTACGTTCTATTTATTTTTTTTAAACTCCTTTACTTTAAATGCAATAAAATTTAGTAATACTGTTGGGTATACATTACCAGCCCTTGTCGGACTCCTTGACATCACGTATACGCAGTATCCAGGCACGTTTCTCAGCATGAGTAATACTCATGCGATGATTTTTAGTTATGACGTGATTTTGTATCGTTAAAATCGTTTGTGTATCGACACGTAGCCACGCAATCTGCACAAAATACAAAAATAAACACACACATATTGTGGTATTGTAGTTAGAAATTAACAACTAAACTTAAGTAAGAGAAGTGTATAGAAAAATTGTAAAACTAAAACGCTTAACGATTTGGATACAATGTTAATGCTATGCTAGCGTGGCCCAAGCTCATTTATTAGCCTAAAAGACACAAAACGTCGCCAAAAGGCGGCCAACGTTTTGGCTAATGTGTAAAAACGTTAAGAATGTGTTGTACACTGGCATGCTTAAAGTGACTTAAATTGTGCCATGATGTGGAAGATTTAACTTTATTGCTTGCTTTAAACTGAATAGTTTTAAGTTTTAAAATGTTTTTCATTTCAATTCACTTGTGTTTAGTTCTGAGTATTCCATATTGCATAGTTTGTAATTAAATACTATACAGTCTGGCGTACTTGAAATTCAGCACAAACCTACAAATAAATATGTTATGAAAGCCATCTTAAACTGGTTATCAATATTCATTCTGTGAAAACGGCAAATCTTCAAGTCAAAGCGCATACACTTTGTGTATGATAGTGTACAAGTTATCCTCAAATTGAGAGCGCTCAAATTATAAGGTAGTCAAATTGTTGTCTTTTTTTCATTTCATAAAAGCCATCAATTTACTATCTTTCAATTTGTACGCTTAAGTGCAACGCACAATGGACAACCGTCAAACAGCAACAATATTATTTGGTATTACCAACATAATAAGCATCACATTTACCATTTGGACGCTATCCAACGATATGATCATCAACAACAAGGACCCAGCACGAAGATAATCAATTTGTTGCGTGCGCTTTCATCAGGTCCATTTGCCTAACCATTTACCGTACCGGGCCTAAAAGCTGACTAACAAAAATTTGTGGCGAGCCGTTTTGCTATTTTCGTTTCGGCAATTCATTGAGCAGCCCTTCTTCACTTCTTTTTTTGCTGCTGCTGCTCTAACACAGCGGGTCACGAAATCAAAGTGGGGCCCAAGGGGCTTAGAAACGTGCCACAGAGTCGAGGGGCACACAAGCCCCTGAGAAAAAAAGGGTCAGCGCAAATGGCGCACGCATTATGCGTTTAACGAGAGGACACGCACATAAACAATCACACGCACAGGCCAGGGACAAAATGGATTCGTGGGAACGAACTTTGCTTGGAAACTATGCCACGTTTTATTTGATGAAGTGTAAACTGTGTAAAACGACAGCAAAAACCAGAAAAAAAGTTTTCCATTAAAAGCATCACCTGGATTAAGTAATTGGTACCGGGTGGCATGGATAAAGCAGAGAATACTAAAGTGAATCGACTTACCTTATACGTTTGCAGATTATCGACGACGCATTGAAGAACAGCTTCGCGGCTAACAGGAACGGTAACGTTTTGCAGCAGTTCACCAAACTTGGGCAGATCTGTAATGAAAGAGCTGTGTTTAAAGGCATTTCCAGTCTAATCCATAACAAGGTATATATCAGACGGCTTCCTTTGTTTGAGTACAGAACCCTCTGTATGTACCTTTTACAGGATTTTACTGATCATCACACATCGTCTTAATTGTGTTAAGTAGTAGAACGAGCGTTGAGTCAAAATTATCTTAGAATAGGGGAGCTTCACTTATAAAATAAACTTAAGTTAAGAGCCCCATTTCTCAGATAATGCGGCCATTAACTTCATCAACAAGTAAAGTGATTAAATAAAAGTGATTGGTTGAAATAAACTATGTCTTGATAAATCTAGCATAATTTGTATCTTAGCAAAGTTAGGAATAAAAGATTTTATATTTGAGCTTTAATATGTCAAGTATAGTGTTTTTATATAACTTTGCAATAGTTCAGAACAATCTGGCATTACAAACTCCACTTCCTCCCCGTTATCTCTCTGTCTGTCTCTCTTTGTGCCGTTCTAAGAATATTTCTAGAGTTTATCCCCCGCTGTCATCATTTACGTAGATGCCGGATTGTTTTGTCGACCTGTTTGCAACCAGTGCGTCATTTAGTCAGTCAGTCAGACATTCTTTGATTCAGTCAGGCAGTCAATCAATGGTTTAGCGCTCAAATTCCCAGCGATGCGTACAATGCGCGGGTTGACTTTAAAGACGCGCCCGCAAGTATGCAACAGATTTGTGGTTTTGAGTGGCAGCCTTTAAAAGTTTGCCTATTCACCCACGCACACTTGTCGCTTATTGTTGGGGTGTATGTGTGTGTGTGTGTTTGCGTGTTTTTGTGTCGCTGACATGCCAAGGAGACCTCAACAAAGTTGGCGTTACGCATACGTCCCAGAATGTTATGAAAACCGAAAACAACGCCAACACAAAAAAAAACTAAACAAATATAAAAATAAATAAAGGAGCCGTCGGCTGAAGATGCTTTCTTATAGTATGCGGGGCACGCGTCAGTTAAAGCAAATCAACACATAACAATCTTGTACTCAAAATGCGTAAACAATGTGATAAGCAAAGACAGACAGCAACAAAGAGGGAGAGATACACTGAGAGAAAGGCAGAGAGAGAAAGAGAAGCAAACAGAGTATGAGTATGTTTTTTTTGATGTGTATTGATGTGGCCGTAAATCTCACTTGCAAGGGGTAAACAGCGGAGAAGCTCCGGAATGTATTGCACGACACTGACAAGAACTTCGTATGTTGTTCACTTCTTTAGCTGTTTGTTTGTTTGCTTGCTTGTGTGGGTATGTGCGTGTGTGTGTGTGCGTCTGTGTTTGTGTTTATGTGTTGTCATGTTGCGGAATGTCGCCTAATCTCCGGCTAAACATCACGTTCAACGCCGCTTAATATACACTAATAGCTTTGATGGGTATATTGATTGCAATAAAAAGTAAATACGCTCGTTAGGAAAACCGATTGATTTTCAATTAACTTTTAAGAGCATCTGACACTGTTAATAAAATATTAATTTTTCATTTAATACTACAAAAATGTTGTTCATTAGATAAATTCTGTACACCATTAGTCTTAATACTTTTATTTAAAATATAAACAAGTAATTTGCCATGTCAGGCTGTAACTTTAAAGAGCAACCAAGCTTCAACTGTTTTATCTACTAAATGTTTCGCCTTTGTGCGTCCTGAAGTATGCTCCACTAGATAATAATAACGGCAAAGAGGATGTCCAATTGCCTAAGTAAAGGCAACGATAATATGCCCGCCTCTCTCTCTCCCTCTCTTTACGCTGTTGTGCCATCTAATAAGCTCGATTACCCAGCTCCTGACGCGTCAATAAAAATTTGCCACAGACTGTCCTGCCTACATCCCTACTCAGCCCCTAGAGCAAGCACTGGCTTAACGTTGCCTCTTTTCCACTGTCTGTGTAACGGCTTTCTGTTGCCTTTTGCCAACTCATTTGATTTGGCTCCGTTTATATTGATATGCGCCTGCCACACTGCCTGCCCCTCTTTTCGCAGCGTTGCGTGTATTTTTATGGCATACTTTTTGGCGCGCGTTCGTGTGTAAATATGTGCAAATTCGCAAATTCGTTACATATTTTCCTGCTGTGTGTTGTTGTTGTTGCTGTTGTGTGCCGCACATCATTCAGTGTGGACTTGGGTGTGATTGTTTAGTGGATTTATGAGCACATGAAATTAGGATTTAATGTGCATATGCCTTGTGCCTTGAGTGGGTTTATTGCATATCCTTCTGCATATTCCTTCGGCGTCTTTGTACTTAACATAATGCTTATGATATATATGCGAATACAGCAAATCGTTTTTGGGTTCTTGGATATTTGTTGTGGCTGTATTGTGTGTGTTCTGCCAAGAAAACAATGCTGATTTGTTTGTGTTTTGTGGTTTGAAGTGGCTTAGCTGCTGGGTTGTGTAAGCCATACGAGATGATGGGGCTTTAGGCGCTTTGTAATTGTTATCTTCACTGTCAAATGTAATCAAAAGCACAGTGTTATAAACACGTTCGATTTTTATATTATCCACTAAACGGCAAACGAAAACAATTTTATTTAAAGCTATGCTAATTAGTTTCTGATTGCAGCTTCCTGGTTTTCGTGTTATTTATTAAGGCGACACGTGCATTCGTTTAGGCACTCATATCATATCCGTGTTTATTTGTAGTATAAAGTACAATTATGCTACAGCTTTGGCTTATCGCTGAGTGCTTTTTAGGCCACATGCCTGAGACATTCATAAGCCTCTCATAAGACTTTAGGCGCATTTTTAGCTCTCATTCTACACACAAATTTAACTTTAAGCTCACTTTATAAAGTCAACTCAACTCGACGCGACGCTACGCTACTCGGCATTTTAACTTAATAAGCACAACAGCAACAACAACAACAGTTGACAGCAAATGGTGCTATTTAAATGCTAAACAACTCTATTAAGTTGCACGACACACACATACACACACACACACACACACACACACATGGCTGTGCGGCACATACAATTTTACTTTTTTCGAGTCAAGTTTTTTTTTTTTTTGGTAGGGATAGGGTGGGAGTGACAGAAATGGAACCTCAGCACGTTTCAAATACAATTTACAATAAATAAAATTTAAAAGCGAGAAAAAATGCTGCGACAACAGCAACAGCAACAGCGATTGAAGCAACTAAAGACAGACAGACACAAACTCACAAACTCAGCAGCAACTGACTTAATGGCGACGAGCGAGGGGTTGGCAGGGGCAAGGTATAAGCACGTGACGCTTTGGGATAAGTAACACGATACGGGAGACATGCGACAAATGCCAACATTGACCACACCGAAGAGTGCATGCTCTAAGCAAAAATGGGAGTTAAACCGAGAAATTTGTTCAGATTTCAATAATTTGGACAATTACTTAATTCCATTGTGATTCTGTGGCCTAATGGGTTAAGCCTTGGTGCAGTGAACTGTTTGCATGCGAGTTCGAATCACAGAATGATTTTTTGTTTATAGAATTCCCAACTGGTTATTTTATGTTGGATTGCACGTATTATTCCTATTAGCTTGAAAAAAAGCTAAAAGTCTTAAGCTAAAGTTCCTTAAAAACCAAAACTAACCAATTAAAATATTAATTATTATAAATAATTGAAAATAAAATAAAATAAATAATTTGAGTTAATGTCAAGTGACTAGAATTATTAAAATATGAATTATTAAAGCCTTTTCTTTATCCCACCCCTTAAGTTAAGCTTAATATTTATAGTTTTTAGTTCAAATATTTATAGTTGCATGACTTAAAAAGGTACTTAAAAGTTTTCTGTATACTTGTATATACATTTGTGTCTGTAGCTTGTCTGTTTGTATAAATTCAAAAGGCTGCAGTGGAAGTAATAAGAAAAATCGTCTTACCTTTCTCTGGTATCACATTGACGGCCGTATCCTCGCGAATGTCTTCCAGAAGTTCTTCGTGATTTTGCATTTCCGCTTTGGGTTCGCACATTGACGCAAGTGAGTGAATGGTGTACAAAAAGGGAAGGAAAAGAGAGAGAATGAGAAGATGAAGTGTTAGAGTGTAACATTAAAAGTTATTACGTAGTTAATTTTAGCTTGGTTAGCTTTGGTGGAAATTCAATTTGTGGTTAAAGCATTGAGCTGGGATCGCATCTATATATAAACAAATAAACAGGTTGCACAGCAACCGCCCAAAAAACTCAAAAACCACACACATGCCAAAACACACACACACACACACACGCTTACAGAGAGAGCAGCCGCAATGCTGGTCGCATAGTTTAACCAAGGGAATTTCTTTGTGGTGGTTGACTTGCAAGGAGGGGAGGAGGGGTGTATTAGGGCAGGGGTAGGAGGAGTTAGAGGAGCCTTGACTGTTAGCTTCATATATTTTTCCAATATTTTACGCGCTGCATTTGCTCGACGCCTTCTTTACGAGCAGCTTGTAATTTTCGCGACCACAAAATGAAGTTACACAAAATCCGCAATTTGACTTTTGTGCAGCAGCTGCGACTGAAGCGACGAATTCACTAAACGAACCGTCAAGGGGCTAAACAAGTGGTAGGGGAGGATGTGGATGGAGTTGTTGTATAAACTATGTATTCCCCCAACAGGTAATGCAATGCACGCATCATAAAATATTTAGTAAATGGCCAAATGGGTAAATGGCAAATGGATTTACGTTTATGCGTTTTGTGTTTAGAATATGGAAGAGAGAAGGGTAGACAGAGAGGTTGAGGGGGTGCAGTTGTGGGCAGTAAATTGAGTCCAAAACGCTTTGCGATTTTAGTTTTTATGTGCTGTTGTGGAATCAGTTTGTGAGCGTTGTTGAATAAAGCTGATAAATAACTTAATTAGCATTTAATTGAACTATGAGATTATTTTAATGGAAGCTGAGCACGCTGTAAGTTTAATTTGTTGATTGATATACGATGTATAAATAATATTTACAATAAACTAACTGCAAAGAACAGTTTTTATAGCTAAGTACTTAGCTTGAAGTCAATCTTTGAACATCTCAATTGCCAGGTAGTTACTATCAAATCAGTAAAACCTGCCCGTTTATGGATTCACGGCCACGTTGAACTAGCTGCTAAATCACGTCATGCCGAGAGCATGGCAAAGAATGTGAAAGAAAGCGTGGAAGACATTTTTTATGCTCTCAGCAAAAGTTTACCAACTCTTTTCGGTTATGGTCGCTGGGCGAGCTGTCTGGTCGATATGGCACGTAACATTTTGTAACCCTCTGCGAATGCGTTTCCAAAGCCAGCACATGCAGTGAACTAGCAATATGACAGCAAACTTGGGGTTGACTTGCCAGCTTGCAACTGTGCTGCAACACACAAAAATATTACAAAAGAGGCTGCTGAGCTGCCAAGCCGAGCGCAAAGTTGTTGCCTAAACTTCAGCATCAGCATCAGCAAACCGATTTTGCTTTTACTGGCTGTAGTTGAAGTTACCCTCGCAGTACCCCGTCAACTTGCTTCTGGCTCACTCCTCGACTGACAACCCTTGCTGAAATCGAATTTATTGCATACTTTTGTGCGTTTTGGTACAGCAACAAGCACAATATGTATTTGCCTTGCCAGACAGCTGTGACATTTGCACAAAGTCATTTTACAGAGCTTGGTAACTGCAAATGCAATACCCCATTGCTTCTCTTTCATTTGCTGTTGTTGCTTTGTGCTGTTGCACACCCTGCCCCATTGGTAGTTAGCATGTGTTTGGCGTTTATTAAAATGCAAACAGTATCCGAATTGTTGAACATGAAAATTAATTGAAAATTTGTTTCATTTCAGTTTCTTGCCTTGGCTGGCATTTCTTCCTTTTCATTCCTACCACTCCCCTACCAAACCCCTTATCGATACTCGTTGTGCTGTTGTCTGCTTGGCAGTTTTTGTGTTTCTTGTTGCCATTTGAGTCGCTTTCAACGCTTTGCCATTCAATTGGACTCCTTCACCGAATTCCAATTTATTTGCTCCATTGACTCGTGTCTGTCTGCACGCACCGGTTAGAAGTCCAAGGCCTTTGCGCTTATAAATAACTTAATTTTTCTCCTTTTTTTTGCCAAGCTGCCATCGTGCCGAAAAACTAGGCGAAATATATGCCAAGGTGGCCAAATAAATGGCACTAAAAATCAATAGTAAACGTTTGAATAGCCGAAAAATGAGTGCTTTCAGAAAGACAGCGACAGAGAGCTGCTGATAGAGAGGGATAGGGAGCTGAAAGAGGCGGTTGGTGAAATGGTGGAATGAAATTGGAATGTAAATGCTACAAAAGTCAATGTTGGCAGGCAATTCTCATGCCTTTGAAATGCTTAACACAAAATACTACAAAAATAAGCTCAAGCAACGTTTAATGTTGTATTTAATTAAATGTATCTAATATAATAAAAATGATTGTAAAAACGCGTGCTTTTCAATCTTATCATTAAGCTTCGAAAATCTAAAGGAGCATACTTCAAATTGAGCTATTTCTGTTTACCGCTTGATTGGGCTCGCCTTTCCTGCGTTGGCCAAAAACCTCAAAACCTCATTAGCCAAAAAGCACGCGCCCGAATATTGAGGGTACACCAATGCGAATAACGCTACAACCAGCCCAACAACAGCAGGAACAATGGCAAATCTTTGAAACGTTGAACGCCATAAATTGCACGGCAGCAAAAATAAATGTTAAGTAAATGGCGCTAATTCAAAGTAGATTTATTTATTATGCCATTTCGCCCTGCGGCAGAGCGCGAAGAAAATATGCTTGATATTCCTTTTGGTTTCTTCACAGTTCGCTTTCGCTTACTCGCTCACAACTTTAAGACGCAAATGAAAATATACGAGTAAGAGCGCCAAATTATGCAACAAAAACAATAAAGATGACTCAAAAGAAATGCGTGTGCCGCCGCTGCCATTTGTTGGTCTTGGCATTAATGGGCAGCTGTGAGTTTTCTTTTCTGTTAAGTATACGAGCATATTAATTTACGCAGCCTGTGGTACCTCTATTTTGCGAAGCGAAGCACCTGCTGCGACTGGCGGCATCTACACTCATCTTCAGCTGGGTTTAGCCTAGACGCAGCCGAATGGACGCGTCGTCTGTTGATTTTGGCCATAATGCTTACGCATTTAAGCCAATTTTCGTGTCAAGTCTCAATGATTTATTAGCCCAACACACTGCAGACAGTGCCTGGCTGCTGTCTAAGTAGTGCAGTAGCCTACGCTTTTGCCTGAGGCAAAAGCTTAAGGTTCCGGATATGACTGAGCCTAAGCGAGGTGGAGGTGTCGACAGCAGCTTTAAAGTTACACAAATTTGTCTACAATTTGGTAAATGCCTTTTATTTATTATGTTTTTTTTTGCTAATGATAAGAATTACGCAAGAATTCGACAAGTTGTGTAAACTGGGTTTGGGTTGTTATTTGTTTTCTTTTCAAGTGCTTTTCGTTGGTTAAAAAAGTCTTGAATAAGTTAAAAACATACTTTTACATCATTTGCAAAAGAATTTTCCAGCCTCTTTTCCACTCAGCTGAGCAGCTATTGATAATAATAAAGGTATTTTAAACATTTTGTATATTAAATATTTTTCTTTAAGCCATCTTTTGTTGGTTAGTTAAAGCTATAATTTGTCTTTAAGCAAATGTCTTTTTGGTTTGCAGCTCACGTATTTGGCACACTCAGCCACTTTTGTCTTTCTGGTCTTCATGCACAGATAGGCGATAAGGACGAAGCTGCATAGTTTTTTTTTTTGTCGTAAGTCAAACTGCAACAAATTAAAAGCTGACAAAATATTTAAAGCAATAGAAAACTAAACAATTAAACTTTGCGCCTAGGGCAAAACAACTAAAATAGTAGAAATTGCATTCAAGCGATATGTTTGTGCATTTATTATGTGCAATAAAAGCTAAAAAGTCAGTTTGAAGTCCCATATGCATTTCTTTTGTTTTAAATATACAATAGCTGGTTATGAATTATGTTTGGGTTTTGGTTTTCGGCCAACTAAATATCTATTTGGGTCACTTGTCCAGCGTCGAGATCAGACAGATGACCATTGGTGGACAAATAAGAAGATAGTCTTAATATGTGAAGTGTTTTCGTAATGATATTTATTCAATTTAATTCACATTGTTGTGTAAACTATTTCTAGACATAATAAATATACTTTTCCCAATTTATATATTTTCTTTAAATAGCTTTAAGCACTTGTTATGTACGACTCGCATTGCATTTTTGGCCAAGTTGGCCAGCAAACTCGCCAGATGATTACAAAACTTCGCGATGCGTACGTGAGCAGAGATTGTTGAGAAAATTCCGATAGTGAGACTGAAAAACTACTCTTGCGTGTGCTTCTTTCTCTCTTTCGCTTTTTCAACTCCTTTGCTGCATGTCTCTGAGTAAAAAGCTAAGCTTGCATTCATGGAAAGTGTAACTTTCAAATTAGTAGAGTCAAATTTAATGTTTAAGTGTGTGTTTGTGTGTGTCTGCAGTTAACATTCCCAATGCGGTGTCATGTGTCAGATGTTAGCAGCTTGAAGTAGTCCAAAACATTTGAACAACTTTATCATATCGCATTTATCAACAAGCCAAACAAACTGCAGCTGCCTTGGCCCAAAACTTTTACTAATTGAGTTGTGCTAGCGTGTGTATGTGTGTGGGTATTGTTTACTTAGCTGACACATTTTTAATAAAAGGCAGTGTGGGCATTCGTTTCGTTTCATTTCTCATTAGAAATTCAAAGACTTTAGCCTGCGGCTCTGGCCATGGGTCATGTGCAAAGTGGCCAGCCAGAAGCCAAGACCAGGGAGCTAAGAGCTGAGAGTTGGGAGCTGGGGAGTGCTGGTAAATTAAATTTTGTGTGTAAAATAAACTACAAAGGCAACTTCAAACGAGACAGGAAAAAACGATCCTAACGTGAAATTATGTTAAAAACAAACATTCGCCAAGAGGCAAGAGCCGAAAAGCGCAACAAAACAGAAAACGACAAACAAAAACCGAGGAGAATACAAAATAAAATACAAATTACAGCAAAAATAACAAAAACAACAAATATTTACACAAGCAACAGCAACAACAACAAAAGCACACACTTCATACACAACAGCAACACAACGCCTCAAAAGGCCAACATCAGCGGTGATTGCCATTCTTGTTTTTCATACTTTTTTTGTTTCGCCTGCTGTTCGGCACGTTGCTCATCCGCCCCTTTGGCCGAGCGAGGCGCTAAACAATGCAAAGCGCAAAAAAGTGTTGCATACTTTTAGCAGCAACGCAAAAGCGTGTGAAAGATGCACACACACACACACACACACACATACACAGTCAATTCACAAAAACAATGTGCAACAATGACGCAAAGTGGCAGTGTTTGAGGCAAGTGGCGGGCGTTTGGGGAAAGAGTGTGTGTGTGTGTGTGTGTTTGTGGGCGGGGCAACAGTTTTACAGTCAGTTGGGAAAACTGTTGAAAAATTGTCAAACAATTGCAGCCAAAGGATTGGGGCTGAATGCTAAGTTGCATAGGGAATTGTCGGGAGCTAAGAGTTGTAGCTGGTTGGTAGAAAAGACAAAACAAAACACACACACACACAAAAACAGAGGGCGTGGCACTGCTAACAAATATTATATGAGAAGCCGAGAGCTGAAATGAAATCATGGACTGAAATTTAATTTGACAATGTCAGGCAGCCAGCACGTAATGTGTGCAATGAAGAAACGTTGAGAGAAAAAATTGATAAAGCGATAAAGTTTTGACTACGTGATTAAAATGCTATTTAAACGCACACATACACACATTGGCAAGCACACAGTCATGCATGACTGAGGCGAAAAGTTTTTGATTGCTGAACGGCAAAAGTTTTTAAGTTTATACATTAATAAACATAAAACACAAAACGTTAGTTTTTCGGGTTACAGGTATTTAATTATTTCTTAAGTTACAAGTTTTGAACACAACTTTTGATTACACAACATATTAATACAGTTAATTGTGTGTAATGTTTTATTTGCTTTATGTATTATTAATATAGATGAACAAGACATGTGATTTTATGGATCTTTTGACTTATGTCTTTGCAATTTACACAATACAAAATCATTGCACAATCAATTTAGCATAAAGTTTGTTCAAAGAGAAAAAAGTCAAGCAATATATAACACACTTGTGTAAAACTTGGTCAACATGTGAAGTCATAAGCCCAAAAAAACAAACGAGCGACCCAAAGCACCATCAATCAGAGTGTCAATCACTTTCTCGATTGCGTCCCCCAAGTCACTGGCCTAAGTAGATGCTCTCATGTTAAGCACACACAAGCACACAGAGTGAAACATAAAGATGTACATGTATGTACATGGATTTTGAGCGGTTCAACATTGTTGAACAATGTCAACTGTTGTCCACTTGTTGAGCACCCACAGGAGTAGCGGCAGCCCACAAGTCATGGACAAAGAAAAACTTAAGTGGCCACAAACACGGGTCTGGGTTTCCCTGGTCTGAAATGTGGTCTGTATGTGTGCGTACGTCGACTCGGGCGAGACAGAGAGATATCGACAGAATAAATGTCAGACCACAGCAGCCACAGTATTCGAATACAAATACGAATACGGCATACGCATACGACATGTGGGCGCTTTAATTATTCTGAAAAACGGCTTAGGGTCTTGGGCTCAACTTAAACAGCCACTAAAACTCAGTCAAGCACGTGCTTCATAACTGCCCTCAGTGTGCAATGAGCCAAACTTGGGTTTTTGTTGCTTGCTCTGGTCCACCCACTGCCCAACTGGCTGCCAGTCACATAATTCCGCTCAAGTGACACACACAGCTGGGACAGCAGAAGAAGGGTAAACGGGAGACTGGCGACACTTAAAAGTTTGTTGGCACTTGGCAGCCGCGCCAAGTTGACCTTGTGCTTAGCAAAAGCAAAAGCAAAAGCAAACGCAAATAGAGCATGATAACTCCCAAACTGTCTTTCTCCCCTTTCAACTACTCTCCATCTGTGAGTGTATCACAGTGTCAACTGCGCTGGGTGGCCAAACATTTTACAAAAAGTGACGTGGCTGAAAGTCATCTCTGAGCTCGATAAAATACTTGTGCCTTAAGATGCTTATAATATGCCAAAAGGACTTGCATGAGTGCATTTGAAATCTGTACTTTACTACAAGGTTTTTTTTTTGTTGGCATGATATATATTATATAGCTTAAATGTAAATAGCTGTTAATATTAAATTTAGTAGAAAAAAGCTCATTAAAAAGTACTTTGATAAAATTTATTTAATAAATATTTATGCTTGACCACAAAACAACTAACCGCTACCGCTATTTATTTACTTAAATTATCACATGATTTAATTCAAATGGATATATATGTTTATTTAAATACTTTTGTGTAATTATTTATGTACGCATTGATCCTTATGCAATAGTCAATAGCCATTGTTTATAAACTTACCCAAATGATGTGCTATGTGATCTCGTTCCTCGGATTCGCCAATTATAAAATCTGAATGCTGTTGCTGATGATGCAGCAGATCCATGTGATGTTGATGCATTTCGCTGTCGTCGTCATCCTGTGCGGCGACCATGCAACGGGAGAGGGACAGCCAAGTGGCCGAGGCGGCGGCAGCGGCAACAATTAGCCATGAGCATATTTCCGGCATTTTATGTTTCCGTTGCAGTTTCATTACGCGGCGCCGTCGCTGCGCCAACGTTGTTGCATCCGCTGTCAGCGGAAATATTTTAATTTTCATTTTTATTTGTTTATGCGTTTTTGAGCTTCTCCCTCCTTTCCTCCTGTTTCGTATCTCTGCTTTGCTCTTGTTATTGCTGCCGTTTGCTTTTTGTCAATGTTTACGCGTTGGCCGGCACTTGCATTGTTTCATTTGCTACTTGTTGTTTGTTTGTATTTTTATGTCTGTTTGCTAGATTTCACAGTTTTCTTTGTCTGTGCAAAAATGTGTTTTCTTCTTATCTCTTGCGGCTTTCACTTTCAATTCATTGCGCGACTGTTAAATATTTATGCGCAACAATTTGTTCAGCCCTGGGCTGAATGGCAAAATACATTTTCCATTGCATAACTGCAACGTTCCCTCTGGAGTTGACGTTGTCGTCCTCAACTGCAGCAAAAAATACAGAAAAAATAATAATAATTAATAAATAACATGTTTTAAATGCATGGCAAGTTTTTTTCAACATTCATTATTACTATTATTACGCGTTTATTTGTTATTTGTTATTGTTGTTGTTGCTGTTGCTGTTGCTGTTGCACACACATTTATTTCAGTGCTTTGTGCATTCCTGTAAGTTTTCATCATGGCATTATTAAATATCATTTCATTATTTATTCATTTGCACAACGCTGTGAGCTACTCAAAGCCCCCAGGCTCCGCCCCCTCGCCACCACTGACTGTATCTATAAGTGGTTATAAATTATGTGCAAACAGCATATATATATATATATGTATGGAGATGGTATTAATAGTTGGCAACTTTGTGGCTCAATTATGGCTGCACGAGCAGCATTTATCAGTGAGTCGGAAGCTGCTAACACAAAAGGGGGAAAAGGGAAGGGAAAAAAGATACCATTAAACATTCTTTCAGTACGTAAAGAGAGCTAATGACCTCGAGGCAACAGCTAAACTTAAAGCCTTTTTTAATGTTTCCCTTGGCCATAACACGGTAATTATCTTGAATAGCATGTTATTCTACACTAAATTAAAACATAATTCAATGCATTTACATTTATAAAGATATATACAGATTTACTGCACTAATGCATAAAGCAAGTCAAGGCCATAAGTCATTACCTTCAGCAGTAGCTCATTCTACTCGCATACTTGAGGCTACTACCATTTTGTATATATATAGATAAAACTAGGCGGTATTTTGAGTAACTTGACATGATTCATTTGTCGCTGAAGCGGGTGAAATTTAGAGGCAGAGGCAGGCATGAAGTGCATTTAAAGTGGAAGTTGAGCAATAAATCGGATGCCTCGTTTAATTAGCCTGGTGCACTGAGCGTAACTTAGAAAACTCCGAGTCACACAGGCAAATATAATAAATGGAAACGGAAACTATGTGGAACAGTGTATATTGGCCAGAGGCAGGCAGACAGCGAATGGCAAGTTTGAGAACAAAAGTCAGGCGAAACACACAACGGAAAGCGGCTGGAAAGGCATTTAAACTTTTGGACAAGTTTAATTTCCGTCGAGAGCAGCAGTAAGAGCGAAAATAAGGAGAATCCTTGCTTAAAGAGAGAGAGAGAGAGAGGGAGGGGGGAGCTCGGTGGCGGGTGAAATGTAGACTAGAACAACTAGCATGGACAGCTATGAAATTGAAAGGCACTTACAATCTTTGATGAAGTTGAGCCTCTCAGCAATCAACTAATTGCGGTGGGGCATAAGCTTCGAGTTCTAGCTTTTGTCTTTAGTCTCCTACTGTCTGAATGCCTGTGTGCTTGTTTCAAGTTCTGACAACGTCTAAAATATGTCTCATTCTTCAAATGGACAGAACCAAAAACAAAAAGAAAAAAACAGATAGAAAGAAATGGTTTCTTGTCATAGTTATTATCTGGTTATTACATATTACTTTTATGATCAACGCTGCTGTCGTCGTTTGGCCTCTCTTTTTTTTATCAGTTGACCAGGTGAAATTAATGAAGAAAAACGTTGACCTGACCTTTTGTCCAGCTTATTGTTGCTGTTGTTTCGGCCCCCCCAACACCATTTGTGTGCCCTTGTTAGCCTTTTAGCTGGCTGTGCAGTGTTTCGGCTTTATGGCTTTTTTGGGGTTTTCTGTTTCATTGCCCATGCTGGAAATGTCATAAAGATAGCGGAACGGGCCACGCAAGCAAACAAACACACAAACTCACGCACACAAATAAGCACAAAGCCGGCGTTGAAAACTTGAATAAAATGTGACAAATGGTTTTTTATTTAATAAATTGGCTTAACCGGTTGTCGTAAACTGGCCCATGAACGCTCTGGCAGCAGAAAGCCCAGCAAAAGCCAACCCAAAAATGGGCCACATCCGACATTTATGAACGTAATTGAGTAAATGTGAAATGATTACCAGGCGCGGCTTACGCATTATGACAGATTCTTTTTGTGTCGTTTGATGTTGCCGCTGACAAACAATACAAAATGTTAACAGCGCATTTATTTTTATTATATATATTAATATTGTTTTTTATATATTGATAAGCAATAAATTTATATATGCAACAGGAAATTGTAATTAATTAAATAAATTTGCGCATTTATCGTTGTCAACTAAACCTTTCAAGATAAATAAAAACAAAATTTAACAAATAATTCTTAGAAAGTATAAGCGTATTACTATAGTAAATATTAAAAATTTAATAATACATAAATAAAAAGTCCTCGAAGCATGCTCCAAAAATGCACAATGTTATTTAACATAACATATTAGTTATTAGTTCCAGTCTTGATATTATATTTAAACGACCCATTTGAGTTAAGATAATTATGTTAAGATCGATAAGCTATGTTAGAACAATGTTAAGCAAAACGATATCGTCAATCTGTTTCGCTTAAATTAAAATAATGAATTTCATTTCACAAATAATTATAATCACATATAAATAAAAATGACAAAATCAATACGGTTTGATTTACATATGTAGTGTAAAAATAACTGTATATTAAAAGTGCTTTGATTTAATACATTTTGTTTAGAGGCAGATCCAAAAATATTCCCCTGTTGAGTGTTGTTCGCCGCGTTTGCATTGATAAGCAGCTTGGAGACTAAAAGAGAACCAGATGGCGCTCCCTAGGCGAATCAGCACGAAAGCCAAACAATGTCATAATGATAAATAGCCCGACAGACAGACGAACAGTTAGACAGAGAGAGCAAAAACAAAACGAATCTTAAGTCAGCGTCAGTTGGCGAGCCAAGAAGCAATTTTCGGCTAAACAGTTGACACCTTTTTAGCTGTGCATCATTAACATTTTCATTTCGATTGGCTGTTGCAGGGGGCAGGATTGGCGAAAGTCTTCTTGTTGTTGTCTGCTGTTAGTGTTTTTTTGGGACATTGTTCGCTGTGCTGTTGCTTTTGTTTTCGCTCAGGTTGCGTTTTGTTTCATTTCATTTCGTTTTCCTTTCTCGGCTTTTTATCGCTAACTGTCAATCGTTAAATGACAAATAATGAAATGTGGCAACAGAGCTCGCGCGAATAGCCAACAAACAACAAAATGGCTACCAATGATTTCAACTGTGTGAATGGAAAAAGGCAGACGATGTCGCTAATCCAGCTATTCGCTATGCCAAAGCCTTGCATTCTTTTGCTTATTTTGGGCAAAATAAAATAACAAATGATTGTTTCCCACTGTCCCACCGCTCGTATCTTGCTATCCGAGCACTCTAGCATCGCATTTTTGTTTATATATACATATATATACTGTACATTTGTACATTTCACATTTCTCACGCGATGTTTTGTTTGCCTCACTTATTCATTCTTTGCCGCATTCCTTTGGCATTCCCTACTGCTATATAGTATATACGGCATTTCTGGCCACCCTTGCGTGTCGGCAACTGCAGCAGCAGCAGCAGCAAAGGCAACAGCAAAAGCAGCTTGTCACATAAAAGGCTTGTTTTATGTCACCTGCTGGCATTGTTTTTGGCAGCAGTAGGTGTTGCCGGGAACTTAAGTCCATGCCACGCTCCTGTCGCTCATAATATGCATAAAGCGTCAAGGCGAATTAAGCCAAATGGCTGCTGGTCATAAACATTGTCTGGCAATTGTGTGTAAATATTTCATTTGGATAAATTGTTGGCATAACGTGTACTCGAATTGGTCAAAACACGGAAATCGCTGTCCAAATATGATTTCCTTGTTTTTAGTTGTTGACGTATTTTACGTTGAGTAAGGTTTAGTTTTTTTTAAAAGGCAGCCAATATAGCAACGATCATCAATATTTATAAGCCATTGCATATCTGATTAATCAAAAGATTAAAATGTTCACTTGAATGAGTTTGAGTTATGCGTTCGATATACAGCAGTAGCCTTATCCTGTGGCATATATAGAGAAACAGAGAGAGAGAGAGAGAGTTAAAATGTATAAAGTCACTCTCCTGTTCTTTCGTCCAGTTCACGTTGCATCGTCCTGTCCACGTGCACGTTCACGTCCACGTCTCTGTGTCAGTTGTCAGTTTTCTCTTCTTGTATGCAGCTGGTTCGTTTGGTTTGCTGCTGTTGCTGCAGCTGCTGCTTCTGGTCTTTCTTCAGTTGGAAAATTTTTTAATGTAACACGCACACAACCAGCTCTGACACCCGCGCCACACTAACTAGCCGCCAGCAGGATTCGCCCCCTCTCCCCATCATCATTTCAACATCGCGTATTGCAAGTGTTTTTTTTTTGGTTCGTCTTGCATTTGATTAACCTACTATGGACATTGGGCGTGGCTTGTGGGTGGTGTTGCTTTTGTTGTTGTTATTGCACTGATGCATTTTCCCAACAGGCAACTATAATGGCGAATGCGGACGTAAGGCAGCGGGGTTGTTTGGTTGAGATGCTTTTGTATGAAGAAAGAAATGCATAAATTCATAAAAAATTGGCCAGCTTACAAGCCGCCGGTTTACATATGCAATGAGCGGCGAGGCGGGGACGTAAAGGAAGGATGTGTGTGTAAGTGTGTGTGTTTGAGGGCGAGTGTTTACATTGTTGCAGCAAAGATTTTGCACAACACACGTGTTTGCTTTCGCTCACATCCGTTTCCTGTTGGTTTCACCGTACCAACCATCTGAAGGTTTTGACTATAAGTCGCCAACGTGACGGACTCTCAAGCACTTTTACACACACACACACACATACATATGTTTATGTATATGCATATTTAATAAACCGACGCAAACTTGTTCTCCAAAAAAAAAAAAAATAAGTTTGATAATTGTACAGCATGAAAATTCTAAAAAATAATTGAATAAACTTTATTTGTACAAATTTCAGCTTTAAGAATACTATATCTCCATCTTGATTATAACTGTATTAGACTAGTTTTAGACAAGAATCTCTATACGAAAACTTTTATTTCGTATTAATTGTGTTTTTAATCTAATCTGTTTGTTTAAAACAAATAAAACTATATGCGTTCCTTCTAAACTTCAAAGCGAAATGAAATGAACAACAGCTTTAACCAATATCAAAGCTACCAAAATTGTTGGTGGTTTTTAATTGCTGCTTCAATTGCGATCGTCATCATTTATGCGCAATTTCTGAACATTGCTTAAAACTAGGAAAATAACATTTCTGTGTGTGTGCTGGTGTGTGTGTGTGTGTGGTAGTCATGCATTTTCCGGTTTTAATGATTATAACACAATCGAGTGCATATTGCCTAATTAGCGGACAGCAGCATCGCCCGAACCCAAAATACCGTACAAGCCGCGCAAAGAGCATAAAATACATATTTGCATCGCACGCACACACGAGCACGGAACGCTGTGTGCGTGTATGTGTGCGTTTCTGTTAGTGCGAATGTGTGTGCTTGTACGTTTCAGTGGCGTATGCAAAGCATTTGTTAAAGGGGCTGCACAAATATAATATATCTTTAAAGGTGAAATAATATGAACCAATGGGTTAACACTTTAAGCAAAACCAACAATGATCTTGCATTAAGTTAGTGCAACAATCTGATTAGTGTTGAACCCCCTTTTCTATTTCAGCATACGCCACTGTTGTGTGCATATTGTAGCTTAGTTATTGAATGGCCCAGCCACAAGCGAGGGTCGTTCAGTGGATGCACCAAATTTCATGTTGGTTTTATGGCATCTGCGTGAGCCGAGGCTATGGGCGATGCAATATCCAGCTCATGCGAGTGTGTGTGTGTGTGTGTGTGTGTGTGTGTGTGTGTGTGTGTGTGTAACGCAAACTAGTTAAATATGTTAGCTTTGGCAAAAACTTGAAGCCATTACATTAGCATTCATGACGGAAGAGCGATTAATGCGAACAATATATCTCAAATGCATTTAAATAAATAAAAAAAAAAACTTAATAATGCAAAAGAAAACAAATTTAAAGCAAAGTTAAAAGCATAGGAAAGTGGATTTCGTAAAGGTAATTGTTAAATACAATAGTTAATACAGTTTAATAGTCAATAAGAACTTAACATAAAACAATATACAAGTACGTAATATCTATTAATGTAAGCTTTTTTAAGATTTCTCCAAACAATAAACAGCTAACTTAGTTAATGGCAAGATTTTAGCTAGATAAAAATAAGAATCTCAGCAATGTTAATAAATATACCGCATTACATTTAACTAAACTTAAATGTGCAAAAACTTTATCCTCAAATGCAAAATCTTGAATATTTTTCTGAAATACCCATTACAAACGTCGGGTACTAGCAGTTAAAATAGGAATATATTGATATATTATAGATCTTTTCCTACGTTTATGACAACGAAGCAATCTTATCTTGTCTATTAAGAGTACTAATAATTAAGTTCAATGTTTTATTTTAACAAACTTAAAGCTGCAATGAATTACTAGCTTATCACATTGATGCATTTTCCAATAATCTGATCATTCCCTTATTATATTTTGGATAATTGTCAAAGCATCAGTTTATTACAAAGAATGTTTATACATTTAAATTGTTTCTGTAAATTGCAGTCCCTATTCGATGCAATAATATTATTATGTGAATGGATAAAAGGAAAACTAATACAAAGCATTTTAAAAACCACATACGTTTTACATTTGTGTGTCTGTGTGTGTGTGTTTTTTGCCCAATTAAAACAAATATAAAAATGCCATATGATAACGAAATATATTTATGTGAAGTGGATAGAAAAAAACCGCAATTAAATTGCATAACAGTTGTTCTATGTGCAACGATAAGCGTTGATAAAGGACTCGCTATTTTATTGTTTTCTTCGCTTTTTTAGCTAGGTTGTTTTCGCAGTTTTCCAGTTTATTATCATTTACATTTCGTATTTGCGTGCAAAAAGAATATAAATGGCCAAAAACTATCAGCCATAATGAGGCACGCTCGAGTGGGCCACCGAAAATTGCAATCACAACTGCCAGCCAGCTCAAGTTGCTGCAAGTTGCTGCAAAGCAAATAGTCAACGAGACCCAGTGTCAAACTTTCCTTCACATTGTAAAAGGGAGAAGAAGAAAAAAAAGCTAAATGTCGCAGCACAATTTGCGTTAAACGTCGTGTGAAAGATGAAGTACAAGAATGAAGCTGACACTGCTTTTGCTTCAGCATCAGCTTTAGCTTCAGTTGCAGCTGCAGAGTTCTATACATTCGTTTTGATTGTATTTTTGCTTGTTTGTTGTATTGGTTTGGCTTACGTACAGTGTAAATGTTGGTGTTGCATGCTTTTAGGCGCGCACTGTTAAACGCTTCGGCCAAACATGCGAAATTGAATCCAAATATGCCGTTATACGCTTAACACACTCACTAACCAACTCACTAAACAGTTAGCACTAACCCACACAAAGATCGTAAATACACACACACATACACACACACACTGACAGAAAACGCGTCGTAGTGTCGTTGGGAATTTGATTATGTGTTTTTAGCGTGTTTCGCGTGGCGCGTCCGTCAGCGTTGCGCACTAAAATCATACTAAACTAATTTACTTAGCCGCACGCACTGATTACACCGAGTCCTTAGCCAGGCGGCAGACGCGCTGTTTCGTTGCTGTTCGTCAAATGAAATCGGCGCTGCCGAACAAGAGAGCTGCGAACATCGTGCCATGAAGTCAACAACGAAGTTGCCGATTAACATTAACGAAGTTGCCTCCTGTATGTTGTTGTACTGCTGCAAGAGAGAGAGCGACTACGCTTTTAAGAGCTTAACAGTGCACAGTCCTGTAAGAGCACTGTTAATGCAGCACTTTGCGGTTCTTGTAAACAACAATGCTCGTTGAATGCATAATTTGAGGTTTGCCAATTGAAACTCAATTGTTGTTCAGTTTGGTTTATTTTTTTGTAACAACTTTAAATTATTTACAGTGCTTTTTATGGCTAGTAAACTCATTTAATAATATAATTACTGTGAGAATAATAATTTATTGTTGCTTAAAGTCGCTATATATTTAACAATCTATATAATTTATCGATTTAAATGCAAAGCCATATTGACACCTAACTTGAATACATTTACAATTTATCAATATAATTGAGTCCATCTTACAGTTAGCCAACTTAGCATTCTCCCACCGAGCAAACCATTCAATCATTTCAAATTCACAACACAAACAAACACCCACACAATACATAGATACTTGCGTAGTGGTGGCAAACGCCATCGATGCAAAAATCAAGCATTATTTATGCAAATTACATACCATTATTATTAGAGCCAATGACTAACAGCAACAAGCAAAAAATCAGCAGTAGCACCAACAATAACAATAACATTGACGGTCCGCAGAAGTCAAAAGAGTAAAAAGAATGCGAAAAACAGAAAAAACGCAACCATATCCGTCACAGTCATAAGGGCACTGCCCAACGGGAACGCATTGGGGAACCAATTTGGCAGCCGGCATAAATAAATTTGCGCTTAATGTAGGTCAGTGTTGTGTTTTACAGTTATGCTTTGTTTGTTCTCTCTACTCTTCGACAGGCATCGTGATGTGTCGCTCTTTAACAGTTTAGCGCGCTCGCTCTGCCATTGTCTCTTGCTCTTAAGCTCCCAAATCGCGCGCCAATAAAGTATGCAAGTAAAGTATGTTTTTTTTTTTGTTTTTTGACAGTTTACTTCACAACTGTCGCTGGCCAAGTTGTTCGTTGCCGTTGATTCTCAGCGGATGCTTGCATAATACGGACATTGTTATGATGGTAATTGCTGCACTTTGAGTATTGAGATAGTCACTTCAGAGACCTAGAACGAAAGATAGGGAGAGATAGAAGAGAGATGCTTAATCTTAAAGTTTTCTTATTATCAATGAATATATATTTGGTAACTCCATTAAATATGCATTACATTTCTACAAACCCCTCTGAATATAATCTAGAAAGTAAGCGAAAAGCATCAAATTAGTCTCCCAAACAGATTGAGTTAACTTAACCATCCTTCATGTTTGTTGGCATAAGTAATAGTTAGAAATTAGAAGCATATTTTACTCCTTTGCTTGTCCGGTTTATACTTTGCATTGCCTGCGGTTCCATAAATAAAACTACAAATGCAAAAGCAAACGAAACCAAACCAACCCAAAAACAGAGCCAACCAAACACTCGAATACATTTTGAGTATTTTTGTAGCAAGTTGGCAGTGTCCCCCCTCCCCTAACTCCACTCCATTCCCCCGTCCTGTTAGCCCTCTTTTCTAACGCATACTGCAACGCAAGTTGGAAAATTTATGTACAAACTCACTTAAGCAAGAATGTTTATGCGTTTTGTACGTGTTGGTTGCTGTCGCTCATGTGGCATAGCTCCCATCTCTTACCCCATCTATCACTCTGAACGCCCTTTCCCCCAAGCCACTTGGTTCCTTGTTTCAGTTCTTATGTTTCCTAGCCAGCCACCTTTCGGTCTTATTTTGTCTCATTTTTTGGCAAAAATTTTGAACGCTGTTCTCGAAGTTTCACACGCACGACAAAGTGTAATAAAATTTTTTGCCATGCTAATGACTTAAATGCAAAGGAATTTGGCTAATTGCAGCGAACATTTGATTAAAAATGAAAGAATAATACCTTTTTTTATTATTGTACCAAATGATCGGGGGCTTTAGTTGAGTTGATTAGGCTGCTCAAGTTATTAACTCAAAAGCATCTTGTGACTTAGAAAACTAAACAACTCAAAAAACCAATTTCTATAAAGTTTTAGTCTTAACTTTTACTTTTCAATAGCTGCAACTTTTCCAAAAAAAAAAAACAAAACGTTTTGGTTTATTGTCAACATGGGGGCCAATTATCTCTGCACCTTGAGCATTAGCTGCATTGGATCTATTTGTATATAATTAGCGCTTAACTAAAATACCACAGTCGAGCCGTTTTGTCGTACGTCTTATTTTTTTATTTAACTTTTATTTTTGTGAAATTTTCTTCCACTTGCGCGACTCTCACGTCTGCCACAACTTTGACAATGGAGTTGCAATGTTGACAACGCGAAACGGAACAAGAAAATGAAGGAAAGTATATATATATATATATATATATAATATCATTGGCATGCACAAAGTTTGTGTAAGAGGGGCCAGGTTTTGGTTGCCTGCCATCAAGGCGCCAACTTAATAAGGCAACCAAAATGCCCAGCGGGTGACGAAAGGCAACACAAAGTGACAGCAGATAGTGCTGTAAAGTGTGTGTGTGTGTGTGTGAATAAAAAATAAGATGAGAAATTGCTATGCATGCTTTAAGTTTGTCAGCTGACAACTTACAAGAAAAGCTTAGAAATAACGTATGTTAATGCTTTAAAACTAAAGAAAATGCATTATAAATTTCCTTTAAATGAATAGTTTGACTAAGAAACTACTGCAAATGCAAGCTTAAATTGATTTAAAGTGTTCGTTCGCAAAGTGTTTCTGGACTTGGTTGAGATGGCAAAAATCGCAAACTGACAACAGGCCGGATAACCGAAAGCCAATCATGTTTGGCAATCACTTTGAGCTTCGTGCCGTTTGGTTAACGTGAATCCCCATTAAGCAGTTGGCTTGCCAGCCTTTTCCATTAGCCGGGTTTGCTTGGCGTTCCGGGCAAACAGCAACGCTGCTCACCAAGTGCCCAACGGGCCATGGGAATGAGTGCAATTTTGATTAAGGAATCTCAGGCAGGTGGTGGCTAACATGGCAACTGCCACATGTTTGCCTGCCAGTCACAGTGCGTGAAAATGCAGCCAAACTAATTATAACAGTAGCAGCGATGTTCAGTGGCCTGGTTAAGCTGCGTAGCAAGCGCTTTGGGCCAACACCTACAAAAGTACGAAAAGTCAGAGCTGCGAAATTGCGTTAAGTGATAATGCAGCATGTGGCAAGTGGCATGCAGTGATTGGCAAATCGATTACAATCAAATGCACTAAAACTAAATCATAAGCTAGTTAAAATTCACAGTTTAATGTGTTAGAGTGAGCTATCAAGCCTTAGAGCCGCAAATTGAATTAAAATTTGTTTATTTCAAGCATAAAACAAATTAAATTTCACACCACACTGCCTCACAAATGTATGCAGCTGCATGCATGCGATATTAAGTGCATTTTGCAAATTATTGTTAGCCAGTACTTTTAGTTTTACTCGAAATAAAAATGCCACTACAAATATTTGCCTAATGCCATTTCATGTGTTTGCATATAAATGCGGAAATAATTGTATCGTTTGTTTCCATATAATATAGATATATATACGAATGTTTATTGATTGTATATGTTTTTATATTTTTACACGTTGAGTGCATTAATCCGTGAAGCGCAATAATCTCATAGTTATGCCAATAAATCTCTACACAAGCTATCCGTGTTAGTTTTCGCGTTGAAAGCGATTTGTGTGGCGCTTAACTAAGCGCTTAGCTGTTGAGTAAATTTGGCTAGAGGTGGGGCATAGCTAATGAAGCTGCATATAGATAAACATATTAGACACATAATAGACAGTGTGGTTTCTTGAGTTTGAGTAAACCTCTGGTTGAACTAAAGCTCTTCAGCTACAACTGAAACCTTAAAGTTCATATCCACAGCTCTCAGGGGTCGTTTCCTTTCGACTTGTGTTTACTTTATGATTAAGAAAGCCAGAATTTGTTGACGCCATCAAAATAACCACTCACAGCAGCTTTGCTGTTGCGGCTGAAGTAAGCAGAAGGCTTTGCAGCAATTTGGCACGAATTTGTTGGGTGCTAAATGAAAATTAATTGTAATTACATGTGTATGACTTCGTTTATTACAACGCATTTGGCCATCAAAATAAAAATGTACGACCAAAGAGAGAGAGAGAGAGAGAGAGAGAGAGAGGGAGGGAGAGGGTGGGAGGGAAAGAGGGAGCTACACTCGAGAAACGCATCGACACGTCGCTGCCATCAAGCAATCAATCAATCAATAAATTGTTCATGCATTTTCTATTGCTGCACGTTATGAGCGTGAACCAAACATTTCAGGTGAATTCAATCCCAAAAAAAAAACCGCCACAAAATGCACAAAAACAACACACAAACTACACACACACATGCCAGCGTATTGAATTTTTTTATTATATTTTTCAATTAAATGCAGCTGTGTGATTTGTTACAATATTCTGTGAGCAGTGGATTGAAAACTAACCAAAACCAAACCCAAACAATTGTTACAATGAATTTAATACTAAATCCAATTAAATTGCAACACTTTTTGACTTACCTTATGTATAGATATTTTTTTCTTTAGCTGCCGCTGTTATTGTTGCTCCATCATTTAAGGAATAGTTTTATTATTTCACACACACACACACGCATGCATTGGAAGCATGAGTTGTGAAATATGTACAAAGTGAAACGTGCTGTCAATAAAAGATTTGCATCGTACAAAAAATAGATATATAAAAAAATGTGTTGTAACATATTTTGCCCTTTTTTCTCACTTTTTGTAAGCATTTGCCGAACGTGATTTGAGTTACTTATTGAGCATAAATCCTCTTGCATACTCAAAAGGCAAATGGTAACTGTTAAAAGGTAAAGGCTTGCCTAACAACATGTTTGCTGAGTTCAGCAGATTTGCCAGTTGCCAACTGCAAATTGTGTTCGGGTTCTACTGCATTCTGCAGTGTGTCATGCAATCGCAACCTGATTCTTTAATGCCAGCCAAGGGTTATGCGATTCTAAATGTAGACAACCATTTAATTTGTTCTTTAAACATTTATTGCATTATATTTTGTATAGAATTTAATTTATATATTGTTCCCGTACACTTTTCTGTCTTTGTTTATGCTCAAGTCCAAATTGGCAACGTTCAACACAGCTTCCAATTTACTCAGACACATTGATTGAAGTCTCGACATTTTAAATTGCAGTGCATTTTATTTACTGTAATCCCTATCTGACGGCCCTCGTTTGACACCCTCCTCCCCCTCTCGCCAACTGCTTGCCATCAATGTTAATTGCCTGGGCGCTGCCTTTAAATTGCTCTCCAAATTGTTGCTCCAAAATTGCCCATTGCAAAATTTACTGCAATTGCATCAACACCCACAAAGTTGCACTTTATTTTTTCACATTTGCAACATTTCATCTACTTTTTTTGTATCTTGTTTTATTCGTTTAATGACAGCCGAAAGTCAAATTGAATTTCGTACAAAAAAATTCGTTATAAATTATTGTTGGCATCCATTGGGCTCGTAGTATAACTTATTGCTGACTTTTGGAGCATTTGACCCGACGATCTATCAAAATGCAACTGCCTGCCATTTCCCTGTCTTCAATTAGCTGCATAAAGTTCAAGTTTCAGTTTCAATTTATGCATTTTCATATTGCTTCGTAAAGCAAAAGCAAAAGAAAAAACAAAAAAATGAAGAGAGAATTATTCATAATCGTTGAAATGGCTTCCGAGTGCCAACTGTTTGGCCAGCAGCCAATATCAGTGGATTATTGCCTGAAAAGGCCATAAAAAGTCAACTTCAGGCTTAAATAGAGACGCTTGATGGACTTGTTGCCCACACACAGTACAATTGACTGCTGTACGAATATATATATACGTTTTATGACATTCAAGTAGGTAAAGTTATTTGAATTGTTAATGGCTTGGAGCAAAACAGTTGTTAACAATATGCATTGAAAAAACTTTTGCGTACATATGTTTGGGTTTATTGTCATAAATAAAGCAGTTAATGCTTGGAAACCTAAAGCTGTCGCATAAAGCACTTATAATACAGTAATAACTATTACGGTAGAGTGTTGACTGTAAGCGGCCACAAAGACAATGCCTGGCCAAACAATGGCTGGAATAAGAACGAATGCAATGCAATTGTTGCAATTATGTCAACCAACCCCTCGACTTGTACGTATATACTTCATATACTCATACTCATATACTTCTTCTGGTTCTCCTCTGGGAGCCTGCATATGTCGCATTCGCTGGCAGGCAGACAAGCAGACAGACAAATAGACAAGCAGTTCTCGCAATTATGCCAGGGCACAAGCACATCTATTCTGCCAGGACAAGCCGAGGACCCAGCCCAGGCGGCACAGAGCAAAGGAAAGGAAAGCCAAAGCCAAAGCCAAGCCGTGTCGAGCCGAGCCAAGCCGAGTTAATGTTGTCTCTTTGTCGTTTCTTTTGTTTTACTGGCGGCGCTGTGCATTGCATTTCTTGTTTATTGTGCCCGAGTATAACTTGTACATTTGCGTATTATAATTTGCATAAATTTCTCAGTGTCTTCGAAGTTGGGAGTTGTTGTACTTGCGGCAAAAGGGTTGCTACGGAGCCGGTTGAATGAATGTGGCAAGGTTAAGAGTTGGCGCACAAAACAATTTAATAACGAGCAGATACAAGTGACAAAATGAATTATGCTGTTACTCGAAGCTATAAACACACAAACACACAAGCAATGGTTACAAAAGTCAAAAGCGACGGCATTTAAGACAAGTGTGTGTTCAGGGTAAGGGCAACATATTGTGCACTTGTGGTTTCTCTATGGCATTCAAGACAAATGTAGACTGAGAGTTGGGAAAATTGTCAGCTAAGTAACTCTAATTGATAAGTCAAGATTGCAATAAGACAAATTTTGATTAGATAAATAAGTTTCTGAGCTTTATATTTATATATGAAATAGTTTTAAGGCGCTCTATTAAGATCTTTAAATTAATAAAAATATTTGGAAAGTTTGTTGTTACTATTTTTGTGGTAAACGAGCATACCAAAATAATATCAGATTTTTGCGTATGTTCAGCTGTTGTACTGTTGATGGCTTGTAGCAGTGTATTGGTTGTAGCATCCACATATAACACATACGCCCCATGGCCATGATGATGCTGTCATTGTTCAAAATTGAAAAGAGAAACGTTGCTGTGAGCAATGCAATGACAAGTTGTTGTGATTTAATGTACATATCAGTATTTGTACGTTTATATTGCTTTTCACTTTGAATCTAACCCGAACACCCACAACACACCCTCACACACACATACAATGCATACAAAATTGCTGGCTGCCCTTTTCTGGGTTGTTGCCGCTGTATCAGCATCGATTATGCTTTGGCTGATGTGAAGGGCAACCAGGCGGACAATTTGTTAGACGCCACAATGAACATTGATGCGATTGATTGAAAGTCAGCTGAACAGATTAAATGCCATTGGTCTATATATACACATATATATTCTTTTCTACTTCAGCCTCTGTCTTTTTTCTCTTCATCTAATTTTTTAGCCCGGTGTTATGTCATGTCAACAAGTTAAGGGCAAACAATTTAAATTACAAAGCAAACTCAATAAAAATGTTAAAACTTTTGTCATGAAGGCATTCAGTTTGCTTTCTGCCAAATCAGATTTGTTTAGTTTAGCCCTTGACATGCATAAGATATGGCATTAAAGAAACTTTTTTGCAACAGGAAGCGAAAGTTTTTCCTTTTCTTGTCCAGTTTTTGTTTATAAGCAAAACAAATCGTTAACGCCAACACCAAACACCAAATAAAGACAGAATAACTAAGTGTGGGTCGTGGCAGCATTGCTTATTTATAAGTCTGTAAACAGATTTTATGAGCCTGCACAAACAACACAAGTGTAGAGGCAAAAACTTTTTCGGTTCATCCTTATCGATGTGCCATCTCTCTTTTTTGTTTTTTTGCACATTTTCCACTTTTCAATTTATTAAAATGACCGTCAAAAAGCGTTTGGCGTAAACTTTGCGCTTAAACCTAAAACACTTTTTGGACACTCGCCGAAAAGCGTCGACCTCGAGTGGGTTACTAACACAACTTTTAACCCCAACCCCCAAAAGACTAGCGAAAGTTTTTTCTCTTGCTTTCTTCACCAAGCATATATTGGCTTTGTGTCGAACACTCTTTCCGCGTGTGTCTGTGTGTGTGTGTGTGCTGCATATTAAAGTTTTAACTTGTGTTTTATACACACTCTCCCACACACAATCAAATGAAGACAGCTTAATTTTGAGTGGACAAAGTTTACAATAAGTTGTGCTAGGCAACAGTTCAACTAGAGATGTTCCCACTCATTTCTTATGCTTATCTTAGCCAACGGCTCACACTCTACAAAAATTTACTTACACAACATTGATTAAATACAAAAATAAAATATTACTCTCATATTGTTATATTAAATTAAATTTATTTTCAGACGTCGTTTGCTTAATGTCCTGGAATCTGTGTAACAAAACGAACGACCAACGAACTATAAACACACAAACTGCGAAGGCTATTCCGTACAAGCGCCCAAACAACACTACCTAAATACCGGAAATGGCCTTTATAATGCGCTTCCGGCTCATGTGAGTTGGCCAGACAGCGTAGGTGGCTGACTGTGAGGAAGTGTGTGGTGTGTTAGTGTTAGAGTGTATGTGTGTGTGTATGGTTAAAGCGTGGCGGCAAATGTTTAAAACCAAACCACAGCAAGCCCAGCGAAGCCGACTGCTAATCAAAATGTGCAGCCAGCTGCAAAAAGCATTGCGGTGGGTGGTTTAAAGAGTTGCATGGATGGAATAAGGTGCCACTGCTCATATCTGTGTGTATGTGCCTTTCAAGTGGGTGGCTTGCTTAGACTGTTGCGTTCGTTAGGGCCATGGCCAACCGCAGCAAACAGCCGCGCAGTGGTTGTTCCTGCTGGATTGAGCGGATGGTTGGTGCAAATTGGCCAGCCAAAAAAACAGTTGCATGACCAAAAATTGCTTTACATGTCGCCCAGCAGCAGTGATATATGTTAAAAGTGTGGCCAGTCTTTATGCAAGTGTTGGCCAAGTCCTAAACTTTGTTAGATAATTGTTATCCCTTAAAGATTTTATTTTTAGTGTACCTTTAATAGCATAAATATTGAAATATGTTTTTTTTAGCATATTTTTCCCAGCCACCTGCTTTGATTACCTTGCCAAGCAATCTATCAATTTCCTTATCTCTATTAAATAGCTCCGAAATATTGATACTTCCTGCAAAATTCTCGCACAAAGCCGCTTAGAGTTTTCTTAGAATTTGGCCCAGCTCCATACACTTTCACTTTAAATGTATAAGCAGTCAAGCATTTTTAATTAAATTTTGTGGCCAGCCATTAGACCCCGTTTTTGCCTTGACCTGCCCGCAAACATGCCTTTGCCCCTCTCCGCCTTCTCACACAATTCTGGCTTTGTTTGCCAAGTTTCTGTGGTTAATTATCGATGAGCATGAGGCCAGAGACCACGAAGATATCTTTGTTGGCTGCCCAGCTGTGCGCCAGTTTAAAGTCAAGAAGTTTAATGAAGTGCAAAGTGTGTGCATGAAAAGTTTCAATAGATAGATATAGAGAAAGGGAGCTATTAAAAGCTGGCCATCAATGGGTTAATAAGCGAATATTCTTTGGAGTGGTTTTTTCTACATTGTTCATTGTGCTATGAGCCGGCCACCTGGCATCGTCTTTCAAAGTCTTTCAACTTTAAGGGACAACTGATTTATTTTTGTGCGTCATATGCGTGGCATCCACAACTAATGATTGCCGTTTTGCCCGTTGTCCTAATTTATTACATTTCTTTTCGTTTTCGTTTTCCTTTTGTTTTGGTCGAACACGCGAACACAGCCGCCCAAGAGCCAAGTTTCTTGGCCTGGCCTTTATATTATATCTTGGCCGGGTTGCTGTTGTTTTTGTCTGGACAGGGTCATTTATTAATTGCGGCTCGTATGCGTGCTAATCTCTTCATTATGCGATTTCATAATGGATTACATTCAAATAAATGCTCCTCATTTACCGTCTGGTAATTTCTATAATTTCGACGCCATTTCGTTAATGATGCGTAGCCCTCTACGCATTGTTCTCCCAACCCCAAGACGAAAGGGAAGCAGCTGAGAACTGACCGCTGCTTATGTTAATGCCAACTAATTTGAGCCTTTGTAATTGAATAAGATGCATTAGTTTAAGCAACTTAATTGGTGGGAGCAGCTTTGGGCGAAATTTGTAATTAAATACTACTTCTGGTTGTATTGATTATATATATATATGTTAGTTAAAGGCTTTGATAACTGATGTAGAAGTCAAGCACAAATGATAAGGTAACGATTGTTATTTCAAAATGTTTTTTTTGTTAAGAAAATGAATTACAAACAATGCAATAGTCATTGAAATATGTTAAGTTTGAATCTGTCAGCCGTTAACAGTTGGAAGTACTTCAGCAGCTACTTCGGCTACAATCTACTCTTGGCCATATCTGTAAGCCACTTGTATAAACCACCTGCGTGACAAATTTGTAGCCGAAATGCGAAAACCATTTAAATGGTCGTAAAAATGCCGACAAGCGACAATGAAAACCAAATCGCGTTTATTCGCGGCCCAAGGTTGAGGGGATCGGGTGGCGAGAGAAGCACAGTTAAGGGATTCCCTCTGGCATTAGTTGATAACTCGCTGCTCCAATGTTGCTCAGTCTCTAGCTCGTTCCCTAGTCGCTGTCAGCTGCGCTTACAAGCGGCCAGGCAAATTGAAAACTGTTAAGGATGCACGATGCCAAAGGCAAGGGGTTAAGGCGAGCAATTGAAGCAGTAGAGCAGGGGGCAAGGACAACGACAGCGACAGCGACAGCAAGAGCGAAACCAACAACAAGAACAAGAACGAGAACGACAACGACAACGACAACGAAGACGACAGCGACAAATGGCGGCGCTTGTTCATGAAAATTTAAATTGCAAAATGGGCTCAGTGTGGGTGTTAACAGTCAAGTTCCTTCCTCGCGTCACAGTACACTTACCACCCCTCGAGCTGGCTGGAAAAAACCCTTTGCCAATATTTGTCTTTTAATTACCTGCAAAGTGTCAGGCAGCTGTTGAGCAAAATATATTGCCACAAGGGAGAACAAGCAATGAAATCGGAAATTCTTCGCATTTAATTATTAGATTACAAATTTAATAATCGCTGGATAACAGTTTTCCGCTAACGCGTCATTAAATATATGTGTAAGAATAAACAGTTTATAGTAAAGAATTTACAGCAAGAAATACCTTAACTCAAAGTTTCTTTGACAATCAAATCGAATATCTAGTTAGTATAAAGTAGGCTATGCTCAATTCTATGCTTACTTACAGTATTTTTTGTATGAAAGAGAATTTCATTTCTGTTTCAGCCTCGACAACGTCGAGACATACAAATTAATACAAAAAACAATATATATATTATTTTTTTCACTCATTTTCCAAAAAACATTTACGGTAAAATTAAATATTTTTCTTTTACATTTGTTTACTATTTATGTAACGTACATGTATTTCTAGTAAATCAAGGAGCCATGATGCAGCGTTTTCTAGCGAGCTCCTCGCTGCTACGCAGCTCGAGGGTTGCCACTCATTTGATGGGTCGTGAGTCATTCCGTTGCTATGCCAAGGATGTTAAATTCGGGCCCGAGGTGCGTGCGATGATGTTGCAGGGTGTGGATGTGTTGGCAGATGCCGTGGCCGTGACCATGGGTCCCAAGGGACGCAATGTGATCATTGAGCAGAGCTGGGGATCTCCAAAGATAACCAAGGATGGAGTGACAGTGGCCAAGTCAATAGCTTTAAAGGATAAGTTCATGAATATTGGTGCCAAGCTGGTGCAGGACGTGGCCAACAATACAAATGAGGAGGCTGGAGATGGTACTACCACAGCAACAGTTCTGGCACGTGCCATTGCCAAGGAGGGCTTTGAGAAGATCTCGCGTGGCGCTAATCCCGTTGAGATTCGTCGTGGTGTTATGCTGGCCATCGAGTCGGTGAAGGAGAATCTACGCAAGATGTCGCGTCCAGTGCACACACCGGAGGAAATTGCTCAGGTGGCCACCATCTCGGCGAATGGTGATAAGTCTGTGGGTAATTTGATCAGTGAGGCCATCAAGAAGGTGGGACGTGATGGTGTCATTACCGTTAAGGATGGCAAGACCCTGAACGATGAACTGGAGGTGATTGAGGGCATGAAGTTTGATCGTGGCTACATCTCGCCTTACTTTATCAACAGCTCCAAGGGTGTCAAGGTGGAGTTCCAGGATGCACTACTTCTCTTCAGCGAGAAGAAGATCAAGACAGCGGCCAGCATTGTGCCAGCTCTTGAATTGGCCAACACTCAAAGGAAGCCGCTTGTGATTATTGCTGAGGATGTTGAGGGCGAAGCTCTTAGCACTATGGTAGTGAATCGTCTAAAGGTTGGATTGCAGGTGTGTGCCGTGAAGGCGCCAGGATTTGGTGATAATCGTAAGGAGTCGCTGGCTGATATGGCTATTGCCACTGGTGGCATGGTCTTTGGGGATGATTCGAATCTTATACGCTTGGAGGATATCAAGCTAAGTGACTTTGGACGCGTTGGGGAAATCGTAGTGACCAAGGAGGATACTATGCTGCTCAAGGGACATGGACAGAAACCAATGATTGAGAAGCGAGTGGAGAATCTGCGCGAAGCCATCAAAGAGTCCACCTCCAACTATGAGAAGGAAAAGATGCAGGAGCGTCTGGCCAAGCTATCCTCAGGAGTTGCGCTCCTACGTGTTGGTGGCTCCAGCGATGTGGAGGTCAACGAGAAGAAGGATCGTGTCAATGATGCACTCAATGCCACACGTGCGGCCATTGAGGAAGGCATAGTGCCTGGAGGTGGCACAGCTTTGCTGCGTTGCATGGGCAAACTCAATGATCTGAAGAGTGCCAATGAGGATCAGAGTCTGGGCATTGATATAATCCGACGTGCCCTGAGAATGCCCTGCATGACAATTGCAAAGAATGCGGGCGTCGATGGAGCCATGGTGGTGGCCAAGGTAGAGATCCTTGACGGCGATTATGGCTACGATGCACTCAAGGGTGAATATGGCAATATGATTGAGCGCGGCATCATTGATCCCACCAAAGTGGTGCGCACCGCGATCATAGACGCAGCTGGTGTTGCTTCCCTGCTGACTACAGCCGAGGCAGTTGTTGCTGAACTGCCCTTGGAGGATGCTAATCCCATAGCCGGCATGGGCGGAATGGGTGGCATGGGCGGCATGGGTGGCATGGGAGGATTGGGAGGCATGGGTGGACTTGGCCTGTAAACCTGCTTCCTCTTGACTTGATTAATACACACACACACAGCACACACAAGGACATACACTCTCACATTTAATGGCCTAGCTGGCAGGTTTTTTACAGAACATATACTCTAACAAAACCAAAAAAAAAAAAGGCTGCCAGATATGATTTAATCACTTTCATATTTTAATTACTGGACTGCAGATCTGAACGTAAACGTTTATTATACACAACGCTCAACATTTTCGCCATTTTATTCAATACTTTCACACAAACACACACACACACACACACTTAAGGGCTCATAGTACAAAAGAGTAACATTAAATTGTATAATGTTTCAGGGTATAATAAATGCATAACGTAAGGCTATCTATTGTTGCAGTTAACTTGCTTGTTTGTCCCGGACAAACTGCAATGCATTTTGAGTTGTAGCTCTAATTTTGGTTTAAAAAGTAAAATAAAAAAAATCTGTGCACTTTTAGTCAGTTTGCTGTTTAACTTTTTGACATTTATATAGTGTTTCAGCTTTTTTATACACTCGTATGAGTGTAAGGTTTTGGTTTGTTGGATTTTCGCTCGGTTGGTTGGTTGGCTGGTTGGTTGGTTTTGGGTGCCACTTGAGTGGCCTCGCATTTGTAAGCGTATGCAATACAAGCACTTCAATGCCTTTTAAACTAGCGTCGCCCTGGCGAAACAAGCATCTTTAACGAGCTGAGCTGTTTGTGCTCCTCATCATCATCATCATCTTCGTCATCATAATCATCTTTGGGAGCTTACATACATTGCTCAACGACGGAGAAAAACTTGCAACCCGCAATCCAAAGTGGGTAACAGAGCGCATCATTTGCCAGCAGCCCTTTCTGCACCTTTGCCATCGTACACTAAGAAAAAATAATTACCTAAATTGCGCTTCTTTATAAAACAACTTAGTATCCGAGATCTAGAGTTTATTTTTGTAACTATGTTGAGCTAAGCCTTTCTATTCTTATAAAATTATCTTATTCGTTTCAATCCCTTTTTGATTTTAAGTGCATTGCATGCGGTTTATTTTTAACGTTTGCTGGTGTAGGTGTTGCAGCTACAGCTTGTGCTGCTAATGTTGCCGCTGGCATGTGGCACACCGTTTTTGTCGCGCAAATTGCATGCAAATTCGTGTGATGTTCAAGTGGCTGTTAAGAAGATGATCCATGTCAGGGCACGTGTCTTAATGATGCTACAGTTATGGCTCAGCAATGCAACAACAGGGCGACACTTAATTATGAAAAGGCGCTGCTGCTGCCTTGAGTGTGGCACGGCTTAGCTTGCCACGCTGGCTAAGTTTCGTATACGCAGCGTTGCATCCACAATACGATATGTTTTAATGGCAAATGTATGAGTGGAGCTAATCCCGTACGCTTAGCGCATTAAATCAGCTCCAAAATGGCCATAAAATTGCTCGTTTGCCATGAGAAAACATTTGACAAAAATTGACAATTTATTGCCAGAAAGAGAAAGGCGGCTGGACGAGAGGGTTACACAAAAAAAGGACTGTTTAAACAAAGGCGAATCATTTAAAGCCAAACTAAACGAAACATTAATGCTCTATTCGAGTGAGACTTTTAAAGAGGTTGCAATAATGTTTAATATTGATACAAAAAAAGTATGGTAAGGATTAAAGAATAAATGTTTTTAATTCTCTTTGCAAACCAATTCATAAATTCTTATAATCTTTGAGCATTGGAAGTGAAAGGTTGCAAACAAATGCCTGATGGCCTGGCCCGTCGGTCTCACACTGCCACATCAACGGGGCAACTGGTTAGATTTATACCGCATTTGATTTTGATTTTTGTTTTGCTTGTTGTGGCATGTGCAACATTCTCTCGTACAACATGCAATTTTACATATGGCCATTGTTATGATTTATGTGGCAAAAATATTTCAGGCGCGCTTCCTGCAAATGTTATTTTGTTACTTTTTATGCCACACTCACACACACACACAAACACTTTTGTGTTTGGCTCTGCGGCCAGCAAAAGTGTGAGAAGTGTTCTCGGAAGAGTGGTTTGGGCTGGAGGGTTTTTTTTTTTTATATATTTTACACTATAAGCGGGGCCAAATTCAATTTCAATTTGCACCCCATCAAAAGACAAACAAAGCGCGACAAAAGTCTTTGAACTTTTGGCATAAACATATTGCTTTTTGGCAGTGCCCCAGTTGTCTGGGATTGCGGCTAGAGCCAGGACAACATGTGGAGCAACTGCGTCTTTATATTTTACAATATGTGTTGTCAGCTGCAGTCATGGGCGTTGCTACCGCCATCATCACATTGCTTAATAGGAGCTTGGTGAAGTTGTTAAGGTAGATGAAACACAACTTAAATATGAAACTTGCTGTTCAAAGCCGTAAAGTATTCATTAAGCAAGTAAGATTTGTAATAAAGAATAAAGAGTATATCCTAGCCGACTTAAACTTCGCCTCTTCTTTTTTGTAATGCTCAAGCCTAGGACTCATGCTGCTCGGCAGCTGGCGCCACATTGTCGATGCACTGCTCGATATCTTTTTTTTATTTTGCCTATAATTGAATTTCATATTTTATTGCCCTGGCTCTCCTGCTTTGATATGTTCAGAAGTGCTAAAGGTGTCAGGCACTTAACTCATCCATCAGTTGCTCTACTGATAAACCAAAAATAAAGCCAGCAAAATCAACAACTGCTGTTTAACAGGCAGATGAACCCAAATGGCGGTAGCAACAGCAGCTGCTGCACCCTTTTCAAATCAAAACAGAACCCAGCAATTCATAAGCGGAAGCGGCAGTCAAACGTGTTTGCCAAATCCAAACAGACCTACCAGGGCGGCATTCGCATAGATTTCATTTAACACATATGGCATACCAAACCAAACCCAACCTAACCTAACCCAATGCAACGAAGCCAGGAAATGCAGGCCATTGCATTGATTCGGTTTACATTACAACTGCTGCTACTGTTGCACATACTTCTACTGCTGTTGATTTCTCTTCTTCTTTTTTTTGTGGGGGGGGGGGGGTGAAAGGGGATGGAAAGAACATGGCCATCAAGTGGCCGTTTCTAATTTCCTGTCCAGCGGCAGCTGCATTGTTACTGGCAATTCGAAACTGCAACTTGTATATACAATTTATAAAACGATTTTGAGGCCTACTACTTTTTAATGTGTTGCTCTTATATAAGAGAGATAGAGACAGTGAGGAAGATAGAGAAAGAGAGATATTGAAGTATGTGGAGTTTGTGCCTGTTGCTGTTGGTAATATTTCGATTAATTGAATTTCGCAATTGCATTTCCAAGTGCCAAGTGCCAAGTTGTCAGCCATGAATTTTGATAAACATTGTGCAACCAAGCTGTTAGCTAGTCAAATTCAGAATTTCTCTAAGCCATGTTACGTTAATGGGTAAACATTTTGGTTCTCCTTATCTAAAGTAGACTTACAGCATTCTTATTAAAGATATGTATTATGCAAAACGTAGGTCAAGAGCAGGAATAAATTTGTTTATTTATTTTATCTAATAATACTTTGCTTTGGTATCCAGGCGACAAGTTAACAATGAATATTATTAATTTTAGTATCAGATTTCTATTATGCAAAGCGAATTACGAGAAAAATCTATCCAAATTGATTACATGCCAAGTAATTAAAGCGTAAATCGATCGTATTCGTTGTCGAATTTCTATAAACTGACCAACAAATGTTACCAAACAACAAGCTATTAATCACTTTAACCAATGCAAACCCATAAAATAAAATACTGTTGAACTCATATCAATCAGAAACCAAGTTGGGTCAATGAAAAATCCGTCTCTTGAGAGTTTTTTAAATTGATGTTTTACTAAATTTGCTTTGTAAACTGAAAATATACAATTGCTTTAGCTCGATATTCAATTAAAGCAAACTAGACTTTAGCCAAAATAAAGCCAATGAAATATATAGCTTGGTTGTTAAGGCAAGCCCAAACCTCACTTAAATGCAAGTTGCCTGTGGCAGCAGCTGCTAAACAGTTGCAACACGTCTCGGCCCAAGGCCTTCTCGCACGCAGATCAACTACATACATGGCTGTTGTCTCATTGTGCATGCACTCAACGCATTAAGTGGCGACATGTGTTACACAAGACAGGCAGGGAACAAGGAGTAGAGGACCCATAAAAAAAAAAGAAAGAGGCAGCCAGTGACAAGCCTGCTGGAGTATGGCGGCAGTTTTGCGGGCATGTTCCTGGGGTGTTAATAGAATCCAACATCGAGTGTGCTGCATTCTAATGCAGATCTGCCTCTCCGTTACCCAAGCCAGTTAAAACCCACACAAAGCACAACATGCCACAAAAGTTGGGCCCAAAACATTGCGAGAGAGAGTGACGAAGGCAGTGTTGCTATTTCCTTGCCATCGCTCGCTGCATGTTGCACATTAATCACAATTTTAATGCCAGTGCTGGTGCCAAATGCGTATGTCCAAACAATCCCAAATGACAAATGGTAATGAAATCAAAATTTCATATTCAATTTTCCCAAACACAAGGCGTCGAATGCTTACTGAGTACATATTTTGTTTGCCATTGGGTTTGCTTGTATTTCCTGCTAATTAAGTAGCGTCGCGTCGTCATGCCAACTGCAGGGGCTTTGTGTCCAATACCCAATACCCAATCCACAATTGCAATCCCAATACCCAATATTGTATTGCTTGTCAGCAGGTGGTGAAACGAGCAAAATGAAATTTCCTTTAAAATGGCCAACACCCATGTGTGTGTGTGTGTGTGGGTGCATAAATTGAAATGTCAAGCTGTGTCAGAGTTACACACACACTCTTATTTTATACAATAGTCGAATGAAAAGTATTGCCAATCAAAAATTATAACATTATTACATGCGGCTAGTGTGGAAAAAAGAGGAATTAAAGAAATTTCCAATCAATAAACTCTTACAGGTTCTATGAGAATATGCATCAGCTCTTATCGCATACCGTACTCGTATCAACATAAAAGGTAAGAGTTGCGCAAACCTTTTCTATATAATTTATTTATTAAACACTTGGCCAAAACAATTTCGCCATTCTCTTGCCTGCAAGAGCTACAAATAAGTCACGTAGCGAATGCATAAAAATTCCACAACAGTCGCAATGCCACCCAAAAGAACACAAGAAACCAAAAAAAAAACAAACAACAGTAAAATACTTGCCATGCATTTATGCAAAATGAGAAAACAAGAACGACACACACAACACCAAGAGAAAACAGTTTTGCGTGTCGCACTAATTTGCGTTAGAGTCGACGACAGCACGCACAACTTATAAAAATTTCAATGTAAAGGAGCAATTTGTGAGAGGCAGTGAAACAGTTGCATGTCCAGAATAGTTGCGACAGCAATTTGCCAGTTTGCATAATTCAACAGGGCTCAAAACGATGTCTTTGGCAACTGTCGTTTGGGCTACGTGTAAATGGCCAAATGTCAGTCATCGTTTTGCCCTGTTTCATATCCTCTCCGACCACATTTATCTTGACTGTTGCTCTAATTGCATTAGCACCGCAATTATAAACGCACAACTTACAGCCAATATTCGTTACTTCTTGTTCTTGCCACAGTGTATGTGCAGCCTCTTGGTCCAATGATTAGTTAAAAGATATCAATTTCGTAGAAATTTACATTTCGGTGTGTGGTTTTGTGGCTAGTGCAAATGCAGCCAACCAAACATATTCAAATACACGCACAAATGCAGTTCTTGAATGTGTGAATATATATATATAGAATATTTTGTTTTTGTGCTCGTATGTCAGATGATTTAATTGTGTTAAGGCATATGTAGCTCAAGACATTATTCAAGTTTCGAGCATTTGGTTAACCTTTCAATTTGTTTGTATAGATGTGGCGAATGTATGTAAACTGCCAAAGGCAGAAAGAAAGAGATAATTTACATGCTATAAAATGTGATGAAGCTTAAAACTACATGTTGAGTAAAGTATAATAGAAAATTAGCGATTGTATTTATCAATGGTATTATTATTTCATTTAGGTGTAAGTGATGAATTAATTGCTTTTGCATTGAGAAGACAAAGCGTGAAGGTAATTATGTATTTTGAATTAAATCATTTTGCAGGAACTCTTTAATAACTTGTCCATTAGCATTGTGGTATTCTTATGGCTCAAAAGATTTCTCAATAATTACACACACATACAACACAGATGTTTCGCATATTAACCAAACGTTAAGACTGTATATTAAAGACTTATTGTTCATGATAATACAATTTGTACATAATATTCTTATTATATAGTTTTGTAAAAACTTTACGAAAAAGTAAATGAAATGTAATGATGTTAGACAGTTTCATTAACTTTATTTTTACTAAACAACAAAAGCTTTTTCTCTCTCTGTCTCTTGTATAATTTGAACAGCATTCATTCGCAGTTTCACATGCTGCACATCCACATTCCACATTCCACTGGCAACAAAATTAATGTTCTGAAACAGACAAACCATTTAACCCAACAAAATGCTGGGGTTTCTAGTACACAAACAAACCGCAAGCTTCGCTCATCACTTGCAGCTAACAACGTCGCCAATTCTCAGCTAGAAAGGCATTCATCTCTCTTTTCCCTCTCACTCTATAATTTTGACTAGGCAACTTCAGAACTTACCGCAGTTAATTTGTTGTACAAACCCGCACACAAATAAAGCAGTCAGCACACAAAACAGCTGCAGAAATCATTTGCTTTGAGCCAACATGCAACTCTTTATCCATCCAGCTAGTGGCTGACTGTTTTCAAATTTACAGCACGTCAACAGGCAGCAGCATCACAACTGCACTCGCAATTCCAAACACCCCAACACCAAACACACACACACACACACACTCAACTCTCTGTAGTGCACAGAATGCAATGACCAGTTAGCAGAGAAACCGAGAGAGGGGGAAAGTCAACCACATTACATTAAACATAAAAGTCAGTTATGGATATGAGTTTACATTAGGCTTGACTTTAAATCGACCTAATGTGTAAATATTACGCATAGGCTTCGTTGTTAATAGAATAGTTTAAACAGATTTAAGATAAATAAACTTAAAAGTGGTTATAAAATTGTTTAATTATATTGACTTTATTTGCTAACTTAATAAAAAATGTAAATGTAGGTCAAAGACATTGTTCTGCAATCATTCGGTTTACATTATTTGCAAGCACTTTTCAATAATGCTTAAGTATCTTAAAGAGAAGTAAAAAAGCGATATGCAAAACGTTGCTGCATATCCAGCACAACTCACGTACTTCAAAAACTGTCCCATTAAACTATAGTCATAAAATCAGAGCGAAGCTGCAAAATCTAAAAGTTGCTGGTAGCCGGTAGCAGTCACATGGCAAACACGTTTCGCATTGATGTTGGAATTGTTGCCGTTGTTATCCAGGGCCCTTCAGTCAGCTCCACTCTCTGCTTTTTATTATGGTCAAGTTGAATTCCATACACAACATACGAGAATGCATGCATATTTTATGTGCTCTTTTTACTGTGTTCTCTGCAACGAGACAGTTTAAAATTTCCCATTTTATTTGTCAATTTAAATGCTCAAATGTTTCTTCGTTTGGAAACATAACACTTGTAATATAACACACATATATATATATTATCTAACTATTTGGACTAGCTGAACTCAGCTCAAGGCTCTCTTGACTTTGTGGCGTCTCTATTCGCGCAATTATTTGCGGCTATTTGCGTGCTCATTGTTAATTTGATTTTCCACTCGCGATAAAGCCAAACACCTCGACTACTCTGGCAATGCGATAACTGTAAGGGAGGAAGGGAGATGGGTAGAGAAATACGTAACTGCAATGGGCGGTGCTAGGGCGCATAATTGAACAATAAATTAAATTGAAGGTGCTTTGGGCAGTCCGCGTAAATGGAGTATGTACAGCCCAAAAAAAAACAAAAACACAAACCAAAAATTGCACTCAACTAACGGCCATTTCGATTGTGCGGACCAATTGAACTGTTCGCACTGATTTCTCCAGGGCTTGCATCAATAATGCACACCTCAATGAGTTTTTTCAATGAAGCATTAAAGAAAAAAAAGGCTAGTGAGAAAATAAACGAACTATTTTCAAAAGTATCGCAACTGCAGGTCTGTTGGATAATTTACAAGTTCATTAGAAAAAAACTATTGATAGAGTTATTTGTAGTTGCAACCATAAAAGAACATATGTAAAATACATATGAGCATTTGATTTATGTAGTGAATTTGCTCATATAACATAGTTTTACGTTTTGGCAGTTTACAGCTGCACATTAATTATGCCAGCTATTTTATCTCATATTTATTTTACCCAATGCACTATGGTAAAGTTTTAGTAAATAAATTTTAAATAAGACCTAAATGTTACAGTGAGTTGCTAAATATTAGATTGCCTTGAATTAATGCATGAATAAGTTACAGTAAACGAATGTTTAAGGAGTTATAAATTTATTGGCTTCGTATATTACATATGATTACTAAAACAATTTAATCAAACAAAACTCGTGGTTTTAACTTTAAAAACCATACTTCCAGCTATGTATATACAAAAGTAATTGAAATAGCTAACATATAAATGATAATTGCTTTTAAAATGCTTCTTTTTTCTTGTGCCAATATTTAAATATTGTAAACCAGTCGGTATATAAAAACAAATAAACGAAACAATTTAATTAAAACAAATGCCAACAGATTTGATATGTGGTAATTTGACAGGCTAATTAATGTGTTGAGGCGGTTTCATCTAATATTGATGTATAATTTTCAGCATATGTAAACAGCAGTATTTTACATATGCTCGCCATAAATTTTATGCTCAATTGCACATAGCTACAAACGCATTCAATTTAATTACAATTTAACAAGAATTTGTTGCATGACAGGTTGATTGATAAAGTTTATTATATTTTGATTTTGTTTCGAATAAAGTGTAAAAGTTGGCATTGGCATTACATTAAGTTGGCATTAAATTTCAGTTTAACACAAATGTGATTCTTACAGTTTCAAAATACATTCGAAGGTGTCGTTGTCAAGCATGAGCCAACTACCTGTGGTTAAATCAAGTACGTACACGGATACAACTAACTGACTGTCATTGAATCGCATCCATGTCACTTCCAGCCACATCTGTGATCCATTTGAGCAAACGCTCGCCGTACACACAAATTGCATTTGGCGCTGGCGGCGGTCTTGTGACAGGATATGCCATATTCAAAATAAGCAAAGTGCTGGCCATTTTCGTGGGCGGCGCCATACTTGTCGTTCAACTGGCTGTAGAGGCGGACCTAATAAGAATTGAATGCAATAACAGTATGATAAAGAAAGTGCTGCAGGGCGATATAGATACTGAGGCCTTACAACGTGCGCGTAAGCCTTCGGATCTGCTGCAGTTGAATTTCGTGCAAAAAATTAGAAATGTTGTGTCGTGCAGTTTACGTCTATACATTGCATTTCTAGCTGGCTTCTTTCTGGGCTTTGGCATTGCTTAAGGTTGCTGGTTGATTATGTGATGCGGTTATTCTAAAATAACAATAGAAGCTTCCATGGAATTGTTCACTCTACCAATAAAAGCAAGTCAACGCAAATAAATAGGTATATATTTTGTTTCTGTTTTCTCTTAAATGCATTATGCTACAACCACACAAAAACATACACACTCACGTATTAAAAGTTGCCAGCGCATTTTGTGCCTTGAAATCTTGAAAGTTTTAACAACATTTTCATGCGCTTTTAAACATTTCAATTTGCAAGCAAACGCAGTCCGACATAAATTTATGCATAAGCAAAGTTTTTCATATTCAAGGCTAGGCTGAACGCAAATGTTCGTAATGCTGAATCAGGAGGTGTGTGTAAGTGTGTGTGTGTGTGAGGGTGTAGCAACTTTATATGGAATGTGTTTAGCAAGTGTCACATTTATCGTCATCAAGAAAAATGCGAATGCGCCAAACGCAACAGCAACAATGGTGCATGAAATATGTAGTTTAACTAAATGTCGTATTCAGTTAATATATAAATTACGTATTAGTTACAACAACAAACTTGGCACTTAACATAATTTAATTCAAATGAATGCCAGGTATTTGAGTAGTTTCAGCTTGTAAAAGCACAGCAAGTGTTTTATATATTATTCAAATTAAAGCACTTTTACTCTTTGCGCTTAAATAGTTTTGTTTACTGCACTTTGTCACCGCTGCCGCCATCGGCTAGCCCTGTAGTGGAATGGTTTTGGCTGGTTGGGTTGGCTGGTTTTGGTATTATTTCGCTTGGTTTTTATTTTACTGGTACCTTTTCTTTCATGTTTACCACAAAAGCGGCTACAGCAAATGAAGAGGCTGCAGAGAATGGCAGAGCTGAAAGGAAAGTGGATGAGGATTTGAATGAGAATGAGGATGAGGACGATTCTCCGGCCAAAGGGCATTCTGCAATGCAATACGATGCGATGCCCGTGGGATTCTTATGTGTTTGTTGTGTTTTGCAGGCAGAACTGCAGGCAAGCATGATAATTTAATGAGCAGCATTGAAGGCTTTGAAGTTGCAGTTGAAGTTTTAGTGTAGTTAAAGTTTTAATCGAGTTATTATTGGCAGTAGATTAATATTGCATTGTGCACGCTTTGCATAATTAAATGCAATGCGAATTATAAATAATGAATGCAAACAAAATGATCTGCATAAATTATTAAGTAAAACGCAATGCAAATAATTTAATAATAATTTTTGAATCAGAATATTAATGCCAAGCAACGCAACGAATCGCATCGAATGCGTTTGGCAATTATTTCCATTTGCTATTTGCGGCTTTGTACAAATTTAGTTTTGGTCAAACAGCCAAACATTTAAATACACACACACACACACACACATACACAGGCAATTGTTTAATGCAGCGTTTACAATTTGAGGGCTACGAATTTTGGAATTGTTTTCGTTTGGTTTGCTAGAGCCTCAAAGCGATTCGGTTCGGTTGCATTTGCTTTGTTCGAACAAACAATTATAATGGCCATATACTAAGTTGGACTGTTATGTGCTGTGCTGAAAATTGCCTTTACAATGTACATATTGAACATGGAGCATGGTGTGTTTACATAAGACATATTCGAATTAGTAGTGCTCACAAATTTGCGGTTAATTTAGAGCAATTATTGAGTGTTTACTTAGACAGCAAATAACAAATATATAAATGATGAAAACCTACGCTCCTAATGGTTGGTCAAGCTGTGTTATTAAGATTTCAACTTCATTCAACTTTCGGTTGAGACACAGACACTTCAACAAATCAACACTTTTCCATTCATTGAGCTAATCACAGGCCAGAACTTCAATTGTCTTTGCCACACACTCTCCTTTCATCTCCTTTGATGGCCAAAAACAAGTTTAATTAATTTGAAGCAAGCGTAAAAGTTTCGGCATGCTAATTTGACTTATCGACCATTTTTGGCTTGGGGTATTTGCATAATTGAAATGTTCAAATTGAATTGGCTATTGAATTTGCTGCTAGCCAATTTATTTTGACCAAATGCAGTGGCAAATATTTTTACTCGTTACTCATACGACATGTAGTCACATATAATGCACTTCCCATGTTTGTTGATGTGGTTTCGTCTCCGGTTTTCAATTGTAAATATGTTTTACGTTCTCTCCAGACAGCCAGTCAAGACATATAGCACTTTCGAATGTTTTTGCTATTTATTTATTTCGTTCAAGCTTCATGCGATTCCTATTCCTGCATATATTATATGTATGTCTATCCAACTGGCAGGACACAAAAACAAAAAAGTTACACAGTTCTGACACTTCTTAATATTTTACTGTTGGTGAAATTTTGAGCATAACTGAAAGTTAAGTTGAGCGATTTATGATATAACTTTGGTTAGAAAAAACTTAATCTTGAAAGCAATATCTTTTCGCCAAAGTAATATTAATTTACTGATACAAGTTTAAGTTGTAATTGATTTATTAATTTATATAAAAATTAAAACACTTACTTGCAATTAAGCTACTGAAAAGTATTAAGCTCGTTTTATTTGAACGATGACCGTTTAATGGCTGTATGCTTACTTTAACTTTTAGCCAGACATTCAGCTAGCGGATGTAATTTCTAGCTAAAATTGCCAGGCTCATGTTTGACTGGCTGAGGGCGTCCATAAATCTAAAAACAGAGTGGGCGTTAACTGGGCCGCTATCTAACTAACTAGCTATCTATCTTTCTAGTTGGTCGTTGTGTGCCAGACGCGGCCCGTCTGACTAAGCTAACTGTCTGGCAGAACGTGCAAATAGTTACGTGAAATTATTTCCGGCTTCAGTTACTAATATCATTGTGTTTGAGTTTCTTTTGGATAGACTTGCAAGGAAGTTGCATTCAAGTTTTCAAGTTGAGGCCTCAAAGGCAAACACTGTGTATTGCTCTTCACCCTTCAGTTAAGTAGTCTACTTCAAATGCCTTCATTTAAGTTTGCCTTAAGCTATTTTTTAAATGTCTTAACCTTTTTCTTAAGCAAACGTGTAAGCGAGCAGCTTGTGTCTTAAAGTCTTGACTTTTTCTTATAGTTTTTGGTAGATATTATATTATTTGTTAGCAGTTCTTTTAATTGCACTTTTAACTAAACAAGAAATTGGGATCAAAGTTTTATAGGTCTAAGCTAAGAAACTTCTAGTTATAATCAATAAGGTACTATTTTATTTTAGAATCTCTTTTAGAGATTCCCATAGAAACCAATATGACGTGTGATAACTTTATCTGGTTTAAGGTTCCACGACATATATTCTAATCAACGTTTTCAATATGCAGGCAAGTTTCGAGTAAGAGTTTGAGTTATCGCACATTTGCACGGCTGCCAACGCACAAAGTGTCGTCATAAATGTTAATTAAATTAAAATGCTAATAGGCGTGAAATATGATAACACTCACAGATGGAAACAGCGAAAGAGAGCGAAGAGAGCGGGGTAACATGCCGAAGACAGGTGGCAAGAACAGAAAAAGTGTAACAGCTGCCGTTGTCTGATTGTCCCCCGCCGCTCTCCTCCAACACACAAATACACCTACAGGGGCACGCCCAAAAGTTGCCACTTGCTTGATTTTCAGAATAATATTCGTAATAAGTAATTAAAATGAAAATTAGAAATGGGCTGGCAAAAAATACAAAAACACACCGCTCGCAGTTAGCGAAAGCAGCTGCCAACCAAAAAGCAAATAGTCAAAGGGCCACAGACACTTAGGGAAGACAGGAAATCGTAGGAGGGAGAGCTGGGGTAGATAAGGGTGTGTAAGGAGGCAATGGCTCTCAGCTTGAGCATGGAATTTGCCTTTTGGCGGCATCTAATTAAAAGGGATAAGAGCTGGAAGCCGGTGCCCAGAAAGGTGTGAACACAAAAGGCCCCGTGGATGGGAAAGCCATAATTGCTAATTGCCGTGATTATAACAGAGGGGTTAAATCTGTGAGTTGGAAACTGCAACTGGAGTCGCAACACAGATGAGGTGGTGATGTGTGCTTAAAGCATATGATCTTCATTAGGAAAGTTTTCAACAAACATGCTTAAACAAACATTTAAATATTTATTTGAAATTATTCTTACTTCTTACTGCTTGCTTTTTATTCAGTTGCTCATTTTGTAAGCTTTGATACTCTTGTTTAAAGCACTCTAAATCACTGTTTGCAAAGACAAACACTATGGAGTACTTGATGGCAACAAAAGCTGACAGCTAAACACCTGAGTACCCATTGTGTATGATCTATATAGCACCACACCAAACTCAGCCACTCCAACGCCAACTCAAACCGTCTTCATACTTATACGAGTGCTTATGTGGCCTGTCTGTCTATGTGTCTGCCTGTTTGTCTTTTTCGACAAGTGTCCCATTGGATACACTGACAGCCGTAGCGTGTAATAAGGATTAGTCGGGACAGCCACCGCTTCAGCTTAAGGGTATTTTAAGGGGCCACTTCGAGGGTCGCTGTCAAATGCGGCAGTACCATTAAGATGATGAAATGCCCCCTGATGGTTGGCAGCATTATTTGGTTCCACTCGACTCACTCACTTGTTGCGTATTAATTGTTATTAATATTTCACTATGTAACCTAACGTTGTTGTTGTTTTTGCTGTTGTTAGCTGTTGTTATGCTGCCTGCAACTTGATAATGCTTAATTTGCTGTTTAATTATGCATGGAATATATATATTTTTGTGGCAAAAAGGCAGACGGGCGTTCAGGGCTTCCAAGTTTATTTTCTAATTACTGTTGCTGTGGCTGTTTGTTATCGGGCAGATTGCAGGCTTTCTATTTGTTGGTAGCAGTTTTAAAGCGGCTCAACCAGGCTCATTTCAAGGGGCTCACATAATTTTTACACATACACAAACAGAATGACAATTTAGCATGGGCACACTAACTTCATTTGGGTTCTGTATTTCACATAAATACATATATTAACTTTTACATGTGTAGCAAGGTCTGGGCTTAGATATGGACAAGCTGCGTGTAATGGTAAATGCCATGGCAGCCAAACACGTTCAAAACACATAAACAGCTTTTGGTACTATTTGTTGCCTTTTCTCCTTGTTTATTTATTTAGTTTTTTTTCTTCTGCTATTTGTTTTTGGCCTGACCAAGTTAAGTGAGCTGCCTCATAAATTTCGAATTTTCTTCACAAGGGTTCGCATTGGGGTATTGAAACATGGACTGTGGTTCAAAGGAAGCCCAGCAGCTAACAATGTGTGAAAAGTTATTGTTGTGGGTAAGTTAAATAAACTAGACATTAAATTTAACTTAAAGTGAGAATGAAGACAACTTTTGATAACAAGCTTACCAAGCAATTAAGCAAACAGGTGAAAGACGCTTAGCTATTAACAACATTGTTGCGTATTGCGCATTTCTAATAAATTGTATCTTTAAAAATGAGGTTTGGCTTGTGAAAGTTGTCATACACTTGTTAAGTATGTCTCGTAGACACAAGCGAGTAAGTTTAACGTTCCCGGGTTATAATTATCCTGGGCCCGGCAATCACATGCCTGATATACCTGAACCAGTAGATGAAATTGATGAAGCTAAGTTATTCACATTTCTAAAATTGTTTATAGGACTTTAAGGCTTAAAAAATATAGATTAACAAGATTTGTTGACCGCTAATAACTCAATGAATGACGATAGCTGACCTACAAAACTTAAACATTATTATAGCAAAACCATTTGCAATATATATCTATATTTATACAAGTCGTTAACCCACAAAGCCGTTTCATTCTTTCTTTCGTTTCCTTTTTGTAAGATCTTATGTCGCATTATATGCAAGGACGCATTTGGGCAGTCGCGACGCGTTCGCTTTAGCCAAATACATAAATCTCTACCGGCTATAGAATGTATTCATTGTGCTTGGTTCCTGGCGCTTAAAAGCCGTTTAATAAGCCTGACCACAACACGTGACAAATGTGTCGCCCCAAGTACTGCATTGTTTGTGTGTGTGTGTGTGTGTGTGTGTGTGTGTGTGTTTGTTGCAACACAAAATCCCCAAAAGAGGAAATAAGAAAGCAAGAAGCTAGCCAGCCAGTCGTTTGCGGCTGCTGCTGCAATGGCTAGTCATAAATATTATGCCACACTATGCTATTGAAAGCTTGACATGGCACACATATTTTGTCGCATAATTTTCAATAAATTATTGTAAGCATAGTGCACACTGTGCACAGGAGAGATTTAAAGAGAATATTTGCTTGGGGTTTAACTCAAACATGTGCAAAATTCGCTATCAAGTTAATTTAATAACATCCAGACAATGACGTCATCACATAGTTTGTTTGTGAACTTGATCACGGAATATTTCCTCATTTGTTGCTGTTCATGCGAGTTTTATTTTTAGTATTATTTGGGGCCCCCTCAAGTGCAACAATCAATTGCCCCTTATCCACACACCCAGTTCTACCAGTTCCACCCACTCAGTCTATCTCGCTTGCTCTCGCTAAGAACTTTCAAGCTTCAATTAAGCTTTGTTTTGATTCTATTAAATATGTAGAAGCAATTTATATATGCGCAATACTTTATGCTAAATTTAGTTTTCAATTTATTTAAAATATGTTTCTGTTGGTGTTTAAAAATATATATCAAGGAATATAAACTAAATACTAGTTTAATATTATTAAACAGAGTATGTATAAGTCCAAGGCATCCGCATCAAGTTCACACAAATTTGTTTGATGCCGACTTTAAGTTTCTCTCTCATTTGAGAGCTTTTGTTTTTAACAGCGGTCTCTCTCAATAAAATGAGATAATACATTTCATAAGAGCTAGCAAACATTACACAATGGAATACGACAAAAAAAAAAAACAATACTGAGAGGATTGTAAATAAATAAACGAATATCTCTTAAATATGCCACTTGGCACTAATAACACTTATCATCGATATAATGTTTCTTATAGGGTAGATACATTTATGAACGGAGGGCAACAATTGATCAATTCTAATCTACAAAGAGAGCGATATACACAACAAACACTCGCCGAAAGCTCTTCTCCCTATCGGCTATAAGTAGTCGCGCAATTGCTGCGCAAACAGTCAGATTGAAACAGTTACTCGAAGCACATCAAAAACATTCAGTCATCATTAACAAGCAATCATGCTGGAAATTACTTTGACCCTGGTGCTACTGCTGTTGGGGCTCTTGTATGTCTTTATGACCTGGAACTTTGGGTATTGGCGCAAGCGTAAAGTGCCCGGCCCCACTCCCCGCCTTCTCGTTGGCAACTATCCACACCTATACACCATGAAGCGACATGCCTCCTACGATCTGGATAAAATCTATCGGTAGAGACAACTTAAAACTGAAAAGTCTTTCAAGCTTTATCTTATATTTCACTCTACAAATTTAGCGACTATAAGCAGAATTACGATGCTGTTGGCATTTATGGAGCTCGTGTTCCACAGCTGCTGGTTATAAGCCCGGAACTGGCTAGACGTGTCTTTGTGTTGGACTTTAAGCACTTCCACGACAATGAGATTTCTTTAATGGTCGATGAGAAGTCGGACTTTATTTTTGCCAACAATCCATTCGCCTTGGTCGGCGAGGAGTGGAAACATCGTCGTGCTGATGTTACACCTGGACTGACCATGGGACGCGTAAGTCATATACTAAAAACATTATGCAATTGATTAATTTGATTCATTTTAAAGATCAAAACTGTCTATCCGGTGACAACTGAGGTATGCGGCAAATTGAGCGACTGGCTGCGCAAACAAATACGTTTGGGTGCACCACAAGGCGTCGATGGCAAGGATGTGAGTGATAGAGATTTTAATTAATCGTATTTGCTCACAAATAATATATATTTAATGTCTTAAAAGATGAGCCTGCGGTTCACTTCTGAAATGGTCACCGATTGTGTGCTGGGTTTAAAAGCCGAGAGCTTTTCGGATAATCCAACACCAATTTTGCAATACATTAAGAATCTGTTTGCACAGCCATGGACTTTTATGCTTTACTTTGTTCTAATCAGCACATTCCCCGTGCTACGTCACTTATTCAAACTGCGCTTTGTGCCCATATACATTGAGCGCTTCTTCGTAGATTTGATGCAAAATGCGATTGATGCACGTCGTGCCCAGCTGGCTGCTGGCAAGCAATTCGAGCGAGTTGATTTCCTCGACTATGTGCTAAAGTTGGCCGAAAAGAAGAATCTGGATACACGCCAGTTGACTGCCCACACAATGACTTTCCTGCTGGATGGCTTTGAGACGACAGCAACTGTACTGAGTCATCTACTACTGCTGCTCGGCAGGGATGAGAAAGTGCAGCAGCGTTTGAGGGAAGAGCTGCAGGCACATCTCAATGCCCAGGGTGTGATTGATTTTGAGCAGCTGAATGAGTTGCCCTACTTGGATGCTTGTATACATGGTGAGTTGAGTTGAAACTACACATTGTGCTGAATATAATACAAATGCTGTTCCAACAGAATCTATTCGCCTTTTCCCACCCGCCTTTATGTCCAACAAGCTGTGCACAGAGCCAATCGAGTTGCCCAACAAGAAGGGCGAGAACTTTGTTGTAGAGCGTGGCACAACCGTTATTGTGCCACATTACAGCTTTATGATGGACGAAGATTACTTCCCCAATCCTCAGGCCTTCCAGCCAGATCGCTTCATGCAACCCGATGCGGCCAAAATGTATCGCGAGAAAGGTGTCTTCATGGGCTTCGGTGATGGTCCACGCGTCTGCATTGGTAAGTATCAACAGCTACCTATAGCTACTGTTTAGTATTCATCTCTATAACATGTTTATATATATTTTAGGCATGCGCTTTGCTAAGACACAGATAAAGGGTGCTATTGTCGAAGTGATTACCAAGTTCAATGTACGCGTTAATCCCAAGACGCGCAAAGACAACGAGTACGAGCCAAGTGGCATTATCACTAGCATCAAGGATGGCATTTGGCTGGACTTTGAAGAGCGCAAATGAAGAAATTAAGCGCAAATCGTGAGGTTCATTGTCAAGCTTTATGCATAGCAATTATCTAATTGTTTTTCAAACGAGACGAACCTTTTTTGCTATTTTAATAAAATGTTATTACGTTGATCAAAGTACTAATAAAGAAATTCAATTTTAAATACGCCTTAATTTGTATATTGAGTTCATATAATTAAAATCGATTGCTATTCTTAAAATTAGTTGTTGGTTGAGTTTGCCAATTCAGAGCACGATCAGCAAGCAGTGGGTAAGCAGCGTACAAGCATGGTAAAAGCAGTGTACAAGCAGTGCACAAGCAGTGTGCAATTCATTCTGAGTTTGCAGATCACGATGTGAGCGTTAGAGGTTAAATAATAATAATCCTTGCACCTGGCTAGAATTTGATGTTTTAATAATCCTTATCTTATTTGTTATTGCATACATAGCACAAATGTTTACTGTTGCTAGTAGTTGATATCGGATGTTTAAAAATATTCAAGTTTGATTATTGTGTAAAGGCTGATGCAAATTTTTTGGTTCTTTCTGTAGTATAAAGTCTTGAGAAATACACTATGACTTGTCATTATGATATTTCAATCAATGTTGGGAACAAGTATTAAAAAAAAACTGCAGCTTATGCATTTATCGCACGTCTTTGAAAGTGCCAAAATACACTTTTATAAGCGAAAAGTTGTGCTTTGGCAACATCAGCTGCTTGTCAGTCAATCAGAAAATATTGAAAAGTAAAAGTTGATTGAACTCAATGGATGAAGGAACAGCAGCAGCAGCAACCGTGTTCAGTTATTGTCAGACTGAGACACTTTAGTTAAAATCGACAAGTTATCGCTGCATAATTTTCGGCACATCGTACCAGGCAATGCCAGGCGGGGTTGTCAACAACTAAAAATAAATAAACACATACACATATATATTTATGGGTATTTATTTAGTAATATATTCATGTCTGGCAATCGAATGCCTGCCACATGCTATTCTACCTGTCAGCTCGCCTGACTGCGCTTTGTTTTTAGCTGTCAAACGCTCTGGCAGCTGCTTAAATCATACAAATATTTTGGGTTAGGGTGGCAGTCAGAAAAGTCGTAACATTAGTCAAATTTGGATATAGCAAATGGAAAGACATTCCAAAGTGTTACACACAATATCTAAATTCAATTTAATTAATAGCTTTTACTTTTTATAGAGCACTTGTGCGAATTGCTCGATTTGAACTTGAGAGAAAAAATGCTGGGTGAATTATGTGGCAAATCCAATTGGGAAATCAAAGGCGCACATAAAATTGCATTAGCTCGAGTGCTCCACAAGTCTTTTGTTTGGAGTTCACTAAAAGTTATGCATATGCATTTTTCTTTTTCCAGCCAGTCAGCCAGCCAGCATCGAGTGCAAGTTCAATCTGCAATTTGCAGCGGCTGTGATTTGGTAAATTGTTTGTAGGGAAAACAAAAGGCGAAGACAATCCAGCTTAGCCTAACAGCTACAAACGCACCACCGCTCAACCCACAACTCGAATACCTGCTCGAGCTTTAGTTGTTGGGGTGGCCATATATATTACCTGGTACTTTGACTCTCCATTTTGCTGGCGCCTCTGTCTGTCTATCTATCTAGCTAAGAGTAAAAGAAGCAGAGTTTGCTTGCAGCCGTTGTTTGCAGTTCAAAGGTTGAGCGTAGTTCAAATTGTTTGCCAGGTGTTTTCCCCAGCAGCACTTTTTCTTGGCTATTTGATCTGTGATTGAGCTGAATGAGCAAATAAACTTGTAGCTGTGGCTGCACTCTATTGAGCGTTGAAACCAACTCTAAATGCTAATGGCTAAATGCTCTGATTGAGCTCAATGAATAGTTTTTGCCACTTTTCACCTGCTTGTGCAATTCTTACTTGTATTATCTGTTACTATTTGGCAGCTTAGCTCTGGCTTAGATTCAAACTTAATGTATCTTAAGCTGAGGTAATTATCAAAGGCAATCAGAAGAAGACATGTCTTTCAAGTGACGTTGTATTGATGCGTACTACTTCTAAATATAAATATAAAAACATGCCTGACAGCTTCAAATTACTGTAGGTAAGTGTAACAGTATATTAAGCCATAATTCATATATCTTGTTTGCTGAACAGCAACAACAACAACAAAATATAACCAGCGCTGCCACTGCCACTTCCCCATTGACCTTGCGTTGCGGCATAAACAAGTTAAATCCAATAAAACCATTTTGTTTAGTGAATTTATTTTGTAAACGACCTTGTCAACAGGATGATGAACACGTTTAACAAATATTTGCGCACAAATTGCTCATGTGTGTGTGTGTGTTTGTGTGTGTGTTAACTTGCATGAGTTACACATATTCAATGTTTATTTTGGCTACTACTACTGAAGGACAGGCAACAAAATTGTTGGCAAAAATAAAATAGGACTAGCCATGATATAAATTTAATTCAATTAAGAGATTCAGTTTACTTGCTTGCAAGAATGTTTGCACTGGAATGTGGAAAAGGGGTAGAAGGGTAACGAGAAGGCTACAATAACAACAACCAAACGCCATTAACATTTTCATGGAAAAACTTTATACTAATTGCATTTATGGCATAAAACCTCAAAGTTCAAAATCAGCACCAAAAAACAGCAGAAAATGCAATTAGCACTCGAAACGGCCGACGAAAAGGGGGCATGGGACTGTGATTCAGGAAGGCCACGCCCCCAATATACAGGCGTGACAATGATGATGACAATGGCAGCAAGTGGAAATGCCAAGAAAATGTGCGGCAGCTAATTAAAAAACTTGCGGCTGCCATAAAATTTCATAGAGCTGGAAAGTCAACAGCGAGAGTGACGAGCTAACGAGAGAAAAGTGAATGAGAAAACTGAGAGACAGAGGAAGAGAGTGAGAAAAAGTGAGGTGGCAATGGGAAAATTGCATGTTTTTCTCTGCCACTTGCAAAATTGACAATTTGTAATGCAATAATTTTGTGTCAGGCAAAACGAACCACAGCAATTCTGGACTAGGAAACGAAGGCGATGTTCAAGTCTTGGCCGCAAATTCATAAACAAGCCAGAGACGACAGATAGACTCAGGCCAACAGTGTCCAGGAACTTGGCTAACAGAACGCGCTATCATTTACGGCTATTTATAAATTTATATACTGCTAGCAGGAATTTTTGCATTTAATGAAGTTGGCATCTGTTGCAATTGAAAGCTTTTACTATTAAATAGTTTATGAAGCCAGTAAAGACTTTTGAGTTAACTATAAATAAATGATACTATTACTTGAGCAGGAGCAGGTGAGTAATAAGGATTATTGATTTATTAAATGTGCTTTACACTCTTCATTTTTAATAGCTTGTTAATATTTGTTTCGCCTTTAACTTTTGTGTTGGTTTTAATGTGTATTGAGATATTAAATTGAGTTTGATGTATTTAAATGACAATGAATACAATTAAATTTATGCACATATAACAAAATTTAATTCTGTTTTATTGGCGTGTCCGTGTCGCTAGCCGTGTTACCAACAACCAACCACTGTGCAAACAGTCAACAAGCTGGCCAATTAATTTGTACATCCAATAGGTCTCTTGTAAATGACTCTTATTAATTGAGCGTTGCATACTTTGCCAGACACTTTACATTCCGTCGCGGATAAAATATATATGAGCAACAATATGCATTTTCACGGCAGGCTGATTTAATGTCTTTGGCTTTTGTAAGTGTATATGCTGAGCTGCATTATTGTCACATTTAATTAGCACAGTGCCAAAGGGGAAAATGGCAATACGATGACACAGACGATTATGTTAATAAGCCCAAGGAGGTGATGAAGTGGCTTGAAGTTGGGTTTTGGACTTGGGGCTTAACATCTGATGTGCTGCTGATTGAACAATGCGTAATGTTATTTAATTGTTCATTGATGTTCATCATGGCGTGTAAATTTGCAAGCTCTCTCTTTTATTGACTCTCTGGCCCTGCAGTGCGCTTCACTGTTCTTTAGGGATTATTTGGCATTGATATGTCGATTTAAGTGCATTTATTTAATTGCACAACATTCGCGCTTAATGCGCATTAATGAGACATGACATTTTAATTGGATTAATTGTGTTAATTAAGTGCCAGCCAGCTGGTTACATGAGAGCGAAAGAGAGAGTGAGACAGTTGAAAGCTAAAAGCTGAATGCTGAATACTGATTGAGTTCACTTATAAGGTGAGCCGAAATCATGATCGAACCAAGAAGTAGCATGAATTTGCAAGTAAACACAATCTTATAACTTAAAGCTGTTAACTTTTAATATTTTTTCTAGGTTTTTGCAGTCAAGTTGCTGCTTCAACTATTAAAGTTAATAAATACTCATTGGCACATTATTTTCGCACAGAATCAAGTGTCACACAAAGCAAACGAATGAAGCATAAGCACACATACACACATAATAATACCCTCTTGGCCCAGATCATATATCAAAACAAAGGCCAGCGGCAACCACATTGAGTTTCTCTAACTCAACTTCTTCCTCTCTCTCTTACTATCGACACACACACACACCACTTAAAGCAGTGGTGTAGCAAAGCTTAATTAATAAAATATAAATAAGCATAAATCACGCACACGAGCAAACATGAACATGATTAACAAGGTCATTTAACAGCACTTGTCTCGGTCCGGTCAACAAAAACAAAAAGTGGGCGTGTTACCCATGAACAACAGCATTAGGCTTGCAAAGGCTTAGTTCCCCTATGAAAATTCGATTATTGTGTTAAACGCTGCAACGCCCCTCACCGAAGGAAGGGAGAGAGCAGTGAGTAGTGGCAAAATGTTGTGTTTTGTATGGCCGCAAAACAGATATATATATTACCCCGGGGAGACATTTGATAATAACTTGCGGCAAATGTTGATGTTGACTATAATCAGCATAAGTTAGCCAACTTTCTTTCATACTGGCCATATTGCAGCGGTTCAACCCCATATCAGCAACGCCCGCCTATCCTCTGGCCCCTGGCCATCTATCCGGCCTCGAGAGCGCAGACAACGTACATATTTTTTGGGCTGACACAGCTCGCATTAATCATTTGTATTGGGGTTTTTTGGTTTTGGTTTGGTTTGGTAGGGTTTGGTTCGGGGTAAACAAGTCAATTTCTGTGGCTTAGTTGAGGTAGAGCCTGCACGGCACGGGCAGTGGGCCGAGTGCAAGTAAGCCGATTAAAGAGAGCATGAGAAAAATGCTGCATAAGAAAAACAAAACAAAACAATGAACGCCTAAGCTGGTTATTGTTTTATTGCTGAATACTGATGAAAGCCGTGGAAGCAACATGAAATGGTATTAATATTCAAACGAAGCTTTAAACAAACACAGCATTCAATATTGAACGATAACACGTGTAATAAAAAAAAAAACCTAAGACACCACGCTTAGCGAAGACACGAACCAGCAAGGTGTTACTCTAGGGATACGAGCATTCATAGTTGTAGAAAGATTAAGTATAAATTTAGTAAATTTAATAACAAAATGTTATATCTTTAGCAATAAAGTCTCAAAATCTCCAAATGGCTTCTATAATAAATTGAATACTGCAAGAATTGCATACGAAATGAAATCATTTTTGACCAGCAACAGCGCAATATATATAAGTGCATATAAAGAAATCACAATATTTTTTTGCTGTGATTGTCTGTGGCTCACAACAAATCGCTGGTCGTTGGCACAATTGAACACCCAACAGCAAAAATGCAGAGAAAAAAAGAAAGAAGCCAAAATAAATGTAAAAAAACATTGTTCATACGAGTCCTTATAACTGCACACACTGCACACAGCTCCATTTGAGAAATTGTCTGCTGTAGGTCAATTGTTTGTGGCTTTTGTGCACATTTGCTGCCACGTCATGCCCACAATTCCAAGACCAGCAATGCCACGCCCCGCAAGCTTTTACACGACTGCTGTTCCATTAGCTGAAATTTGATTTGCAGTGCGAAGCATTTCTGGCATTTTCACTTGAAAATGCATACATTCAATTGTGTAAAAATAAAATAAAAAAAAAAACAAGATAAGATTTCTGCAAGGTAACCTGCTTAAAGTTGCATTAAAATGTTAAAGTGAATAACTGTTACAAGGTCCTGACTTCCTTTAAGGAAATCATAAAATAAACACACAAAAGGTAAACACATGCTGTGTAGACTGTCTTGCTGTCTGCTTAAGACAAAAAGAAATTATGTTGTATACCACATGGTGTCTCACGGCCAGGCTGTCTGCCATACAGTTTAATTTAATATACAAAGTCTGAGCAAAACCCCCTAATAGTGACTATAAAATGCCCTAACTGGATTAAATAAGAAACTCTTCGTACTAGTAGTACTAGAAATAAAGAAGTGAAGAATTACTACCTTAACTCCTCTCTTTAGAATTACAGCAACAGAACAAGTAAGCTGTTGCTTAAATTGCCAAAGGTAACCAAACAATTTATGTGCTATGTTGGGCGACTGCCGGATGGTATGTAAACAAATTGCATCTTTTTTTCAACATTTCACAAGGCATACTGCGCCGATGATGTGCTTTGTCTGTTTACTTGCTTAATATATCAAAATATCCGCCTATCACAATGTGTAAAAAACATTTTTATTACATACATATGGCAAAGTAGCGTAACAAAGAACACTAAAGGTTTTATTATTTAATACTTGGGGCGCATACAAATAGACAGTAGCCAGGTGATTTAGTCCTTAGAGTGTGTGTGTGTTTGTATATGAGTGGGTAAGCTGATATTAGCTAAGCTAATAAACAACGTTTTGCCATTTTTCAATTCAACTGCCTCACAGAGAGCGCAAATAGAAAAGTGAAAGCAGTTTAAACAAACGAAATCAAATACTTCATAAGCTATAGTGTGTGTGTGTGTGGGAACACAATGGCATATATATTAAATTTCTCTACACACGTATTCTACTTAACCATCATCTAACAAGTTTTACTCCAACAAAATTAATACTTTTTCATTTAATTTTCAAACATAATCTTCAAGTTATTTATTTAGCTAAGAAAATGGCTTTAATCTACCCACAGTTTCGTTGGCATGTTGCACTTGTTGCAGGCGTAACATACTAAGCGTGGCAGTTCACAGCATCCATGCCACTAACCCATACACACGCACACACACATACATTGCCTGCTCGCTATGCAGTCAGTTAGCAAATGAATTAACAAATTAAAAGCGTAACAAATTGGCTTGGGAAAAAGGCAAACGGATGTTGCATGTTGCATGCCGCATGCTGAATGCCGAATGCTGCCCCTTGGCATCAACTGCCGCAGGCTGCTTTAAGTTGATTTTAATTAAATTAGCCAGAGCAGAGAACATGTCAGTGATATCCACAACAGAGCAAAGCTTCTGGCCGAGCAAGCTCAACCAATTTCTGGGTATGTATTAGTGTTTTTAGTTTAAGTCTTAACGAACCAGCTGCAAGCTGGCTGTCACAAAGAAAAACCCGATACGTTTATCGCCTTGTGGCTATGGCGAACAGCTCGTAAAACTGTAGCTCAAGTGAATTTTCTTATAAAATTTTCGTGCAAAACCGTATTAAATATATAAAGTAAGTAGTTGCTTTATTAAATTCTGAACATTTATTAATTTCACTTAAAACATGGCTATGTCTAAGTGAACCACAGCTAAAAACCTTATGCAAAACACAGATAATCGTTAGGTATACCCAGAAAGCAACAAAGCAAAGTATTTAACTTGATTCTTTTGTTTTCAATTTATGCTTATTGCGTGTCTGTACGACCAAAGTAGGAAAATGTATAAAAAATATCTTATTTTAAAGAATATTCAACAAATAACATGCTGAAAAATATATTCTTATCTTTGCTCACTTTCTGCAGTTTCTCTAAAAAAATATTAATCAACTTTAACAGAATCCAACCGAACAAAAGTCTAATTAAGCTTAAGTCAAATCGCAATAAAAAGCTTAACATTTTCCCAGCTCCAACACACATACTATTTACTTTTACGCATATATGTATGAAGTTTTTTCTCTACGTATGGAAATGGAAGGCAAACAGTTGGGTGCAGCTGCAGCCACATAATAAATCCGCTGGATGTCGCGATAAACCAAAAAAAGAAAAGAAAAGCAAACAAAAATAGAATGGCTTTTCATTTGATTTTCTCGCGTGGCTGGCACTCATCAGTCGCTGCCCAATGACAATCACAGGGAACGAGAGATAGTCAAAGTCGCGCACTCGCCAGTCTCGCGAACTGGGAACAATCATTTGTTATTTGATTTGCCCACCAACAAAAATCACAGGCAGACGGCAGCAGGACGGACGTTCCAATTTGCCAGGCGATTGCCGGTTATCGCTGACGCAGCCGGGCCCGGGGTTAGCTTCGAGCACTTGCTGTACCACCAGGCCACCGGTTCACCAGCCAACAACTTACTCTCCTGCTCCAATGACAATTAAGGGGGCGACGTATTGTCAATTTTGTGAGTGAAATTTTACAGTTGCCTCGTTGCTCGAAAACACGAACGCCTCGTGGAGTGAGTGAGTGTGTGTGTGTGAGTGTGTGTGGCCCATAAACAAGCTACGCACCATGATGACTCTCGTGATTACTTTATCAATGAGTTCAATGTGTCGGATGAGGTGTTAAGGTTGTACGATTAACTAAGCTGAAGGGAAAGCCAAATCAGACTGTGTTGCTTTGTTTGAGGAAAAGCTAAAGATAAAAATCCAAATGAGAGTTTGAAAAAAAACGAGCGAATTAGCTATTATTCATTTAAAAATATAATTTGTAAATATTTATTCAAATTCAGCTTAAAGCTTAAAATTCTTTGCTGCAGCTGCAATTTTGATTTCATTTTGGTCCCTAAAAGCATTTTGCCTACATTACTTAGTTTCACTTTCTTGCTTTCTTGGACTCTCTGGTCTGGTTAAACAAAAAAATAGGAAAAAAATAAACTTTTATTTAACTTTTATGACAGCCAAAAAAATCGTAAAAAATGCTATGCTGCATGCAAGTTGAATTTAAGTTGAAAACTTTTCTAATTAAAATTAAATAGAAACTTCGCTTACTCTGAAGTTTTGATTACTATTTGCATGCCTTACTTATACACATAACACATTTAACACAGACATTTTTGAGTGCCCTCAACACATATTCGAAAACTGTTGGCAAGGTGTTGTGGCTTCAAATAAAAAAGAAAGAACACCAAAATGGAACTGACCCAAAACTTAAACGAGGGCAAGCGACAAGCTTGAAGGTCAGCTAGTTTGGCAGTTAGGAAAGTAAAAGTTTCATCAAGCTGACAATTTTGGTCAGCTCTAAGGTCGAGTGTCAATGAAATGAACTTTAAAAAACAAACATAGCAAAAATAAACTACGATAAACAACGATCAAGAAGAATTCAAAAAAATACTGCAAACAAGGACAATTGAAATGATTGCCAATTGTGCCACAAGAGAATCCACTTGATGTTGTTCGGCATTTTAATAATGAATGTTAATTTGCATTTAATTTAATAAGGCATTGGGTTGGGCGCAGTCATAACTGCGTTGACTTGACTTCCGCTTGAGCTTAAGACACTTGCCAAACCATTAGCTATCCTCTCAGCCCAAGCCACCCTGCGTTGCGGGTGTCATGCATAAATTTCCATTTTGTCAGACAGAGATAGAGAGGAAGAGTGACAGAGAGTAAAAGAGAGAGGGAGATTGTTGAGCCTACAATTTACATAATTTATTAACGAGAGTTTGAGCGTCTGCTTCCGTTTGAGTAAACCGGCAGCAACATTGGCGCCGGACTTGGGTCGCAAGGATCAAGATGTTGAAGATGAGGCAGCAGGCAGCAGGCAAGAGAGCGGTGGTCCTCATGCATAATTAAACACGTAATTAACCATTACCATTATTAACAACGTCTGATTTCTGTAAGATTTCTGGGTAGGCTGTTACCTAATGAGTTTCACAAAAGATTTCACTGCCAAAGTTTTTGCATCAGTTTCTGCCTCACTTGTCTCCTGCCCTCAAGGGCAATCAGAAAGGACGCACGTTTGATTTGGTGTCCAAAGTAAAGCCTCAAGTTACACAGTAGTCTTAACAGTAACAGTTACACTTTCTTAATGAACATTAATTAATTAAGCGCGTCTCAAGTCCGTTGCCTACGTGTTGAAGCAGGTGAAACTTTTACGCTCGGACAGCTAACAGGGCAATTATGTTAGCTTTTGCTGTTGTTCTATCTATATTGTTGGTTTCATTGTTGTTTTGTGCGGTTCCGAGGCGTCCACAAGGCCAAGTGTCGCTTTGGTTTTGCATAGCAGCCAATGCTAATTAATTGTTTTCAAATGCTTTGTCAAACCATTACCTTCCGAATGTAATCAAGCTCTTCAGTACAGCTAATTGATACTTTAAAGTACTTCACGCCTAAAACTATAAATGCACATACCCAAAACTTGAAACGGTTAACTTAACATGCAAGCATAATTGGGCAATAAATGTGCACAAAATGTTTGTTTTTACAATTATAAGCCATTTTATATTTATGGTAATTTTTGTGGAGTTTTAAATATAACTATTTTCATACAGCTTTGCGTACGAATATTACACAAAATTGCATTTGATTGAGTTTATTATGTCCGTTTATGAGCATAGGATAGAACAAATTTGTGCATATGATAAAGGCCTTTTGGCTGCCTATTAATTAGACAAACTAACAAATATCCACTGCTGTTGCAAAGCCATAATTATATGCGTATTAAGGCAATGTGGCAAATGTAATTGTTTGGCTGCAACTATTTTAAGCTCTTAATATCTGGTTATGCAATATTTAATGCGAACCTTTTGCATTGTTTGCATAACTTAACATTTTAAGCATTTTATAAATTATTTTCTCTCACTAATTTTCACACGGCTCTTTCACAGCTTCTGACTTTTGCATTCCTTTATTTGTTTTTGTTTTTTTTTTTTTTTTTTTGCCAGCTACCTGCTGGCTGGCGTCCTTTCCTGGAAGTTGGCTCATAACTTTCACAATTAGCAGAGGGAAAGTTGGCAACAGCTCGGAAATTCTTTTTGTGTGTGAACTGCGGGGAGGAAAATGTTAATTTTAAGCAATTTCTGTGCAAATAAAATTATGCCAGACTCCCCATTTATGCTTTGTATGAATAAGCAAGTGCCATAGATAGTCTACTTGAGATACAAATAGCATTAAAATTACTTCATTTAAATAATCACAGCAAATGATAATTTAATTCAATTTTTCGAATAATAATAATAATTAAAAATGCTGTTTATGGAATTTAAAAATTTAACGACACGAAGCAACATTAAAAATCCTACAAGAACATAATTTTTTTTAAATTTCAAACCTTTAACCTTGGCTTAATCTCAGTCTGCGTGGCAACTCAATATGAGAACCATTCAGGCACCTGCTTGTCATGCAAAAAGCAATAACCAGCTGCCTAGTGGTAACTGCGAAATAGGCTCATAAATTCTCGGCAAATTTATAATTTCACACCTACATCTACATAACGAGCTGAGGCAAAATAAAAATGAGAAGAAAAAAAAAATACACAGAATACGGAACAGCAGAAAAAAGTAGGCAAACTATTTGCCAATGTGCATGGCTTCGCTTGTCAGTGGCAAAAATGACAAATGTTCGCCAGACAGGCAGCCGGAAAATTGTGTGGAAAGGTCTGCCGGCACTGGGCCGTGCCTGACAGGGTCTCTAGCCAAGGTAGGAAGGCCTCTAATGACAGCGAGCATTGCATGTTTGCCCAGTGTTAATCATAAATGGTCTACAAGTTGAGCAGTACGACCAGCTAGGTTTAGCATAAAAACCCCGGCCACAAACTGAATACCAACAAGAATTCCTACATCAATTTATGTGGCCATCTCATATTGGTCTAATTAAAAAGATGCCAATGTCGAAGCATTGCAAAAAACTGCAACTGCAAGGACACCAAAGTATGCAAAGTGAAGGCAAGCGCAAGATGAAACGAACTAGCGATAAAACTCAGCGAAAAAATGGCAATTACCTTTTCTGTGCCTTACAGTCGCGCGCACAAAGCGTTTTAAATAAAATGTGACAGCTATTTGGGCGCTCAAGCGGCGCGGCATTTTGGCTAATGGAAAGATTGTGAGCGCTTGATTTATGGCCCCAACGATGATGATGGCACAAAGGCATGCAATGCAAGTTGCTGTACTTGGATAAACTATAATTATCAGAATGCTTGTCAAGCGCATGATTGGCAAAAATCGTTTAACGTCTTATTTAAAGGTTAAGAACATTGAAAACACTTTTTTTACAATTCAACACTCTCAATTTTATTTATTGACATAGATATTTGGTGTAATGCATTCATTAGACAATATTTAAATTACAAACTAGAAAGCCTTGCTTTTCTTTTACTATCTAACTTTTTTACTAATTAGAACTGAAAATTACACACAAGTAAAAAAACCAACCAACAAATATGCTACTCGCTACTTGGCGTCGACTTTTGGCACAAAAATTAATTGTTGCTTTTTTGGGAGCAGTGATAGCATTTTACTTAATTTGCTTCCTGTCTACAAATGACAATCAAGGCACTAAGATTAAGAGGCGTATTGTTTACCTGCAAAGTCCTTCCATGCAGCTGGAACAGAATGGCAACTATTGGATCTATAATAACTTTTTACGTTCTCAATGTCAGGAGTTGATTGGCAATCGAAGTGTCACACTAACCACACACGGCACCTTTAGAGATTTCAAGTATATGAAGTGGTTGCTGCCTCGTTGGAGTGGTCCCATTAGCATGGCAGTCTATGTGCAACGGAATGACATGGAAAAGACACAGCAGTATCTGTACTACATTAAATTTTGCACATCGCTGTCGATGAGCTGGGCCCATTATGTTTCCCTGCACTTGGTATTCTCTGACAAGCATATGCCTCGGATATTTAACAAAATGTCTGATCAACGACCCAAAGCATTGCGTTGCAAGAAATTCTTAGAGATCTTTAAGTCAGTTCGCAAAAAGTATCCCAAGAACTTCACATATCCACTTCATCTACTAAGGAATGTGGCACGCGTTAATGCAATCACTTTTTATGTTCTTCCATTAGAGCCGGGAATGTTGCCCACAAGATATTTTATCAATAGTTTTCTACACTTTGCATATAACTTAGATGCAAGAAAACCATTAAGGAGGTAATTAAAAAATACTTATAAATACTTTCTGTTGCCTACTAACGTTGCAATCTAAACTTAGTGTCTATTGCATTCCTGTGTTTCCACAAGTCTGCAAGGATTCATCCCTGCCCAAATACAAATCGCAGCTGGTCAAACAATTCCAGCCCTATCTACAGGGCGAACTCAGGCATTCCAATGCGCCTCAGGAGCAGCTTAAAAGATTACGCTCCTGGCTATCAAATCCGGTGAGGGATGGTGATATGACTATATACAATGTGAGCCCAGAGCCAAACAACTGTGCTGTCTATGTTAGTAGCAATGCTTATGATCCATTCTATGATCAGCGCCAAAAAGAGTCTGTTTTTGATGATAGTTCAACAAAGGTAAGCTGCATTCTCTTCTGCATAGTATGAATTGTATTATAACCTTTTTCTTTGCAGCTAAAAGTAATGGTTGGCCTTGAATTTGATTTTATTGTGTTGGATGGCACTTTTGTGATAAACCGAAATTCAAGTACGCATCTGAAGTACTTAAATGGGATATACAACATTCATAAGAAGGAGCATATACGGCAATTTATCAAATTAAATGCTTTAGTACTTAACAACTAGAAAAACTTTAAAACCCCACACTGGGGTTTGGATTCTTACGCGAACTCCATTGCCTGGCACTTAATCAAATTGTCTGGCTGCTCCCGTTTTTTGGCAATGCATTTGATATTCTGCTTATTTCTTCTTTATAATGTTATAAGTGGCTAAAGAATTATATTTGCAAACAGTACGATTGAGCAAGATAAGTATAGAAAACAGCTTAACGTTTCTTAAGACTGTCAATAACTTTAAGCTATTCATAATATGTATCAGTAGACATTGGAAGCTTTAATTATTATCCACTTTTGTGTTGACTATGATTATAAGGCTTTTACATACATTTACCGCGATTCACCTTCATGAAAATACCACAAAATGCCATTAATTTATTTGCGGTTGCATGAAAAGGCAACTGTTGTTCGAAAACCAAAATGCTATGGTTGAAAATCAGTTGCTTTCGCTATCTGTTTGGCTGCTCTTTACAACTAATAATTTAATATTTTATGCATGACCTGCAAAATAAACAAAAACACAAAATTGGTAACAGCACAGCGCAAAGGAAGGAAGAAGAGCACATTTTCCCATTTATAAGAGCATTGTCTCCCATTATTTCAGTTATGTTTCTTATATATTTTTTTCCTTCTTTCGGGAAGTATGCAAAGCATAAAAAATGGGCGGCGCGTAACTTTTGGTGAAAGTTTTTAGCAGAAAAGGAAACTGAGCAGAAAAGTTAATATTAACGCTGAGCGACGCATTTTGCCTTAATTTTTCGCCCCCCTCGCTTGTTTTCGGCCATTTTGACGCCAAACACGTAGCCCGCTCTGTTCTGTTCTTTGGTCTTGGCCCTTTGCTTTGTTGGGCAAAATCTTGTTAGGGTTCCTTTTTTCTCAGAGCTTTATTTGCATGAACTCTTCAAAATCGTTTATTTTCATATTTGGTTTTTTTTCGCTGGCTTTTTCTTTTTTGTTTTTGTTGTTGTATTATGGAGATTTCGCTGTGCAAATTTTCAATGCTGTGTTCAGCATACAAAAGCAATCGGCACACGTTAACAACAAAAGGATTCGATGCGAACAATTAGATGAGTTTGCTGAAGGAAAGAAGGTAAGACCAAAATATTTTGAATGCTATGCCATAACCTTTATTATTATTTACCTAGCTATTTAAGTTAACAATAAGCTTTTTGTTGTTCTTTTATTAGTATTACGGCAGTTAAACATACATATATACCATAAATATGAAGGTCAATGCGTTTCATGGGACTTACGGAATATAGTTTTGAATGTCAAAGCCCTAAGCTTTTAACAGTTTTAACAAATACCTTAAGCGTTTGATTTTGGCTAAACAACAAACAAAACTCAAAGGTTACCTCAAAGCAGAAAAATGCATGTAGTGCTCAGTTCTCAGTGAAGACATAATACGAAGAAAGAAAATAAAAAGACAGACTCATTATATACGATGAATTTACTGAAAGGCTGCATGCTTGTGGGAAGCACATGAGGGGAGGGAGTGTAAACAAATGAGAAAAATGATGAAATAATGAAAAACCTTAACGAAACCAAACAAAGCCCGCAGGCGGAAAAAAAGCATTAAAACAAAAAGTAGTTGAGCATAAAAACAAAGTGCTGCATCAAGTGTATTTGAGGCTCAACGTCTTCTCTGTTTCGCACTGCGTATACGTATGTGCGCACATTTAATTATTCATACGCCCTGTCTGCCAGCCCGCAACTTGCAAAAATGCATGAAGACGCCGATGCGAACGAAGACAGCACAACGCAGCGGCAGCAGTGGCAAAAGTTTTCTTTCCAGGCTGTAAACCAGAGGTTAGGGGGGAAGGGATGGAAGTGTATGGTATTGTAAAGTTACAGAGTGGGAAAATTGAAAAGTGCATTGAAACAAATATGAAATTGCAGTCGTTATAAAATTAACTTTTGTTTTGGCATTTGCCATGCAAAGTGTCAACAAATAATTGAAAATCCAATTGCTAAAATATTCAGCTTACGGCTTAAGTTGTCTTGAGATGGCAACATTGCATAAATGGCCAAATATTAAATATAAATCAATTTTCTACTAAAAACTTAAAATATATGTGAAAATGCATATTCATTCCTGCAAGCTGCTATGCAAAATTCAGACAAAGCCATTTTATTTATTTTATTTATTCAAGAATAATCAGAAATGAACAGATATCATTGTGATGCCAACAAAAACTAAGACTGAACTAGGAATAGAAAGAGTTTGTCGGTTGATATGAGAGTGTGCAATTGAGATACGAGATGGCTTAAACTAATTGAATATTAAAAGTCTTAACTCTTGAGTACATAATTGAATAAATGCTGCTAAATCTTATTTAAATAGATTTTATGGTAAGAATTACTTTGATTTCAATTATGTCATTCAATTGTTGGCAAAAACATTGCACTTTTTGTCACTTTATTCTTAAAGTAGAATTTTGCATTTGCACAATAACAGATTTCCCTTTAACAATTACGTTTTAAACAGATCTCTTCAACAATCCCAAGACGCCAATCAGTTAGGTTTTTTCTGTCAACGCCAATGTCTTCTTAGTATCAAGCATCAACACGTTTAACAAAAAGCGTCGCTGACTATTTGTTGTCCCCCGTTATAAAATTTATCAGCTTCTCCGGCATCATCACTTGCAATCGCATACTCCCTTAACGCTCCACTCCCCGCTCGTTGCACGCTGAGCATTTTTATGTCCTTCACACATCATTCAGCAACAAATTGCTGCGGGCGTTTCAAGGCAATGCCATTGCACACACATTGCTGGACTGCTTGAAATCTATTTGGGCGACAAAAGAGCAGAAAGGGGGGGGGACAAAAAACAATACTAAAGAAGAACGGAATGTCAACAGCCAAGAGCTAACAGCTAAGCATACCGAGTCATGGGGTTCGTGTCCAGGCTGCGTGTCCATTTGAGGCAGCACGTGCCACAAGCATTGTACGTTTTATTATCATGAGCTGCGGCAAACTTTTTATTATCTTTGCCTCTGCTCTGTTCTCTGTTCTCTGCTCTGCTCTGATCCACGGATAGCTTTAACACTTTTCGACGCTATACTTCGAGTACTTGTGCCGTAAATATGACTTAATGGAGTTTAAAGTAGACTTCGGGCCACGCGAAGCGTCTGTTTAACGAGCTGTCCCAAATACCCCTACTAGTTTCTCTTTTGACCCCACTTCGAGTATTCGCACATTATCGTTAAAATCATCTTTCAATATCCAACACACACATACACACACACCCACACAGTGTATGCGCAAGTGTGTGCGTTGTGTGACTTTGTTTATAGGTGGAATGTATATCGTAAAAACGAATTGCTCTTAGCACAAATTGCAACACGTTTTGAAAAGTGCAACGAGCTAACAAAACGAGCGGCCTGCATTGCGTGTCCAGGATAACTTACAGATACTCGAGGCAAGGCAGCGTGTTTAGTTTTTATATCCAGCTGTGCTGGTCATAATAAAAACAAAAAAACCTTGTAAATTGGCAATAATAAGTGGATAGTTTGAGTTAATATTTCCGAGTTAAGCGATAGCAAAAAACCAAACTAATCAAACTTTAAACGCTTTGGCAGGCTTTACATAAATTTGACCTGATTTACAGCAGTAACATGATTAATATTTTCTTAATGCACACTTAAATCAATTCATCTTCAAGCCAAAGAAAGCATTTAAGTCAAGACGCAGTCAAAAAATCTTTTACAGCTTCCTTCAAAGGCAACACTTGACCGTCTTTTCTATTGTTTACTTAAGGTATGTTTTGTAAATAAATATTGTTCTTTTCTTTACTTTTGGCATGTTTCGAGCTAAAAATAAATTGCAAAACAAAATTCAATTACTAAATGCAAATCCAAGGCGCCTTGCCATCATTTTTATGCCTCCCTTCCCTTTCTCTCTCTCTTTCTCTCTATCTCTGTCTCTCTTTCTGTTTCTCTCCTTTGTCCATGCATACATATGTGTCAAAAGCCGCAACCAAAAAGCATTCGCCATTTATTTACCATATATTTTATTTTGTATTTCCTTTATGGGGTGTTGGGGTGCCGCCAAGTGTGGGGCGCGTCGCCATTTTATTTATGTATTTATATTTATTTCTTGAGCGCCTCGCAAAATTATTGAAAAGAGTTCGAGAGGCTTTTGTGTGCTTGCCTGGCTGCTTTCTTGCTGGCTTTGCTAGCATTGTGTAGGCACTTGGCAAACTTGGCAAACATTGGCGGAAATTTGTTTTGGCTTTTGGGAACAGGAAAAACAACAACAATGGCCGACTGAATGTTGCCAAAACTTGTCGAAAGACATGCAGATAATAAAATGTATAAATCTATATTAAATCTATAAATTATTTATTATTTTTGCAAGATTTTTTAATTGCTTAATCTGGCTACTGTACATTGGGATGGCATAGCAATAAATATATTTTTAATGGCTTTTTAAGTTTGGCAGTCGACTACAGACTGCCAGTGCGAAAATAATATGCAGACTTTAACACCAAGTTATGATAAGTAATATAAAAAACACGTGAAATATTTTATTACTAAACGCCAGCTAGCTCAATTGTCTTGTGTTCATTAGAATATTCTCTCTTTTTTATTAAAAGAAATGTTCGACTGGGTAGCAAGTAGCTGTTTTAGTTGTAACCTCTCTTTCAACTTTGCTTGCTGAAACGCTATGTTGACCGCATATAAACAACTCGAACGCCATTGCCATCGCCATCGCCAACGCCAACGCCAACGCCGACAACAAACAACAAGCAAACATTTAACAAACACTAGCGCTGCTTAAAACTTTTGCCAGCTAGCCAGTTAAAAAAATACTGCTAGCGAAATGAAACGAAACAAAAAACTGCAAAAATAGGGGGGAAAAAAAACCAGAGCTAGAGTTGAGTTTGAGTTTTTCCGACAGGCGGTGGCCTCAATGCGCATTTCAATTGCCTTACTGAAGTGAGGATGGTTTTTATTTTGGAGTTTTATTTTTATTTTATTTTGTTCACTTTTTGTATTCTACCATTTCAAAAGTTAATCAAGTGCTAAATTAACTAAATTGCACTTAGTCTGTGGCACGAAATTGCTTGCAGTCAGTTGGAATTTTAATGCGGTGGCGTATGCGCAATGTGTTCAGCATATAAAAAGTTTACGCGTTGTTTTATGCCTTGTCAAGTTGATTAAACTTCTGCTGCAAATCGCTTTTTTTAATACCAAACATACTTTAATATATATTATAAACGAAAACTTATTGAGTGAATTTTATTAGTGTTGCTAGCTTTAGCAACTCCAATTCAATTCCTCGAAATAAATCAGAGCTTTCCCTTCATTCAATGATTATGTTAGCTAAACGATTCACCCCACCTGCTCTTACAGAGTTCATCAATTTGCACTTTGTGTGCCACCTCAGAAATCAACGATGCGCATAAGGAAAACAGCAATTGTCATAATTACACGCCCGACCAGCTGCGAATGACCGGCAATACAAAAACAGAACAACTACAAAAGCAACAATAGCAACAGCCATAATGACAGGGACAAAACAACCAAAGGAACGACCCTTGGCACTTTTTCGGTAGTAACAGGTTCAGGCAGTCACCCTAAAGTTTTTCTTTTTGACGCCGTCCACCCTCCAAGTTGTTTACATTATTAGCTGCTTTTACGCTTGCCTTGCCGAGATTTCCTGGCTACGCCCCAAACTGCTTACAACTTGATTCGAGCAGCTTACAACGAGCAGCTGCCGCCTGTCAGACACCAACAGTTGGGCAGCCGTCTAAGACTTGGAAGCAGACACTGGGTGGTTTTTTGTGGCTTAGTGCGTGCTAATTATGGCATAATGATTATGTTTCATTAGCCCAACTGCTGTCGCGTAATGTGCAAAAGTTTTCCATGCATTTTTCATTGGCGATTCTTCTTGAGGCAAACACTATTGCACAAAAGTGCAAGTAATACTTGTAGTTAGCCGGCGAGAGCTTGAAACTTCAACTTCAGGAGCTGCTGCGCTTTTACGACTCTATGACACATTTTAATAAAAACCTGTTAAATTTTATGCGACATCATAGCAAATACAGTAGGAGGCAGAGCAAGAGAGCAAGTAAGCGCAAAACAAACTTGGCAGCCGCATAAAAACGAAAGCAGCTTGAAACTAGTAAGAGGATCTATATATATATAAATATATACTGATACATGTATGTATCCGATAGAAATGCTCGAAAGTGCAATGTTCTTATCAATGCACGTTAAAAATAAACTTGATTCCTGAATCGAACTCATAAGAAGATGCCGTGATAAGATATTCATTTCTCTAAGTGTATTTCGTATCATATAAAAACCAACAAGTGCAACTCATGGCACACTTCGTAAGCAATTTTTGCTGTGCATTCAGCTGCAAATAAAACGCCACGCTGCACATAAATGTCACTAAATGTGCTTGCAACATAAACACACGCCACACACTCACACACATACAGAAACCTATGCTCACACTAAAGAAAGTGTAGCGCATACATACAAAAAAACAGGTGTCACATTGTTGTCGCTGGCTGTTGCGCTGTTTTTATGTCATTTTAACATTTCCTAATGTGTGTGCCATGTTATGTGACCAAAAAACCACAGTATAACAACAGCACAAGCTATGACAACAACAACGAGAACAAGGACAACATTATCATCTCAGGATTGCAGACAAAACTTTTAAGCACAAAGATTGAGGCATATTCCTGGTCGTATGATGGCAAACAGTGCAAAGCACTCACGAAGTGGTAGTAGTAGTAGTAGGTTCTCAAATAAGTTTTTGCCTTGTGTTTTGAGTAGCTTTTCTAAACCAGTTTAGTGCTATTTAACTACTTTGGCAGAATACGATGCGTATGCTGTTTAATAACCAAAGTCGTCGTTATGAAATAGTAAAAGCAGCCACATATTAAAATTTTAACATCTGTCAGTTTTCTAAATATTTTCTGTTTAGTTAGAGTGTATATAAAGAAGTTATTATTATTCTTAAACACTCTTTAAACATAAAGCGTATTGGGTTGAAGAAGTACACATTTAACCTGTCAATAGATTCATTGATAGTTGCAATTCCTTTTGGTTATATTAAGTATTCTTTAGACAAGAGCTATGAAATTTGCCTCGTATTGTTTCGGTAGCTTAAAACAATCAAAGCTTCAATTTTCTATTCAATGTGTAAATCAATACACAATCCAGTGCTCTACTCAATTAGCCCAATAAATACGCAATGAGGTTTTGGCAACTCAATTCCGTTAGTTTTCATGGCCATTGTAATGGCAACAAGTGAACGCAGGACGAAAGTAGGGAGGGAGTGTTAAGGAGATGTTAGTAAATTTCAGTTAGCAGGTTTGCCTCGTGCAATGTGCAACAAAATCCAATTTTCAACAATAAGAATTGCACAAGCTCCTAAAACGATGCTGCACTTCACTGCACATACCAACACACACAATCTCGAGTGTATGTGTGTGTGTGTGCATACACACTTAATGCAATTTAAGTCAAATTTAATCAATGCACAGCATAAGCGGCCCACCAAAGAACTCAACGAACCAACTTTCAGCATGTTTGAACCAATCGAGCTGCAGACATGAAGGATCTGTTGGCGAAAGGGGGGAAGGGAGTTTAGGCAAAGGGGTTTGAGCTGCAGTCAATAGAGTAAAAGTTATGCTTGACTGGCTGCTTTGCCTAGCAGAGCCTGCTAGCATTGAGTGGAGTTTGGCATTAGTTGTAGTTGTATTGTAGTTGCGGCAGTAATCAAAAGTAGTTTGGGCCACAGTCAACTGAGCCATGGCAACTTAAGGGAAGGGTAGAGAGTATGTATGTGGCGTTAAACAATTTGTAAAACTAAAAAGCGTAGCAGAGTTTTGGTTTAGGCATTGCATTTAGGCAGGCTGTTGAAACTTTTTGTGCAAATACTCCAACAAAATGCGGCATATGTGTGGAAAATAATTTGGCAAAAATGTAATAAGTAAGTTAGAAAGTGGCTGCGGTCCCCGAAAGAGAGAGATGGTTGAAGCTAGATTGGGCTTGAAGTTACAACAATGGGCTTTAAAAATTATGAAATAGAGCAGCTTAATTGAGATCAAATCGATGTGGGAAAAAACGATTTGCAATCGGAGTACAAAGCTCAATGACAATGGTATGGAGCAACAAAAGCAGGATTATGGTAAATTTCATTCCAATGATAAGGAATTAATGCAGATAGTTAAAATTACTCTAAGCTTACACTAAAGACATGAAAACCCAACAACATGGGTCTACAAATGCCAGTAATCAACTGGCAAAAATGTTAAAGCCCTGAACCAATTACTGGACGTACATAAGCCAGAGACTTAAATTGCCGTTAGCTCATTAGGCTGCCCCAAACAGCCGTTGAAGTTGCATAGTTGCACTTGAAATCAGACCAGGCCCATGAGTTGACTCTAAAACTGGTTTTGTTTATGGGCGGAAATTACATGGTTATCAAAACATAAGCGCCAGTTGAATGCTGTTGCGCCAGTCTATCGCCCTCTCTCTCTCTCTCTCTCTCTATTTTTCTCTGTCTGTCTCTCTCCATGCCAATGCCTGCCTATTGTCTGCGGTGCACTTAACTCTTTGCCCCACCCACCAAATCCACCCATATGCAGCCCTCGGCAATTTATGTAAATGCCACAGGCAGCTAGTCATAGAATACACGTTGCCAACTGGACATACAGGGCGTATGCAGCATTTTGCATTAATTGCCTCGGTCAGCGGCAAGAGATCCAGAGTCAAGTGTGTGCTATGTGTGGCAGGCACACACACACACAGAGAGAAGATATGGCTTGGCTTAAAACTGCTGATGTGTGCGAGTGTGAAACATGTGCTTTATTCAAGTATCACATTAGCAGCTTTTATTATTAGATTGTTGCTTAAATATATGTGTGAAGAACAACTTATGAATATGTATTTGATAATCCAAACTAAATTCGAAGATAAATTAAAGTTGAGTATTGCTTTAACCTACCAACTAATCCTTTGCATTGTTAACTTTTGTACATACGAATGTTGCCAAAGTTCTTTCAGCTTGTTACCAACAGAAATCAAAGAGAAACTTTTAATTTATAGGCTTTCGCACAACTATAAAAAGCTAATAAAAAGCTTTTAGCTAAAAATAATTGCTTTATTGTTAGCACTGTTGCGTTGTTACCAAACCAAAGTCAAGCTTTTGAAAGCTTCAACCAGTGTTTACACCATAAATTTTGTAACAAACAATCACAAATCAGGCCAACAAAACGAAAGTTTGCTGCTACGCGGCACAAACTCAAACATATACCAATAATTTATATACAATATTTACAACGCTATCAATGCCATTATCAACAACAAGCATAACTTGAAGTAGGCACACACACACACACACACACACACACACTCAAAGGAAGTAAAACAACAGAAAAGTTATTAACATAAATTCTTATACCAACAACGCGCATCGAGTTAAGAAGTTGGCCCAACCGCAAAGAGCTCAGCGAAAGAGACAGAGGGAGTGGGAGAGAACCAGGCTAACAAGTTCGCCACCACAAAAGTCAAAAGTGTGGCGACCCCGCGTTTTACGAAAAACAAAAAATAAAAACGTCTCATTTCCACCTCTCAAAGTTGAGCATTTCCATTTTTTTCTGTTTTCGCTCAAGTCCTTTAAACTTTGCCTCGTTTAGCGGCGATCGTCTGAGTGTGTTCGCCTCGCCTCGAGTCGAGTATTTAGAAATTTATTTAAAAGTTGCCCCAGCATCGTTGCCTCTTTGTTGTTAATATTACCATTGTTGTTGTAGTAGCTAGTAGAATTTTCCTACGCCCAGTTACACGCATAAATTGTGTTATGGAACTTTTTGCAAGGTTGTACAACGTTGTTGTATGCACAAGGACTATGCGAGCAGGAGTACATACATAACGTATACGTTTACTTCTAGTAGTGAAAGTTTTGACGCCATTTTTGTTGTTGATGGTTTTTTGGTTGTTGCTTTTGGCTGCTGTTATTATTGTTGGTTTTCTTTAGTTGCTTGCGGTGTTATTGTTGAGGTGATGCTGCAATGATGGCATGTAAACTTCAGTTAGATTATGTTTGTTACCTGCTCCCTGTTGCCGTTCAAAAGTCATTGACTATAAGCCAAGATGGCTTGCATACTAGTACACAGCCATTTAATTGAGATATTTTTGATTTAAGTTGTCATGAAACTTTAACTCAAACACGAACAAGTATCTTTTGCATCATCTGTATTTTATGCTAAAATGAAGCTTAGTCTTTGTTTTCCCGTTTAGTACTTATGTTCTGTTGTTTTGTTAAGGCTGCTTGTCGCAATAAGACAAATTTATAGCCACAACAAAAGCAAGCAAGTTGAGCTCAACTCAGTTGTGCTCAGTGCTGCATAAAGTAAAAGCAGCTCTTAACTCTTCATAAGCTCAGTTGTATGTCATATTTAGAGACGCGCAATTCCCACAACATGCTAAACTCAAGTGTTGTAGTTTTTCCTAAGAATTGTCAGCTTTAATGCAAATGAAATGCAGCCGACTGCAATAGTTGCAATAGTTGTTGTAGGTTCACAATGGTAAGCGACACGTTTAAGCTTGCGTGCACTTTCCTTTTTCGCATTATCTCCGTGACATTATTTTCACTTAAGCCCCCAAGCCAAATGCTCAGCACTCTTTCTCTCTTTCTCTTTCTTTTACACTCACCCATAGCCATAAGTTGGCTATGAACGCAGAATTGTGGTGCACGCAAAAACCTTGTAAACAAATACAATAAATTGCGGGCTTGGTACAAAATTTAACGTCGAAATGCGCAGCAGCCAGAGCACAAACAGGTGTTAATCCTGCTTGGCCAAAAAAAGGAATGCCATGAATAGGTACAGGGTAAAAACACACACACACACCCACACCCACACAGAATTCGCTTGCGCGAATGAGGGAGAGAGAGAAAGCGGCGGGATGGGGAGTGAGAGCAGGAAGATAATCATAAAAAATTTGTTGCACATGAAAACAATTGCGCTCATTTGTAGCGTAAGAAAGACACTCATAAAGAAAGAGAACAAGAGCAGCAGAGAGAACGAGAGAGAACGAGAGAGGGCGAACGAGCGAAAGAGCAAACATCTGCTATTTGCATTTGTTTTGGTAACAAGTTGTCGTCGTTTGTCAGTTGGCCTGGCAACCACTTGCTGCCAGCCAGAGCGAGATAGTTGTTGCCATTCTTGTTGTTGTGCATTGTCGGTTTTCTATTCTTGTTGCTGTTGTTGTTGTCTAAGCAACTTGCATTGCCATGCACAAATATACAGGTTAGTTTGTGTGCCACTGCTGTAGTTGCGTCTCTTGTGCTTCCCGTGCTTGTCATTTTTTTTTAGTTTTAGCATACGAGCAGCGTTTAAAGGTTATCTCACATTTGGCCAACGACTAAAATATAAAAGAAAAAATCAAACACGAAATTTTGCCACAAATGGAGCAGAGCATAAAGTGAAACGTAAGCTTTAAATGCAAAGCTAAAGCGTATCAACCTGAAAAACAAAGAAACAAACGATAACAACCAAGAAACTACGGCAATCGTGGCTAAGGCGCATACTAAAATGTTTTAGTTTAAAGGTTTCGTATGTGTGTGTTTGCATATATTGTGTGTTTGTGTTTTTTTGTGCATATGGTGACGCCGGCATTTTCTCTAAGTGCTTTACTGCACACGTGTGTGTGCGTGTTTGTTTATCTGGCTGTGTGTTAGTGTTAAAGCACGCGCTTTAGCCGGTTAAATTGCTCGTTGCCATTAGCACTTAACACTAACTTAACAGCACTGTTAGCAGCGTTGCCAGGCTCAAGTAAAATGTTAAGCTGTGAACAACTTACGATGCTTATCGATAGTTAAGCTTCTCAGCGTCTAAAAAGTAACGTTTTTAAAAGTTGTGCATATAGACAACTTTATCAGCTTTAATACCAAAACTACTGCACATTCTATATGGTTCGCAAAAATAAAATATGTAATTAACTAGTGTCATGCATGCGAATTATCATTACACTTGTGATAATTGATTTGACCTTGCATTCCATAATGCAATTTAAATGTGCATTGGTTTGACCTTGGGCGACATTATCTTGTAATTGAAATGACACCTCTTGAATAATAGATAATGCCATTCCATGACAAGTTAATTATGCCAAATGTTCAAACACACAATCTACACGAGACACAAGCCGAATCGGACAGGCCAATCCGGCAAATGTTCTATTAATAAAATAATTATAATCGACGCGCATGTTTGACCATTTAAAGCGCATTAAAATGATAACCAAATGACGCCCATTTCTATGGCAATTCCCTTACCCAGCTGTGGGTCATAAAATTATTATGAATATTCCATAATAATTTGCTGGGCAACGTCAAATCAAGGCACAAACTTTTCTGTCCCATTCACATGTTCGGCAAATGTTGTTTGTTCTTAATGACAATGGATTGACAACGCAAAACACAAACAGGAACACAAACAACACAAGCGCAACTACAACTATAACAACACTATTAATAAACTTAAATACACCAAAAAGCAACAGCTACAATAACAATCGACAACAACACCAAACAGACGGCAAACCAACTAGGGGAAACTAACTTTGCCCCAAAAGACGAAAGCGTTGCCAATGTCAACCGTCGTTGACACCCCAACAAACCTCAGTCTCCCCTTATTGTCGTCGACGTTCGTTGTTGTTGTCGGCATTTTCAATGCCGCACTAAAAATCCGTCTACAGTTACGGCTCCGGCGTATTATAAACAAACTTTGTTAACATTTCTCAGTGGACCGACGAACAGTTTTGCCGCGTAATTGCAAAAACACGCGTGTGCAAAAAATAAATCTATAAAAATAATACTACAAATTGCACATAGAACTTGTATAATCATGTGGCGCAAGTAATTGCAGCATTAAAAATCAATTAAACAAACTAATTCAAAGACAATTTAAAGCTGTAAACACTTGAGGGTCTATGGACAAATGGTTTGGAGAGAAACGTTTATGGCTGTTTGGTAATCATCTTCCACTTCTGCCCAGAAGGTAAGTTTTGAACTGAATAATTCAACAAGTTTTTGTTTTAAATATGAGGCAGACTATAATGAGCACAAGGCATTGCTTGGCAAGTATTATAGAATTGTTTGACTTGAACTTGATGTCTTAACCAAGTTTAAGATTGACTGTCTTGGATTGAATTGACATTGCGGCATTATTGTCCCTGAGTTTGTTTGGCTTTAACCTTAGACAATTGCCTTTCAAGCCATATATCCTTGCCAATGAAATTTCAAACAATCAAACTTATACCATGAATAATAAATGCGTTCATATGAATAAGCCATTGAGAATTGTGCTTCATGTAAGTATGAATATGTCTATCAAAAATACTATTTGTTAACTGCTTGAAAATTGTGAGTCAGCAGTTTAAGTTTACCAATTTTAATTACCCACATACAAAGCATCAATTTTGTTGATTTTTCATGGCAAGCATTTTTTTGAAATACTTATATGCAAAATATTTATATATTACACTTGTTTTTCGCTCGCTTCAAATGAAAGATTCTTACCAAAAATTACATCAAATATTTGATGCATTGGCATTCAACATTCTCGTTAAGCTGCATCCTTAAAATGATTTCAATCACACAAAGCCAGCAACGAAAGAAGAAAATGAGTGAAAAAGCAGCAGAATCAACCGCAGCATGCATTTTCCATATTTTCGCCCGCAGTTTCCATGCAGACGCGCAAATGGCGTTGACATGTGCGCAAAGGTTTCACTCGGTTACACCCGATTCCATCCGGATGGAGCCCGGTCTATCACTCCCGGTCCCTGTTACTCTATGGCTGTGAAAGAAGCATTAAAAACCGCTAAATCATCCGCTACCGCTGCCAATAAGTATGCAATATTCCTTTTGAGCTGTTTGTCTGGCTGTCAGTCGACAGTCGTCAGTTGGGTGGTTGAACGAGATGGCGAATCGTTCTATGACAGATCCCGCTTCGGATAGCCCGAGCGCTGAAGCAACCAAACCAAACAAAAACAAACACATTGCGATAGACGCATATCAATGCAATTTGCTGTCTGTGTGTTTATACATATATTTCTTTTCTATATTTTTTTGCTTTCTCCATGTTGTGTTTGTGATTTTTTTTCTATCTATTTTTTGCACATATTTCTTTTGATTGAATTTCAATTTGATTGCAGTTTTTTGTGGGTTCGGTCTGAGATGCGCTGATAGGGTTTTGCGATAGTTGGTTGGTTAATAGTTGGGTTTGTTGGTTTTCATATGGCTCATTTGGTTGTCAGCATTGGCAGTTCCCCTTGAAGAGTGGGAAATGAGTTATGTCACGGTAATATTTTCTTATTTTATATATAAACATTGACAGGCTTTGTCGATTGACAAACTGGATGTATTAGTCTAATGGGAAATTGTAAATCATTTCACTTTAATTCATATTTAATTACATCAATACAATACAATAACAACAAACAAGGAAACATATATTTGGTAACATATTTCCCTTTCAGATCGCTTCAAAAGTAGCAAGATTTAAATAGATATTCTTATTAAGCATTGAGCCAGTTTAATACCTTCTGGTTTTAAATATTGCTCTCAATTATATATGTACATACATATGTGTATGCTGCACATATTTATTTAACACCAGCTCAGCATATAAGGCTTGGTGCTTTTGTTTTGTGCTCATCCTATTCACGCCATGCTTTTCATATTCTGTCACAAAGCAATTCCACATTTCCTCACAAACATTTTCCAGCACATGCCAGCTATATTGGCTCTTTCAGTGAAACTCTTCTTTGCTCCACTAACTTTCCCTTCGCCCCTCAAACTGTCACTAGCTGCATGAGCTGCTCTATGCTTTGGTTTGGACTTTCATGAGCTTCATTTTGCATGTGCCGTGCTTTTCCTTGAATCTTTTTGACTGCCATCACTTGTTCGCCTACTCTCACTCTCTCCTTCTCTCCTTTTTTCTCTGTGCAGTTGCAGGCAGCTACTTTTGCTTTGCCTGATTCATTTGCATGCGCCCCTTTCCGGTTATTCCCATGTAGCAGCTGTTTACTGACCCCAAAAAAAACAAAATAAGAAAAAACTCACACAAACAAAATACTTAGAAAAAGAAGGGAGTGAAATGCCAACACGAAGCTCGTCACACAGTCAAAGCAAGACGGCAGCAAAAACACCTGGGCCACATTCAATGGGTGCTTAAGAGGCGGGAAAGCGGGGTTTTGGGCATTGGCAAGTCGTGCATTAAATATGCATCATGTCCAATGCATTTTAAAGCATATATCGATAAAATAGATAGAAAATTGCCGTAGTCTACATTTCACTGTGCTGCGGTGTAAACGTGTCGCTTGGCTCTTGGTCTGTCTGTGAGGCCAGTGTGAAATGTTTCACAATTATTATTTGTCGCAAACGTTTCACGACTCATTTCTATATCGGCTCATACAGAAGATACAGGTGTGCAACAATGAGCCAATTGTAAATGCCAGCCAGCGCAGGTAGGTCGAAGTTCAGAAGCGAAAACTTTCGCCTTGCGGCAAAACTAGCTCTGGTAATTAGCCTCGCTTTAAACTTTGGTGCCAGCAGCTGAAAGTGAAAAATGTGCAAGCACAGAAAGCAACTTTTACCCAATGACATTTAGTTTCATATGTGTGTGTGAGTGTGCTCTGTATTCCTATCCATTGGCCTTGGCCTTTGTTACGCAGCCCTTAAGTTGTCTGTGTAGCCCCCGTAAGTATGCAATGTTTCTTGTTTTGTTGTTTTTTTTGCACCACAGGCCGTGCGTGTACTGCTCGCTGCACATTTGGCATTAATAGCTTGTTATTTATCGCACTCGATGCTTGTATTTAGCCCGCAAGGCCACGTCACCAACTAAAACTTCACGGCCCAACAACCTAGCCAACAACCATACCACACTTAACCAATTCCCTTTGCCATAGTCATAAGTTCAAATATTTGCACAACGTTGCCGCACTTCAGCTGTGTTGCCAATTCTAGCTGTGTGCTAAAACTTTTACCTGCCATATGAATTTCTATTTTTGCACAACATTCTGCAAGCCACTTGGGCCAAAGTTTAACGTTGCGCTGATTATTTTTAAGCCAAGTTCGCTGTTTTTAGCACAACTCAAATTAAGTTTACTATACTCGAAAAGGTCATTCATATTAGGTATTGTTTAAAGTTCATGTGTTGTGTAAGATTTTAATTGGAATACTTAGCTTACGTTCTCAGTTGTTGCACAACGCACTTGCTTAGCTTTGACTGTAACGTTTTTTATAATTTAATAGCCAATTAAATTAGCCAAAAGAGAAATCAGTTCTCTTAATGTGCAGCAGACTAGAACTAGAACTTTGCAAACTGCATGCTTGAAACGCCTGTCGATTTTCGCACACACACACACACATTGAATAGCAGAGCCAGCACACAATCAATAATAAGTATAACCAGCCACTTGACCGAAAGTTGAACAGTTTTCACAACAATTGTCGGCTATTGAACCCGACTCAAAGGCAAACCATATGCCCAAAAGCGTAGAGAGCGTAATAAATAATGTTTAGGAGAGAACTGTGGTTAACTGGAATGTAAGCCGTGAATAATATAATTAAGTGGCATGAAAACGAATACGAAATAACGAAATGAGAAAGAAAATCAAAGCAAATGCCGTAGTAAACAAGGAACGTTATAAAAGTAGCCACACAACTGTTCAGAGAGAGAGAGAAAGAGCCCTCAAGCCACGAAACCACGACAACTGAGAGTATAATTATGCAAATTGAATTGCGCTAACCACTTGAACAATTCAAATCCCCTTGACAGTTGGCCAAAAGCACAAAAGGTCAAAAGCCGTCAACATATTGGCGAAATTAGCGAGAGCAATTAGTGGTTGGAATTAAAAGGTGTTGGCCGCAATTTGCATTGTTTTCAAGGTACAAATGTCTGTTTGTTCGATCCTTTTGTTGTTCAGCACTGTACAATGCTGCGTATGCGTGTCAATTGTTACTAATTCATTTCAGACCTGACTGCCCGGCTGCCTGACTGCCCGTCTGTCTGACTGTGTGGCTGACCTGCTTGGATTTCAATGCATTTTTGAGTATATTCAATGCATATTTAATGCAACACGCAACCGCATCACAAACGATACAATATTAAATGAAGCAAACCGGAAGCGCCAAAGTCCAAATGGAACACACTCACACACACGCACACACATATATAATATCAATGTCCGCAGATGCAAGCGGCCATTGTGACTTTATTGTTAGTAGTGGCTGGTGCTATTTTTCTTGCTTGGCGTGTTGGCCATTTCGTTAGCACTGGCTAAAGTCCTTCCTGGTCACAAGGAGAAAATTCAGTTGTTTGCCGGCTCTTGACGTTTCGACATCGTCTCGCGCTACACTTATATATTTATTATACTCTTTGCTGTTCTTCTTGGAGTTTTGAAGGTGATAAAGCAATAGACACAACGAATTTCACCATGAAAATGTTTGAGATATCCAAACTGTTTTCGCTGCGAAGGTAAGACTAAACTTAAAGATTCAGAAATTTCTAGGCTTTAGATCACAATTTAATTAAATCAAGGTCTTAAATATAGTCAATAAACAACTTTGATAAGTTCAGAGGAGCTTTTAACTATTGTACAATTAAGCACTTGCAGGCAACACAAGTCAAGCACACTTAGTTCACATTTATAGTCGATAATATTGCAGCGCATTGTGCCATAATTGCTGCACAAAATGCCAGACATTAATAACTTATAATGTCTTGGATAACTTCAAGCCAAGCCCAACTCCAAACTCTCATTCCATGCAGACAACTGGGTTGCACTGCTGCACCAGTTTAACTTCAGCACAGAGCTACCTTCTCATTTTCTTGGCTCAAGAAATTCTTTTGTAGCACAGTTTAAAAGGCGACGGGACCACAACGCCCACAATTCCCGTTTCACCAGAAACTACGAGGTAACCTCAAAAAGACAAAACCAAAAACCTACGCCTCAAATACTTTCCGGTAGTCGTTCCCGTCGCTCTATGCCAGAAACGCACGGTGGCAAAAACAGAACTTTTAATGCTTACCTAGTTTATAAGAATATTTAATATTTTGTTATGTAAAGAGCAGATAATTTGTATCTTGCATGTTATATTAGCGAACGAATAGTTTCATTTGCTCCACTGTGCCGCAACTAACTCCAATAATACCAAGAAAAAATAACCAACACCAACTTCAATAAACAAACACACAACAAACCATAAAGCATACACACATATACACACACACACACACACCAAGCAGAAGAACTCACAGGATGGAGCAAGAGGGAAGGAAAATGGAAAAAGCTAGTCTAGGTAGCTAGAACTACTACATGAAACATGAAACTTCTTGAAAAACTTCAGAGCAGTGCGCATGGTTTGCTTTTGTGTTGTGGTTTTTGCTTTGTTAACTTTGGTCGCATTGCTATGACATTGGCTCTCGGTTGAACGCCAGACGACAGGGCGATAGGGTAGGACAACGGGTGGGCCATCAAGCCGGGCCAAAAAGTCCGGGAAATCAGTCGCTGGTTGTCAGTCAAACAAACGGCTCTCGAACAGGTCGCACGCCTCTGACGACCTTTATAGCTAGCTGCCTTTTAACCATATTGATCGGTATTTTGCATTAATTACCAAATTATTTGGCGCATGGTGTGTATTCAGCGTAATCTTTGAATGTCTCTTTGTTTTTTGGTGCTAATTCAATTATTTCAAATTCCATTTGTACATACATTGTTGCATCATCTTTGAATACAATCTCTATTAATACCGCACCAAAACAAAAACAAAACCCTTAGTGGCAAATACGTCAGATTATAGCTAGATGGATACCAACTAGGTAAGTGCTCTGTTGGACAGCTTGTAAGCTCTTAAGCCCTAATTTGCTTATATGTTATGGTTTTTGTGCACCATTTGCAACCATTTCATTCCTTACCCAATTCCATTTGCACTGAGACCTTGTAACCAACCACACATGAATATTTCATTTAATTGCATTTTCTATGTTTACGACCTGCACACATGTTAGTGGCGGCTCGTGTCCTGCACTTTGTTTGTTTTTTTTTTCCCACTCCCCCCAAACCAAAGTTCAGTTACCTCAGCCTGACATTGAAATGCCAAGCTGAAATGTTGCTTTTAAGCTTATCACTCGCTAAAAATCAGCTAAAATCATAGTGTTTCCATTCAAAAAGTACGCCATTTTAACTGAAAAGAACACGCATTGAGTAATCGATTTTTTGTATATATTTGTGTGGGTTGAGTAATCATTTGTGTGTTTTGGGGTGCTAGATAACTGGCTTGGCATTAGGGAATATTAGAGTTATTGATTTTAGTTTTTTGCTGTCGCTAAGTAGCTTATAATTTGAGAGAGAGCAACGACCATTTGAGGAAGTTTAATAAAGGGAATAACTTTCGAAACAGTTGAAAAGGGAAATGTATTAAGTATTTTATTCTCACCAATTCTAAGCACTCTTTGCCTTTTTAATTTGCTTATCATACCTTTTGCTGGTTAACATATAACTCATACAAATTTCGCATTTTCTTTATCTCATTCGTTTTCGTTGCAAAAAGAAACTTCATCAAATAATTAATCAGATCCGCTAACATTTGGACATCAAACTTCAATTAGCAAAAAACCTTACTCAAAATCTGTATATAAAACCAGAACACAGATCATCGCTCATTTAAATGCCATACGTCATACATACGTGTGTATATATGTATATATATAAAGTTCAGATTTCATGTGTTTGTGTCAAACAACAAGCAATTTTAACATCATAAACATTCTATGTGCTCAATGCAAAGCAATGCGTCGTGCAAATATCAAACGTGGTCAATGTTTGAGTCTAAGGTAAAATCCTAAACACAATGCTTTCAAATTAATTATAAATTTGATCTTAACGAACATTCAAGTTGTTCTTATATTAAATAATTATTAAAAACACTTTCAGACCACAAGGTAGCAGCAAAATGGATCGATATGAGAAGCTTAGTCGCCTGGGCGAGGGCTCCTATGGCGTTGTGTACAAGTGTCGAGATCGAGAGACAGGCGCATTGGTTGCAGTTAAAAGATTTGTTGAATCTGAGGATGATCCAGCCATACGCAAAATAGCATTGCGTGAAATAAGGCTACTGAAGGTAAGTTAAATGCAATAAAGTCAACCCAAAACTAAGTCAACGATTCTAACAGAACCTAAAGCATCCGAATTTGGTCTCACTGTTGGAGGTGTTTCGACGCAAGCGTCGTCTGCATCTGGTCTTTGAGTTCTGTGAATTGACAGTGTTGCACGAATTGGAACGTCATCCGCAAGGCTGCCCAGAGCCGCTGACCAAGCAGATTTGCTATCAGACACTGTTGGGCGTGGCATATTGCCACAAACAGGGCTGCCTGCATCGCGACATTAAGCCCGAGAATATACTGCTAACGGCACAGGGTCAGGTGAAGCTGTGTGACTTTGGTTTTGCGCGAATGCTCAGTCCGGGCGAGAACTATACAGATTATGTGGCTACACGCTGGTATCGTGCACCAGAGCTCCTCGTGGGCGACACACAATATGGCACACCTGTGGATGTATGGGCCATAGGCTGCCTGTTTGCGGAACTGGTGCGTGGAGAGGCGCTGTGGCCTGGACGCAGTGATGTGGATCAGCTGTATTTGATACGCAAGTCTCTCGGGGATTTACTGCCGCGACACATACAAATCTTTGGACAGAACGAGTACTTTAAGGGCATAACGCTGCCAGTGCCGCCAACGTTGGAGCCGCTGGAGGACAAGATGCCGGGTAAAGCGCTGCAAAATCCGCTAACCATCGATGTGCTAAAGAAGTGCCTGGACAAGGATCCAGCGAAACGTTGGTCCTGCGACAAACTGATTAAGCACTCCTACTTCGATGACTACATAGCCAAACAGCGTGAGCTGGACCACATCAATAGCCTTGAGGCGGCCACGCTACGCCAGCAGCAACTGGCCTCCCAACAGTTCATGCTGGCAACGGCCGCCCAACAGCTACAAACGGGCACAGCTCAGGCGGCAGCCATTGCTGCAGCGCGTGATAAATCAAAGGTGAGTTGAGGCACTCTGATTGATATTTACGCCAGGCCTAGGTCCTAGGCAAAGTCTGACACGTATTGGAAACATAGTTCATTGCTTGTTTACATGGATTTTCTAATCGTATTCTTCTTTAGACTTCAAACACCTCCTTGCCGCTGCTGCCGAGCACACAGCATCATCATCATCATCATACGCATCAGGATTATGTAAAGCTACAGCCGCTTAATAAGAATGCAGCGATGCTGCATCGCACCGAGCATCATTTGCCCACCATTTGAGGATTGAGCCTGCTACTTCTCCAAGCAGTCGGCTCACAATAACTATATACATACCTAAATATATATATTTTAGTATTTTATTGCGCTTAGTTGCATAAGTTTCTTTAATTATTTCGACAAATAAATGTAAAAGTGTGACAGAATAAAATTTGCTTGACTGTTTTGCATATAAATGAAATATAGCTATTAATATCTACAGGTTAAATACCTTCGAGCCTTGCACACACAAGTACATTGAATCAGGAATCTAGGCTTTAAGCTATGCAACAACTGTTAAGGTCTACACAGATTTGTTTACAGCAGCCACCTTAACCCACTGTCAACAGTTGCAAAACTTGGCTGTAACACACACTCAACCATATCCACTTGTTGCCCCTGCCCAAAAAAGGAGCTAACCAAGTGAACGTCACACTTCGCCACGTGCCAACGCCGACAATGGAGATGAAATGGTGACGAAGACGTAGATTGGGTCTCTTGGCAAAGGTTCGTATTGTGTTTTCTTGCTTCTTTTTTTTTTGGCAGGCTAATCCGCTGTTAAGCACACGGCAGATAATCAACGTCACGTAGAACTTTACGTGTGTTCCATTCATGTACCGGAAATGGCCAAACAATTGCCAACTAAGTAGGCAATACGTTTTGATTGCAGTTATTACGATATGATATGATTATTTCAACAAACTTTTGATAAATTCTATAGATAAAGATTAAATAAATAAATTGTATTTGCCGCACTTTAATGTGTTCATTTGCATCAAATAGAAATCAAATGAATAATAATAGAGTTAGCAAACTTGGCACACAAAACAATTATTAACTGGGCCAGTTTTGAATCTCAAATGACTCCAAATAGTTGACTGCCTCGACTGATAGATAGACTTTTGTGTTATTTGGTAGGAGGATAGGGTGCGTCAGCAAAGTGACCAAAAACTTTTAATTAAATTAGTGAGCAACAGCAGACAAGTTGGCAGAGCTGCAACATAGAATAACGGCAACTGTCAACATAGCGCTAAAATCTCTAAAGGCCACCCTAGCGTGTTTTGTGTGAAACTAGTCGAATGCATTCTCTCTCGCTCTCTCTCTCGTTTATCTTGCTTTCTCACTTTTTGCTGACTTTTACTTGAATGAACCTGGTCGCCAAGTGCCTGGATGCACAATTGCCAGACACTTTGATTTCTACGTTTCGTTCGCCATCACAATAGTCCAGAGAAACTTTCCGTTTCTGCCATTTTATCGCTGCTCTGTGCATTTAACTGCGAAAGGCAAAAAGCATTTGTAAGTCATTGCTGCTTCTCACACAGCTGCGATTGCCATACAGCACGAGCAGGATATGCAAAGTGTACAGTGTGTTGTCGACTCGACGCTTGACAATCCCAGACAGTTGCATAATCTGTATTGCCGTTTATGCAAAGTGGCTACCGAAAATAAAAATACAAATACAAACTCAAATGGTATAAAAAATAAAGTCCACCGGGATAAAGCAGTGGGTCTGGCATAATGTTAAGAGGTGTCTGAATTGTTAATGCTCAGCGCAGCGAATGCGAGCGCAAGAAGTGAAATCGAAGTTTTATTGAATAAGTTGATAAAACGTTTCTCTACCTCTACCTCTTCTTCTTGTTCCTTGTTCCTTTTTGCTTTCTGCTTATTCTTCGCTCTATTATCCAAATGCAACGCAATTTTATTGTACTTTTATAAGGCTCTTATTGCGGTTTGTATTTAAACTTGGCAATAAATGGCCAACTTGTTTAACAAAACTTTTCCTTTCATTATTTCAACTATTGCTTTTTATTACTCTTTTATACATGTTAAAGTACAAGTTTATTGGTTTAAGTATTTATTCTATCGCTATTGATATTGTTGCATCTCGGCATAACGACGATTCAAGGCATTTTTACGTTCAGCATCTCCACCCACGCCACGCAGCAGCTCATCGCCTTGCCAGTTGCGATAGACGGCTGAGTCCTGTAGCTTATCGTCCCTGTCCAAAGCCTGCTGCTGCCACCACTTCAAGCTGACAGCCGGTGCTTGTACGGGAATCACAGATATAATCTGTGGCTGACGACGCGGCCAAAGGCCGAGCTTAGCCAATCTCTTCTGCTCATCGATATCCGTATCCTCTGGTGTGGCCAGGACTCGCAACTGTTGTACGCTGTCCTGTGAGCGCCGCAGCACAAGTGGATGAAAGGGATCCTCGCCATACAATTGACGATATTTATTGCTCTTGACCAGCGTTATGATTTGGAACATGGCAATGCATGTGATCCAATTATAGCCAGCAAAAACTGTGAAGCAAAGGTTTGGAAAACGACTAATTAAAAGTTAGCAACATTCACTTACGACAATAGAAACTGCCCACAAGCGTTAGGATAATGAGCAGTCCCAAATTCAGTTGCTTCTTAAGCATTATCATCAAGACAATGTGAAGTATTGTATTGCCAAGAAAGTGAATGAACTCATATATGGCCATGGGTATAATTAAATACTTTTGTAGCTAGAAATGAAAGTAAACTATTATTCCTGAAACTATATAAGTTTTACTTACCCTTATTGCTGCGACCATGCCCAAAATAGATGTCACAATGCGAGCATAGCACATGATTTGCAAAACAATTAGAACGCTATCCGGTGCTGTAATCATTTACATAAGTCTTCTTTATCATTTGTTAGGATCATATAGTATACTAACAATCGTGTATTCCGTTGACAAACTTGCGTATTATATCGTTGCCCTTGTATTGAGAGTCATTTTCCAGCAAATCGATAAGTTCATCGAATATATGAACGCCATGGACAAAGAGAACGATGCTATAGGCAAGGCACAGGATCTGAAAGGGAAGAATATTTATATACATATATTAAAGGGTTAGCATTTGCTTACAATGCTCAAAGAGCCAACAATTAGAACGCCCAAACGCACTGAGCAATAGCACAAATAGCTTTCCATAAACAACATATTAACTAAAACAATTATTTTAACCGCTAGTCATAACTCTGGCTGACAACTAGCCAGAATGGCTAGATTTATGCAACTACAAACAGAAGCACTCTTTTGCTTTGGAGTTGAACAAAACAAGAACTACAAAGAACCAAAACAATTACGGCACAATGTGCGTAGTAAATGACAAAAACGTGTTCCAAACTCAAAACGAGATAGATTTCTATCTGCATACATGTTACTAAACTCTGCTCATAATGCAATCCAAATGAGTTACATTTATCATTCGCCAGCTGAACGTCATGGAGTTCGTGTGGTCTGGCAAAATGTTGCATGCCGCTCGGTGGCAAATGCTCCGTGAGCGTTCACAATGTTGTTTATGGAGTCGTATGTCTTTTGTGCCTCACTGCGATTGGGTGTTATCGTTATCAGCGTTTTTGCATCGGTATACTACTACTATATGTAACTTATTATTATTAAATTCTTTTAAAATATATTCTTTTCTTATCTATGCTTAGGCAAAAAGCATCATGATTATGTATGTGATCGCCAAGGAAGGGATTAACTTTATGCATTTATTGATAGCCAGATTTGATACAAATGTGAACAATAGAAATAGCTACTATATGGTAAGAGATGCCGTATTCTGGTTGGATTCATGTAAGTATTAAGTTCGATATACCAAATATATGTAAAAATTAACTCTAATCAACAGATCCGGAGTTGGTTTCGTTTCTGCTACAAATATATAGCATTTGTCACCTTGCATCCTGTGCTATGGCCGCTTATGGTGCCTATAAGGTTGTATATATATTTATCATTTATAGCTAGTTTTAATACCATTTTGTTTGAATTACAGCTTAAACGTTTCTTTGTTATACCTTTGGCTATCTTTGAGTTTGTGTATTTGGTGGAAATTGTTTTAATTTTTACGCTATTTTTGCGCATCGTCAGACATTTTGTGAGTCTTGAGAAACTAATACTACTTACCCTATTATCAACGGCCTATTCAGGTGAGTATTTAATATAATTCTCGAGACTCTTTATCCCTTTATTTAATGTATCTTTCATAGTGCTTGTCGTATATGATTTCTTTGCTTTGGTGGCCTTTGAGCAGGTTATGCATCTGGTGAAAAGCAAGAAATATCAAGAGATTTATGGTACGGATCCACTTAATCCCAAACCTAAGCAAAACACTGGAAAACAATCAGAAGAAATTGTTTATGTAATGCCAAAGGCGAATTTTAATTTTCTGCCCAAATGGTGGCAAGTGGATAGTGCGAAAATAATTACGAATAAGGCAAACATTATATTGGATGAGGCGCATAAACATTTTCAAGCTCAGGAGCTTTTGCCAGCTGTCCTTCTGCATAATGGCATTACACTACACTAAAAAAAAAGAGTTGGCAAATAAAATGATTTAACTTGTCAGAATTTAGTTTATAAGCTTTTGTGCAAAATAAAAAGCTTAGCTGGAGACTTTTTAGCAAAGAACACAACCAAAGCAATGAACACAGCGCTGCCACCTAGTTCAAGGTGGTGAACTATTCATTTAAAACATAGTTGTCACTTTTTTATTGAAACAGACACTTTATTATTCCGAATGTCTCCATATTTTGCAAAAATCTCTTTCACTTTTTTGGTAGTATTGTGTTTGCTGTTTCTATTTCTAAACAGCACTCAGAAAGTTATTATTGATAATGATATTAATCAGCCAAAGGGTCGTTTGCGGCAACATGGTGATTATTGGGTGTGGCATGACTACTTGCTGCGAAACGAGAAATTGAAGAGTAATGAAACCATAACTCTTACCACACATGCAACCTACATGGATTTGGGTCTGCTACCCAATCTACTTCAAAGGTAAGTAGGTTTACTTTACCTGAAACCAAAGTCTTATGCCTGTCGAAAATAGATGGAATGCACCCATTAGTCTAGCCATATATGCCTGTGGTGAGGACTTTGAGCGAACAATTAGTTCATTGCAATATTTAAACAAATGCCTGGGACTAAAAAAATCAATACGTCGCTTTGTTAGCATTCATTTGGTATTCCACACGCTTCATATACCCGAAAATCTTGACAATGCTGACATCATGTTAAAAGTTCCAAAAAATCTCTGTTCCCAAGCGGCACCCTACGAGCAGGCACAGCAGTATCTCACTTTCTGGCACAAACATAAACTGAGCTATCCAGTTAATCTGCTGCGCAATGTGGCACGTGCCAATGCCCTTACTTACTATATCTTAGCTGTGGATATTCAACTGTTGCCTTCATCAAATTTTGTGCGAAACTTTCTCAGAACTTTCTGGCTAAGCTTTGGATGCGATGAGGATGTACCCAATCCCTACCAAACGTATGTATTTGTTATATAGACACTCAATGAATAATTACGTAATATTTGTTTTAAAGTGTTTTCTGTCTGCCAACATTTGCTTACAACTCAGATGATTCTTTGGTGGAAGACAAGTCGCAACTGCTAAGCATGCTTCGCAAATCAAATGTTATTGAACCCATCTATAATGTTCCTCAGCTGCAGCAGCAATGGCTATCAACTAAAGTTGATTCAAATGGAATCAGCATCTTTGCATACTGTAAGAATATGAACATGTGTGTGGCATATGTGAGTATCAATGAAATGGAACCTCTATACGACGAACGATGCGATATGGAGTCCATCTACGAGCTAGGCGAGAACGTAAAGGTATGTTGTGAGTGTATATTTAAAGCATCTTTACAATGTTATTGGTCCAATACAGTTAACATTTTTACATTTAATAGTCTCTGACATACATATGTACATAAAACTAATATTAACATTAACATTAACAGAGTAGACATGCAGTCACATAATTCCAGTTACATTATCTTTGCTACTCTATCCTTCATGCTCACGTTTTGTAGTAAGTCCCGTTACGCCATTTATTGTACGCGCGTTCTCTGTAAGAACTATACAAAGACTCAGTCTTGATCGATTGCAGGGCAGTAAATCTTACGCAATATTGATATTATTATTATTAATTTTCTCTTATAGTTTTACTAAGTATTTAAAATCAAATAACTTGCATTTGTTCTTCAAATACAACACAAATATTGCTTTACTTTATAAAACTTATTTTGTTTTTTCGCTTTTGAATATTATACAGGGCAAGCTTCTTATTAGCTTACGCTATACGTTCATTATATTGGATGGAGCATTTTTAATTCGACACCCAATGGATAGTTGGAGTCATATAAATCGGTCGACAACATCGCAGGATAATACACTAAGACTATGGCTAAATTGGTATCAGTTTTACAAGGATTTTGTGACACCAAAGAAAGTGCAAAGCGTTGGTTTTATCACTTTTGTAAATGCTCTCGCCGAGGCAGCATTAACATAAAACTTAAACATAAATAATTAGAATCCTACAATAAATTATCACTTGTTTGCTTGGAAATCATTTAAACTTTCTTCCCTGTGGATTATGTGAAACAATTCTTGTTTTTTCCGTATAGCACTCGATACTCGGGCTCAATTTTTTTCTTTATAAATCGAGTCATCTGTGCGGCGAATCGGGCACGTGTTGGATTCCTTCTGGGTGACTTAATGCCGGGACTGTGCACCAAAAAGGCCGGATGCAGCACATGATATTCATAGCCCAGAAGGCACATGGCATAACCCTGCAATACCCAATCATAATAATGAGTTCCAATCAAACATCTAGAACCTCATAACTGACCTGTATTCTCTTATTGGACTGTCCCTCCCACGTGACGCGTTCATCGAAGATGGGTTCGGTATTGTCGCTAACATAGAAGGGTTCCCAGTACTTGAAGGCACCCTGTCTGACAGTCTGGCTGAATAGCTCGAGATGATCGGTGGGATTAAACGTACGATTCACCCAAGCCAAATAGTCCGGCACCTTGTGACAATTTGCACAGACCTTAACATGGAAAAGCTGAGCTCGTCCCCTGCCCAAGAGTTGCAATAGCTCCTCCTTATCGTTGGGCACACTTTCCGTCTCGTTCACCTCAAAGACGGTCAGTGGATAGACTCGACGTGCCTGATCTGGCCTCAAGGCCAACACACTGTTATTCCGATACACCATATCCAGGAATTGATCCACGAAACCCAAACTCGGATACAGTTCAATGTCGCAGGCGAATATGAAATGAGTATTGACCGCTAATCTGGCAATATTGCGACCCACATTAATGGGATAGGTTAAGTTCGCCTGCACCTTGTACATGGCATTGCGATTCTGTAGATAGGGTGGCGGCATCAATGTGCCATTCGCCACCACACATTGATAGGGCCAGTTTAGGGCCTCCTCCTCGTCGTAGGGCACATACTCGGGCATATGCTCATTGGAGAAGTACACATGGAAGCTCACATAATCGCTTATCAATGGGCTGCCAGGCAAACAGTTTCTCACATACTGAATGGCATCCAGCGTTGTGTTCAGATCATAGCCAGGAGTGTGTATGGCAAAGCTAATCGGTGCAAGCCAGCTAAAAGTAAATAGAGCAAAGGCAAATACAATATACTTCTGGTGAAGTGATAAGTCCTTAAGTACAGTATTTATATCTTGATATATGTCAACTTACTTATAATTTTCAATGATTATGTCTTTGTGCCACAATAACTCAAGCTATAAATGTCTGAATTTATCTCATATAATGCAGTTAGTTTAGATATTGAACGGATGATTCAAATTGCTTTAAAGTATAGAATTTACGCGTGGAATTATTAATCTAACAAAACTTTATGTTTCTTGCTTGATTAATCAAATTTAACAATAAAATTCTCACTTTTTACGTTATATATTTTTGGCCCCATTAACCTTTATCTTGTTCAAGTGTTTACGCCGAAATTTGAGTCTTACTTTTATTTAGCATCATATTTCACTTTTTATTATCAGTACTATTTTGATATCAAAAGCTTGCTGAAATTATCACTCATTTAAGTTATACATTATATGCCAAGGATGTTGTAAGTCCAAAGTTAAGTGTTATTTCTTGGGACAATAAAAATCGAGATAATTTCAAATTGAAATACACCCAACTTAACCATAAGTTGATAAGAAGTAAAAACAAGAAGAAAAAAACCTCACCGCTCAACGACCGTTTCCAGATTATCAAAGAACGTGTAGTCGCCATTTGTGGTGTATGTTATGGACTCGGCACAGCCCATATTTCGACTCTCCCGTCCAATTATCATGTTCTGCACAACCCAATAACTACCATGTTGTATTTTCTCTTGTCTCAACCTACGATTGTGACATTTGAGTAGACGCTGCAGTTCTTGGGTGCGTGGCGACTGCTCTCGTGGTCTTTCGGTGCTGGACTGGCTTAGTGTATCGGCTATGTCTAAGTCCAGCAGAGTCTCTGTATACTCTGGCAATACATAAAGTTTGGGCGTGGGCAAAACAACACCAACAGTCAAGTGTCTGGCCTGCTGCAGATTTCTTAACACGAGCAGGACAACCAAGCCAAGCAGCAGTAGCAATAGAAAATTACGTTTATGGCCCTGAACCGCCATGGATGCAATACAACCAGTTGGTCTTGACTTAAACTCAATACTGGTTAACTGGCACACCAAAGTGCCAAAATTATAACAACAACTGCACTTCTAGCTCACACTTGTTTTGATAGTTTGGAGTTCAATTCAACTCCCATTACAACACTCGCTATTTGGGTGTAATACAATACGTCGAATACGTGCTTGGAACAATGCATGCCCAATCCAACTGACACAAACTGAATGCTTGAGGATCATGTGCCAAAAAATTCTGATCGCTTTGGCTAAAGCTGATAACAGTTTATTATAACATGATATTCACAGATTGACGAATATTTTTGAGTTTATTTCATTCAACGCACAACGCATAATAATAACCGCAAGCGACAAATGATGGAAGGCAACTAAAGTGGTTCTAAGGCCAAAACAATACAGTGGTGCTGTGTAGTAGGAGCTGCGATAAGCAGTAGTAGCAGAAATTTTAGGATAGCTCTAATCTAACAGTGAAATGCACATGGCAATGAAAATTCTACATATAATTATGTGATTATTTGATAAAGTTAAACTTTACATACTGTTGCGAATAGAAAAGAATCAATCTTTTCGTTTGCTGACACCAGTTGTTTTCCACAATCATTTTATAAAATTATTCATCTAGTTGGTTTTTTGTTGATTGATATGCTATATCTGCCTACAAACGGCTAATCTTTAGAAACTGTTTATTTGATAGTAGGCTATCGAGAAATTTCAAGTAGTTAATGCGCAAGGCTCATTGTATAAAATATTGATAGGACCAATTGTTGAACGATAGCATTTCAGTGAATTTGTTTTTTTTTTTTTTGCTTCCTGCGATTTTGATAATGCTTAAGAAATAATTGACTGGCCATTACTCATTGCTGCGTACCCTACAAACAAACTGTGTTTGTTATCATATTTTGTATACTTTAATTAACTTAGTTACGGCAAAGTGTTTTCAAGTCTTTGATATCAACTACAACTAAGTGGACAAATCTCATTTATATACAATTTAGTTGTTTTTTTGTTTTTGGCTTAGATAACGCCAGTTTGGGCTTGTTCCAGCAGTTGATTAAGTGACACCGGCTGCCAATTCTGAAAACTGGCATTGGTCAGCATACAAACATTCCGATCGATATAGCAAAAGAGTTTTCCCACACGATAGATCTGGAAATAAAATGGTATTTATTATATATATAACTTAAGAACCTCAAAACAGTCAGCATTATTTTTGATATATAATTATAATTGAGATAAGATAATTCAATTAATTTTTTTTAGCTTTTACGCCTCGGTTGTATTTACTATTTGTTATCATATGAAGACTGTAATTAGGATTCACATAATCCATTAAAGAAAGCACAAAACTTACCTGTTTTCCCAGCTCCCGACGACCTGGCAATGGTGCAAAGATGATGCCCAGTTCGGCGCACTTCTGCGAGACGAGTTCCTTAAACTCCAACTGAGCGGTTGCACCCATGTCGACCATCATGACGGGTGCAAGGAGGACAGGTGCTGGCACTGGGGGCATGGGCGGAGGTGGAACAACAGTGGGTTGAAGTACAGCATCTGTGGCACGATGAAGCATGTCCAGGGCACGACGGAGATGCTCTTTGATGCAGGGATCGCGCAAGATGGACTCGGAGAACATGCTCTTCCAGCCGGCGTACCAACGAGAGATTTCTGCAAAGTCTGGCGACTGATTCAACCACATGACGAGCACCTGCATCCAGCGCGGGAAGAAGTACTTGTCCAGCAGCTGAGCCATGTGTGGCGCAGGGATTAGTTCGTGCCATTCCCACACCTGATGCCACAGCTCCAGATCCTGCTGCAGCGGATTGATGATAAACTCTCCAAGCACTGCCTGCAACTTGGGAATGATGTGACGCAACAGGAACTGCAGCAGCTGCTCCTCTGGGAATGCCTTCTGCCAGGGAGTTAGCATGGCGCGTGCGGAACGATCCTGTGGTGACCAAGCTTCCAGTGCCACGCCCAGTTTGCTACGGATTTGCGGATAGACACTCTCCTCCAGCTTCGCACCCAACAAGCCATGCCAGGGCAAAATCCAACTGTGAATGGGCACCGTATCCGTTAAGGGATCCCATTCCTGTACACCAACCCTCAACCGGGTCAACACTAGCTTCTCCAGTATGGAATCCAGCACCCAGGTGGGCAACACAGGTGCCCAAGCATCCAGGAAGGCAGCCATTATGGCATGCTCCTTGGGCGGCCAAGCCAGCGCACTAGTCCGAATGGAGGGCATTACTCCCGCCCAGACTAGAGAGGAGTAGGGATCGAATACATTTCGAGATTGCTCCTGCAATTGTACATCGTCCTTTTGCAATATCTTGCGCCAACGCCTCATCATGTCCAAATGCTGGGTAGGCTGCTCCAGTGGCTCCCAGTCCGTCAGTTCTCGTCGCAGCAGCGGAGCAATGACGCCTCCAGCCATATCCGCCATGCCATACTCCTCAAACTCAGCGGGATAATTTCTCTGCAGATCCAGAAACAAAGCCTCCGCCTGCGCCATAGTCAAATCCGGATTTTCGCTAAGTTGATCCAGGCGCGAGAGCACCTCATTTAATGTATTCATGTGATTGCGCTCGAGATGCACTAGTTCCAGCAGCTGTCGCTGTTCCTGCTCCAGTGCCGCTTGCATATCCTCACCCTCCCGCTTGGCTTTGTCAATGCCAATGATCTCCTGTTCACATTGGTTAACCAGCAGCGCCATATTATGCGCCAGTTCCGGCATACTAAAGATGCTAACAGGCGAATCTTTGCCTTCGCCACCCTGCTCATCATACAGCGACTCCTCGGGCGTTATCTTGGTCTGAGCCAAAGCATGATAGCCACTTAGGACGCGACGTTCCGGTCCAGTCATGTCTATAACTGGCACATTGCCCAGCTGCTTGGCCAGCTTCTCGGACAGCAACTGATCCGACTTGTGGCTCTTGGCAATGACTTCCTCCACAGATTTGTAGTAGTAACGCTGCTGCTTGTTGCTCTTCTCGCGTGCCTCCACGCCACCTTTCTTCCACTTGGTCAGCTGCTCCTTGAACTCTCTAGCCTCTTTCACATCCTCATCCTCTTTCTGAGCCTTTGTTTGACCGCCAATGCTGGCTGCCGTCTCGGGTCCATAGGCACCAATGGCACCGCGACCTTTGCGCACATGCGCCTGCACCGGCTGCTGTATACCCTGCAAATCCTTCCCCAAGCCCTTACCCGGCTCATAGCCCATCTGTAGCAGCAGCTTGGCACCAATCCCACGCGTATGCTGCTCCCATGCGCCTACATTGCGACCGCTTGCAATGTGCGATTTGTGGCGCATTCCAGCAATGCTCCTGGAACGCATTTGCTGCTGTTCTTTTCTCTCTTCCGCCTCGGAGCTGTCCGTGCTGTTATCCTCGTTGTTGTCCATTAGCTGCGGCTGCTTTCCACCGAATGATGGACGCGCTTCGTCACTATCATTCGAATCATCACTCATTGCCTCATCTTTACCCTCCTCCAGCTGTTTTTTTGTTGGCTTTTTGCCGGCTTGTTGAATGCCGCCGGCAACAAAATTTACGGGAGCAGTGTAGTCCTTGGGCTTATTGCTAGATCCACCACCCAGACCACGTCTTCCACGTCGACCATTGGTATCGCCTTCGCTATCATTATCGCTGTCATCAGCCCAAATGCCTGCCAGACAAGTAAATAGACATTTAAAACTTTTGTGTTCTGTTTGGACTTTTGCTTACCGTAGATTTGCTGGTGCTTTGATTGACGTCGGCGTGGTCGATTTATATTAAACTCGTTGTCCAAATCATAGTCCGTTATTTCAAAACGCTCATATTCGTTGTCCGACATTGTTAATCCTTATAAATACTTAATTTAATGAAATATGTATCATAAATTAATAAAAACGTTTGCGTTTTCGTTAGTGTTGTAAAGCGGCAATTGTAAACATACAGATGGTTAAAGTCGAGCGTTAACAGAACAGCTGATATGTTAATTCAAGACTGTAGCCGGCGGCTTATTTGAATGGTGCAAGAAACATATGTCATGCATTGGGATTACTTGTTTTTCAACTAAACATAGTAGCTAGACACGTACAAAACAATCAGCACTACGAACGGGTATTCTTCCCAGTAACAGAGAACCGACACAAGATGGGCAGCACTGGTTAACACTACAGAATCTGTAAATAAGCACAGTGTCTTTTTGAGTAGGACAGAATGTTGACAGCTGAGCTGTTCAGTAGTTCAACTGCCAATGAACTACTAATAAAATAATCTTGTATTGCACAATATAAGTCTTTAAATGCGAGTTAAACTAAAATACAAATTTGATTTCTGTTTTCTTGATATTTGCCCGTTTAAATAATTAAAAGAAGTTAATATTTTCATTTAACATGTTGCGTTACTATCCACAGAACGCATGGCGCCAAATGTGAACAGTTCACTGTATCAGATTTCTTTTTAATAACAAATACTTATGTTAAACCTATTTGCGATATCATAAAGAATCATAGAGCTTATAAAAAGTCTCTCAAAAGCATATTGTTTTCATTATCATTTTAATTTTAATAAAAGTGTTTGCAGTTATTCAGAAGAACTTATCATGTAGTTCAATAATTAAATCACAACAATCGAACTAGTTCAGACTTGACAACAGAATTTCTTGCACGTGCATTGCAAGATTAACGATAACATAACATTGTTCTCGATGTTCTTGTTGCGTGCGGTTCATTGTTTGGTTCTAGCGCATAAAAATCCAACAACGCACAAATTAAAGCAGCGCAAAGTGCACACACAACAAACATATTAACATAACTGCAACAACATTTGCACAGGCCGCGCCGCACCAACCGCAAAACCGCGTTTCGTTTTGTGTTCTTTATAGTGAACTGTATTTTGCAATTAATATTCAACATAACTGCACAAATGCACACAAATGCAAATTTCAAGCAAATTTAAAAAGCATTTGCAAATACAGCAAGCAAAACAAAAGTGAAACTAACACGTGCGCTTTTCGTTGTTTTTCTCTCAAACTAACACACATCGGTATTGTTGTAGTTGCTTTTTTACTTTTTCGTTGTGTTTTGAACTTGTGCTTAACGCTGCTTCTGCCGCTGTCGCCGCTGACGTTCTTGTTTGCTGCCGGCGTATATTTTGGCTGGCATTTGATTTGACTTTGGATTAATTATTGCAACAACAATAAAAGGAACAACAAAATGGTTCAGGTTAGTAAATAAATAATATATGCTATTTGCTTTTTCGTATATTTTTTTATCTTGATTTATTATTTTTCTTCCAGCTTGAGCTTTGAATTGAATCTTATAGCGCATCTGGGTTTAATATTAGCCAATAAATAATAAAAAGCTTATGAAATAATATCCCTATTATAAATCTTAAACGATTGTTGTTAAAAACCTTTAATGCCCAATGAAATATGACAACAAAAACTTATCAACGCGATTAATGTCAAATAGTTACCCTTAAAGTTCCATAAAAAAGAAAACTTAACTTACCAAATACAATCCCTTGATATGAACTTTAAACACCTACTTACAACCTATAAACCCTTCAATTTACTGGCCTGGGATCTATGCCAAAAGACCCTTAAAAGTCAACCTACTCGACAAACACAACCAAAAACAAAAATAAAATAAAAAGTCAAACTTGACTCACAATCAGACTTGAAAAACTTTTCACTTTTTTTCCCTTTCAACCCCCCTTGCGATATGCGCCCATTTCCTGACCTTTGACGTAACTTTGTCCAACAACAAAAGCAACTTGCAACCCTATTGCAGTTGAAAAAAAAAAACATCCAAAAACGGGACATCAAAATGAAAAAGAAAGAAAAAAAACATAACTGAAGAGAACTGGAAAATAATATTGACTGGCTGTGCAGTTTTTCCTAACCACCCCGTTTGTTGTTGCCCCCCCTTCCACGCCAACTGTCCCAAACGGGAATCCAGAAGAACAACAACCAAACCGATCCGAACCGAACCACCAAGAAAACAGCGAACAAGCTGCACCAAAAATTGGTTCGCATAGAAAAACCCAATTGGATTCGCATTCAGGGCTGCGCCATGGACACAACAGGACATTGGACGAGAAAATTGGCCCATTTGAAATATTTATGTGTGTGTGTGTGTGTGTAAACGTCCTCCCTTTCCCCTTACGTAATGAATTCGAAACGTTGCACTTAGTCAATTTTCCAACCACCATCAATGAACGCAATATTGAGAAGCAGCAAAAAGAATAAAATGTTGCTTTAATTGATATTTTTATATGGAATGATTGTAAAAATACCCTTTAATATTAGAAATATCATAATAAATATTCGAAAACAATCAAAACTGTGAAGGAATATAACAAATATTAATATTAATATATCAATAAAATAATTAAGTAGTATTTGTATAAGCCTATCCTATTTCATTGAGTATTATATCAATTAAATAAACCAACTGAGAACTCAATTATACTCTTTTTGAGACACTCTTCGATTTACAGAGTATTTAGGAAACAAAACAAAAAGAAAAGTTTGCTACCTGCCCTGCCAAATGATTGAAGTTCCACTTTTCGATGCGTTCAATGCGTTTTGCAACTGTCCACATATACATGTGTATGTATATTGATGCCCGTTTATACAGGCTCACAAACACACACACACACACGCACCGTTATGTCAAAGCGCATTTTCCACATTTGCATTTCTGCCCCGGCAATGTCAATGGATAAAAGGGGACGAAGTGATGTTTGACTGAACTTTGCTGCTTTGCTGCTGCCATTTCTGCCTGTTTAGTCGACAATGTATCTATACCTGTGTGTGTGTGTGTGTGTGTGTGTGTGTGATGCTGGGGATAATGGGCGTATTTCAGTGTACGCCCTGGAAGCGTTACCCAATCTACTGAAAATGTTTCCGACTCTGTTATTTGTAACGCTGTTCACGCACTTTTAAGCCAGTTTCCTGGCCACGTTTCATATCTTGTGTGTGTGTGCATTGAACTGGTAGCTAAACTGCATTCTAAGATAAGAGTGCTTCCAATTATAATCAAAGTTATTGAAGGTCTCAGTTAATAGACCAACCCAGCTGACCCATCATTATAGAACTCTTTTGTCGTTTGTGTTGACTTTTGAATTGAGCAACTTAACGAAATAAATCAATGGGCTTGACTAAAGCAGGGTTTTTTTTTCGAAAGATTAAACTCGAACGATTCAAATGATTTGCCAATGTTATGAAAATATATATTTGATTGAAAGTAAAAGTCCTGAATTACAATTTGTTTTTGCTTCCTAACTAAACTCTTTTGATTACCCTAATATTCTTGCCTTAAACTTTGCAACTACTGCAACACTTTTTCCAACCAATCAACTATTTAACTGCCTATGGAAACTAGCTTGAAAAAATCTTACTACTTTTCGTTTCTTTTATGTAAGTTGAGTTCGGCCTCAATTTCATTTTTTCTTTTTCTTCCTGGCTCCTGTTTTGCTTCGATTCAATTTCTGTATGCTTTCTTGTGTCCTTTGTGCCAATTTCCCCATCCCTATTCTTTCCCCATCGCTTTGGCAGATGACTGCCATTGGAACGTTATACGTTTTACTTTTCAATTATCAAATACATTTAGACGCTGCGTGGCATTTGCTGCAGGCGGCAATTCGAATTCCGATGGAGCACATTCGAGTCCAAGCTATTTCTTGCGCCTGATGTTTGTGCTCTTGAGTCAACTGATAAATCATTTTCGCCTTCTATATCTACTTGCACTTGTTCATTCATAAAGTGTACCCGCTGGCCACGGTTGCTCTTTGATTTGGCACTAGATTGGTTCGAAGTGTTGAGTAACTGTTCCGGTTCGGTGGCTGGACTACGTAAAACGCCGTGAAGATCTTTTTCGATTGATTTCGATGCTCTGCCTTGTAGGGATCGCATCTTGGGGGGAAACATTGAACGATACTTTTTCTTGCACTGCATCGCAAGCATAAGCAGCACCAACAAAATCTCTGGCCAAGGCAGCAGTAGGGAGACAATGAACCAACCTAAGAACCAATGATTCGAGGCACTCAATAACAGCATATAGGAAAAGATACGCAGCACATGATAATGAATATCACGCACTAGTTTATAATCCCAGACGTTCTTAAGAAGCCTACAAGCCTGCTTAAGCAGCCACATTTGGGCAACCAAAACCAAAGCAATACTTGTGGGATACAGTTTGAGCAGGGATATGAAATTGCCACGTACGGGCTGCCAGTAATGCAATTGATAATCTCCACGATAGAAGAGTACGGTAAGAACGACGATTAGATTCATAATATGATTGCCCAGTATAAAAACGAGGCAATAGCCACAGACTAGACAACCGCCTAGTAGATCTGGCGTTGAACAAAGCCACAGCAGCAATCCAATGCCAAAGCATGCAACACGTTCCATATCACGTTTCACTTGCAACAGCGTTATATTATAGGCCTGATCCGTTTGAATGCCATAGCAATAGTGATCATGTGAGGGCAACGAGATATAATGCATCGTTTGTTTCTCCCCCGCCAGCAATTTATCCTCCTGAGACTCGCGACCATTCTGTTGATCCCGTAGAACACCTTTTGCATTGGTTGCCTTGTATTGTTTGTACTCCATGTTGGGCTTTATATCCAAACGCAGTTGATTGCTCTGAAAGATGTTGTTCCATTGCAGCTCCTGATTGCGACGGCAATAGATATGTATTGGCTTCTCTGCGTAGAGCATTTGCACTCGTTTTGTTAAGGATTCCTGCCTATGGGCTATGCCCACATGTAAATATGTGACCTTTTGTTCATTGAACGGCATTGATTGGCTCTGATGAATGCAGTTTATGAATACAACTGCCAGCGTCAGCGTCAGCAGCAATATTATTGAAGACATTTTTCAAGTTTTCGTTATTGAGAATTATTACAAAATATATATATATATATAAATATAGTAGTTATTTTTTGGCAAGCAATTGCTTGAATACTTTTATTATTACCCAAGTATTTCAAAACTACTTTGATTCTTAGTTTAAATTCCTTTAAAGGTTTATCTAACTTGTAATCTAGACATTAACCTACTTAAATCAGAGCCATGTAACTAGCTCATAAGGTAAATGGATTATATTTGAAGTAACCCAGCAAGAGCAGCAACAACAATCTTTATTAACTGAATAATTGATGGGCAAACAAACATTTGTTCATCTTTGTCTCGTTGCAACTGTTGATGATGATGACTTTAGAAATACCTTTTTAGGGCTGCCAACCTACCCTTAACCCAACACACAAACAACAATCATATTTTGTGCTACATTTCTGCCAATGCCAAGTACTTAATCATATTTCTAAATGCAACTAACTTGGCCAAGTTGATCTTGTCTGCCTTAAACTTTTCTTATTTTATTTTCATATTTGTTTTTCTTGTTTTTTTTTTTTTGTTTTTTGGAAGTTTGCGTTGATTCATGTTTCCTTGTTGGCTTTTCAACATCTCCTGTCTCCTTTGTGGCACATTTTTTGGCTCTGCTGTTGCTTTTGGCTGCTTCGTCATTGTACTTTTTTTTCCATCCCATCTTTTTTCAGCTCCATACTACGTACGCGAACTAACTAACAATGTGTCTACGTAGTAATACGTCCTAACACACACACACACACACACACACAAAAGCTCCCAACACCAACCTACCATTTGGAGTACAAGTCAGGGCCAAACTAAAAGAAGGCAACAAAAAAATTCCCGGTCATTCTATCAAAGCGCAAGTCGCAATAAAACAGAGTACCAAAAAAAAAAAACGGCTAAAACTTTCAAAATAAAAAAAAAATGGAAAGCCAAGGCAAAGGAAAATCTACGCACAAAGTGGCAAAAAGCAGAAGATGAATGCAAAAAAGCCAAAGAAAAACGAAAACCAACTGAAATAGCCACAAAATGGAAACGAACGAAACAGATACATAGGGGAATAGCAAGTGGGAGTAAGGGTTGGGTGGGCACAGGGAGTAAAAGCTTTTTGGGTGGCAGCAGGAGATAGCGAAGCCTGCAACAGCAGCAGCCTTTTTTGCGTTATGAACCCAAAATCGAACTGAAATTTGTGCAATTTTTTGTTTTCTGTTGCTCTTAGCTCTTATAGTTTCTGCTGTTGTTGTTGTTATGACTGTGTGTGTGTGTGTGTGTGTGTGACTGTGGCTATCCATTGCCGTTGCTGCTGCTGTTTCCACGCTGCTTTGGGCAGGGGCTGGGAGAGGGTCTCATGCATTTTCCGTGTTTCGTTTTGTGCGCAATATAAATTGGTAAACAAGCGAGGCACGCACAAGTGCGACAAGGACACTGATTGAAGGGAGTGAGTGCAAAAGAGATTGCAGTTGAATGAGTGAAAGAGATGGACGACATGGAGTGTGAGGCGTCAAGAGACGCCTGGTCAATGGGCAATACATGGCCATTTCAATTCTTTCGTACATAGCCGGTTTTTGCCTGCATCCTCATTTTCCTCTCTACATGTTTGCGTGTGTGTGTGTGTGTGTTTTTTGCTCGCTCTGTGTGTGCACATTTTCATTCTGTGCTGCATTTTAGTGCCTGTCCATTGTTGTTCTCTCTCTCACTCTCTTTTGCTCTCACTCCCATGAGAGTGTGTATGTGTGTGTGTGTGTACGTACAGCCATCGAAATTCCCCAGCTGCGTTTCAGTATCCTGACTCTCTCTCTATATTGCATATTGTGCGTATGTCTCCTGTTTGCCCAGTGTGCGTATATGCTGCACGCGGGTCACACATGCAATGCGTGGACGTCGCTGCCGCGCGCTATTCCCCCTAATGCTCTCTTTCTCTCTCTATCTATCTTTCTTTACTTTTTCTTTCTCGTTCGCTCTGCCAGCAGAGTTGGCTCAGCCACGGCTTTTTTCCATATCCACGTAGTAGTCGTCGTCGTCGCCGTCGGTCTCGCGACTCTGCCAACGAATGACCCACGCCGCCTCTCCCGTTAAACTTGCTGTTGTTGTTATTTGATTTTTTGTGAGGCCCGCTGCATTGGAGGCTCAATTTTTGCATTGACTTTGTGTACAGTGGCACAACATACAGACTAAATGATTAACATAATATACAAACACCTTAATTATACAAAAAATTAGCAAATATATTACATTTAACATTGTATAACTTTTACTATTAATAAAAGGAATAAAACTTAAATATAATTCAAATATTTAATTATCTTCAAGTCTCTAATACTTATTTATAATTGATCATCAATTAATTTTCCATTTAACTAATAATTTTCTTTTTAATTTCTTCTTACTTTCAGGTAAGCAACAAATGATAAGTACAATTCAACACACCACGTCCCAATGTGCATGTCCAATCAGCAAAAAGCGAACGAAACGCGTCGCTGATGCTGCTTCTGCTGCTGCTGCCGATGCTGTCGCTGTCGCAGCGGCTGCGGCTGCGGCTGCAGTCGCCAACTGTTATGTGTGCCAGGCAAAAGGCCAAACGCATGTATGTGTGCTCAGTCGACCCTGTCAGCCCCAATCCAACCCAATCCAGCATAGTTACCAGCCTGCCTTACACACACACACACACACAGCATGTGTGATGTGCTCTGTACATAGGCCCGAGAGCGAGAGGCAAATAGTTCGAACAGGAGCAAAATAGAGGAGTAGAGAGTGAGTAGAGTGAATGTTGTTGAGCCTATACATAAAATGGCGTTGCATATGAACTGAAAAACCAATGCAGCCGTGTGTGTAAATGTCCATCTGTGTGTGTGTGAGCCTACGCAACGGTAGCCATAGTCTCTGGCCGTTGCTATTGCTGCTTCTGCTTCTGCTGCTGCTGCTGTTTTGGCTTCACCTCAAACGTAAATGGGAAACGCATTGAATGCGTATCGAGTCCAAGTCGAATGTTGATTGTATTATATTGCCAGGGAACCAGCATGCTCTATCCCTCCCCTCCCCCATGTCGCTCTTTCTCTTTTACTCACTCTCTTGTTCGTGCACTTAAATGCTGCAACACTCCACCTGCAGGCTATAAGCAACAGCAACAAGGACAACAACGACATACATGTGTTCATACACATGAAGCAAATTGAATAAACTCCCAAAATCAAATTTTTCATCACTTCTGCGAAGCTGACGTGACTGCCAGCTGCTCGCTAGATACATACATGCATACATACATATACAGACTCTAGCATTGCCATTTAAAGGGTCAATGAAATGCAAAAGCTGCCAGGCTAGCTTCCTGCAACCATGTCCATGCATCCGTATCCACGTACCAAGCTCCATGTTCTCGTTCTTCATTGATGGCCGTTTTTAGTTTTAGTCGAGAGCCTTTGCAAATCAAATCACGTTTTTTTTCTGTTCTTTTATTATTTTTGTTTTGCTGCAAGGACCCAGTTTTTGTTCATATTTATTGTGGCCTTTCTTGTAGACTCTGTTTGTTGGCATTTGATTTAGTTGCCAAAAATATATTTGCCTTCTGGTCAATCTACAGTTTCCACTTTCTAGCTACTAGTTTTTATTAGGCCAACACATTCTATTCTACATTTGATTTATTTTCAAGCAAGGAGATGCTTCTACTTAACCACAAGTTACTCTTAAACTTAGCTTTTAGTAAGTCGTAAGAGATTTAAATTCAAATGGTAATTAACATTATGTAGAAGTTTTTAAAACTTATTTTTTCTTTGTCCCACTGATTCAAAATCTCTTGTATGTGAGCCCTCTGAACAGTTGGCATTACAAAAATGCCATAGAAGCCACAAACAAACCAGAGGCATGAAAAACACCTTGAATGGGATTCTGGGCCTTTGTTTTTGGAAAGTTTACCTAACTTTCTGACGGCCTTTTGACCGGCCAGCACATTTAGTCAATGGAAAATGGAGCAAGAATTTGGTTAAAGCTGCCACTTCAATCCTCAAGCCAGATAGGGCTAACATGTAAGACTGGCAAGAGGTAGCTCACACACACACACACACATTGCTGGCTGAAAAGTAAAGTCAGAATGTAAACAAAACAGTTTTACCTTCATTAAATTTACGTATAAATATTTAGAGCTGCCTTTTGCCATGTCTACACATGGAAATGTATATATGTATTAATCTGAGTTTTTGCTTTTTTGTGCATTTGTTTTGAAGGTCAAATTACGCAAATCACACACACATACACACAGAGAAATGTTGTTAGCACCCACGACAATATTTTATATCTGCATATACTATACTATGTGTATATTAAATGGAGCAAAAGTTGTAGCAAAACTTTGACCAGTCTGCACGTTCAAAGGAGGGAAATGGAAAACTGTGTGTTTGCGTGTGGGTGTGCGAAGGACGCCAGACGTGGTCTGTAAGTGTGTGTGTGGGCAGAAAATTGTTGAGTTGCAAATGTTTTTATTGCAGACACTCTAAAACTTTTCCGTAGCATACACCCAGGCGACTTGACCTACTGACAACTTGTGCAAATTTATTTGTTGCCTTCCCTCAACAGATGATGCTGTTTTTTTTTTTTGTGCTTCTTGAATCTAAATTCACACACGTTGAATAACAAAGGATATTGTCGTCAGCTGCAGTTTGAAGCGATTGTTTAGTATACGTATTTGTATTTGTATCTTTGTGTGGTTTTTCTGAGCTGAGATAAATGCTATAGATATTTAAAGAATAAATATGCCAGACATGTGTTTTAACCAAGTGCTTTGGCCCAAAATCAACAAAGAGATGCAAAATATATTTATGTTGAGTGTGCAAAATCCAGTCTTTGTTTATTTTTGCCTTTGTTTTGTGCTAAATTGTGGATTTTAGTTTGTATACAGGCATTGAAAGGGAAACTCACAAAATTATTCTTAAATATTTCTTCTGATAGATGTGGCTTAAACTTAAATGCTTTTGCTTAGGATATGATAAGATATTCAATACTTAAGCTTGAATAGCTTATGCAAATAAAGTTTAAATATTCTCCATCTTTTATACTTGACCTTGACTTTATTTTAGTTTTCCCTTTACTCTACACAATTCGCTTTCATTCGGTTTGAAAGCAACTTTTTCACGCACACTTTGCCGCTCAAATGCAATGAGAAAACTTTACTTTTTTGCACATTTTATGCAACTTATATAAAATAGCAGGCGACACTTTGGCCTGTCTTTTTCTATCACGCCCACAAAAAACACCTCTCCCACACACACACACACACACATAGAGACAGAGACAGCACAGCTAGTGCTGCCGCCGAGCATTGGCCTTTTTGTATTTTTCTCTTCGTCGTCGACGTCGTCGTTTTCGTATTTGGCAAAGATAAAGTTTTGTAATAAAAATGTCTGCTTGCAGTAGACACCGGCAGACAGTCTGCCAGACAGTCAGACCGTCAGTTAGTAGGAGAGATGTGGAGAGTGGGTGGGGATTTACCCAAGCCAAGCAGGGCAGACATTTTGTCTAGCAAATTTCCAAGCCCGAAGTGTGTCAGCAACTTTGCAACGTCCTCGACTTCCTCTTCCTTGTTGTCTACGTCACCATCATCGTCGTCGTCGTCGTCGTCGTCGTCGTCATCGTGAACGTGTCCTTGTCCTTGGCCCCACTCAGACACACATTTTCTGATATTTATATACATTAGGGAAAAGAGGGAGGCGCCATTGGTTGGTGTGAGAACTTTCGCTTTAGTTTAATGCTGGCTTGCATTTAATATAAAGGCTTGTGCATTGGATAAACTTGTTGATACTTATTTTAAATTAGTTTTCGCTTGATAAGTGTAAATCGTTATCTATCTTAATGCTTTGATACAGTTGACTGCCATTTAGTTTGACAAAATAAGATTTTTATTTAAGTTTTCTTGTTTTTTGGTAGCTTATGAATTTCTCGTTTGTTTTAAGTATTTTCAAATTTAGAACAACATTTTTATCAAACACTTTTTATACATTAAGTGCAACGCGTGCTAAACTCTTATGCAAATTGTTTTAAAATAATACATATTAATATAAAATATATATATATATAATATATGCTTGGTTCCTGTTGGTCTATTTACATTGATAATAATGTGGAATGTACTAAATTGATTTTAATGTAAACTGATTTGTATCCTTGCTTAAACTTCGTTTATGAATTATGCGAATTATGTGCTGTGTGTGTACTATAAATATTTGTGAGACACCCTTTAGACCCAATGTTTTCTGTTGTTTAGGCTGCCAAATTTAGCACATTTAACAAATTAACTAGCAACAAAAAAATCAATTTATATATATATATATATATATCCCCAAAGGCAACCCAAATGTTAAGTCTGACTAACAATGTGTTGATGAGTTTTTGTGATGAGAGTCTGCGACATGCGAGTGATATGCTTCCGATAATTATTAAGTTATATAGATACTATGACAATATACATATAAAATCGCCTATAGGGAAAATGCTAATACACTACTATAATCTATTTGAATGTGTTACCCCGTCTAATGTATAACGTATACAACCCACCCTTACGCCTTGCGTCTAATGCCCATCAGGCAGAGTACAAAGAAAATGATCGTCCAGGCGGCCATCACAAGGAAGCCATTGTAGACCTTTGCATTGGTAATGCTTAAGCCCTTCTCGATGACATTGCGTGCCGATATGGAGGGTATGGTAAATGGCATAAACATTACCACATTCTGCAAGAACTGCGGCATGCTCTCCAGCGGCCACAGCAGACCTGAAACGATAGCAAATCTCTTAAGTAACAATACTATAGATACTTGATCACTTACCGCAAAGTATAATCATGGGATAGAAAGCGCCAGTTGCCGCAAAATTAGCCTCCGTATGAGATTTGCAGAAAACAGATATAAACAAACCTATTTAATTAAGTGAAAAGATTAATAAGTTAATAATATGTTAAATGAAACCTAGCTTAACTTACCAAAGAGCATGCCACAGAAAGCTGTCAGCGTTAGCAATCCTATCAACGTTGTTGTATCTCCATTGTTATACGTATCGAAAACGATGCCAATGTACATGATGACCTCAAACGATTGCAGTGTCATTATAATCAACTGAGTGCACAAATGTGCCCAAAGCATTTCGGTGGCAGACACACCGGCCAACAGAGTACGATCCCAAATGCCATCCATGCGCTCCGATATGAAGACAGCAGCTGTCATCAACGTAGCCAGGAAAAATACCATGCTGAATAAATGAAACAGCTTAAAGTTATACAAGTTATTAAAAGAGCTATCATTCAAGTACTTACGTCATGACCACTCCTGGTGCACAATACTGCTGAAACTCAATATCCGTGCTGCCATAGATGGGATCCTGGAACTGAACGGGCAACTTAACCAGCGCTGCAGATACATTGCACTCCTTAACAACACCATCCATGAAATTGCTAAACTTGTCGCGCAATTTACGTTGCAAAAAGTAGGCAATTTGTTGATCTGCAAATTGTTTAAATACAGTAGCGATATCTCAGCTATAGCATTCGGTTCAACTCACCTGTCATATCCATGTGTATAGTGAGCTCGGCATTATCCACAGATCCATCGTCAGCATGAATGCCCTCCTCCATGAGTTCGTAAAGGGATGCACTAAAGTTGTGAGCAAAATATATATAGCCCAAAGTGTTGGCCTTTTTGGCATCCTTGAGAGCATCCTCTTCGCTGGAATAATACTTTTTAGTGACTATATCGTCGCCCAGTTCAAGTATGTAGCGACAGGAGAGCTTATGGAAGTGACAGCTATCGTTGGCTTTGTAAATGGTCCTTAAATTCTGATCAAAGCATTCGTTATAGCTCTCCAGCTCGGCCGAGTAGACGCCAAGTTCCAGGTTTTTGGGTGTTTTTCCAATGGCCAGATAGAAGCAGGATAATTGTATTATGGGAAACAGCAGCATGAAAATGATGCCACTTAATAATAAAAGAATACTTTGTTAAGATTAAAGCTTGCGCAATAATGTTTGCTGTACATACGAGGGTTGCCTAAATAATTGCACAAAATTCTTAGTCATAAGCGCCTTGAGTCGTCCTTTGGTCGTGAAGAAAACCTTTTTGCGATTCTCGTTAACGGGCTCCTCATATGGAATAGGTGGCTTCTCTTCCGCCGTCGGCTCATGGGCATCAATCACTTCGTTGGGCAACGCTGCTGCGGGCAATGCTTGATTTCTATTATGATCGAGAATCTGTGCCAATTGATCCTCATTGCCCTGACGCTGGCTGAGTATGAGAAAAGCATCCTCAATGGATTGTGTGCCGAATTTAATCATTATATTTGTGGGCGTATCTTCGGCGAGCAAAACGCCATTGCGCATAAGACCGATCTGAATCGAGAATAATAATCAGTTATTCAAATGATTTCGATTACCGACTGACTAGTAAAACTTACGCAATTTGCTTGCTTGGCCTCCTCAATGTAATGTGTAGTAATGATCACAGCCAATTTGCTATTTCGTGTCGTTTCCACAAGAAACTCCCATATTCTGCAGGCAAAGAGAGAGAAAAACAAAAGTTTAGTGAACTATTCGATTAGTTAATCCACACAATCGCTTACTTCTCTCGCAACATGGGATCGAGACCGACCGTTGGCTCATCAAGTATGAGCAGTTCGGGATCGTGTATCATGGCGCAGGCAAAGGACAATCTACGCTGTTGTCCACCGCTGCACTGCTTGACCATTTGACGTGGTGGCGGTAACTGTAACAGCTCCTTCAGCAGCTTAAACTTCTCCCGAATGCGCTCATCTGTTAGGCCATAGATGCGTCCAAAGTAAAAGATGGTCTCCTTGACCGTCATCTCCTCGACTAAAGCAATCTCCTGGGGCATGAAGCCAACACGTGAGCCAGGCACACCGCTGCCTGGTTCTCCGGGCTTAACACCCAGTACAGTAATCTCACCGCCATTGAGCACACGCTGGCCCACAAGGCAGGAGAGCAAGGTGGTCTTGCCACAACCCGAGGCGCCCAACAGGCCATAGCTAAGGGGCAACGTACAGGGGGGAAACTTATAGATTGTTCGCATTGTGAGGAGTTCATTATGAATGCTACTCACATAGAGCCACGCATGACGTTCATGTTCAGCTGGTTGAGCACAATCTTGGGATTCGATTTGGAGCCATAGTACTTATAACCATTGCGCACTTCAACGGCCGCCATGTTGTGTCTGTTTTGTGTGTGTGTGTGTGTACTCTTTTGCTTGCTCACACTCTCTCTCGATCGCGTTGACGTTGCTAATGTGCTGTATGATGCGAAAAAAAAAGAATAAAGGGGAAAAAGAATATGAATATGAATATATCGAGTAATCACTTGCGTCAATAAATCATTATACGGATATGTGTTTTATTGATTGGCACTGCCATATGGCAGACACGTGCCAAGGCACACAAAGCGTATACGGTTGCCAAAAATAATTATTCACAAACCGGAGCCTTAACTTGGCGCTTAATTCTAACTAGCCAATAGCAATTGACACCCATGCACATACTGAGAGAATTTTTGAAAGTGAAAATTAAGGCAAGCCAACTTGTTAACTTTAGCAGCGAAGTTCAATGCTCTTGCACATGTGTACTTCTAATGAGTTTATTCTATTCATTAAAAGTCACTTTAGCAATTAATTCATCTTCAAACTTTGTCTGTCATCACTTAAGTGTTTTGTTTGTAATTCGCTTCATTAACCTTTGTTTTGTATATTAAGAGTCAAAGCTATTTAAGCTAATATTACTCTTAAGATCTTAAAGTTGATGACACCATAGAAAGGGCAACATGAATTGCTTTTTTTTCTCATTTTACGCATTAATAAACTTGAAAGCTTTTTAGAAAATCTATTACACACAGCTTTATTTCTCCGAAAGATGTTAATAATTTACGTGTTTTGGTTGTTTTAAACAAAATATATATTTTTTATTAGTAAATCTAAGAATATTGTTATTTTATGGGTTTTGTTAAGCTGCTACCACCAATATTCTATACTAACACACTTTGCCATAAGCCAATCATCATTTTAATATTCTTTAACACACAAATAACAACCTCAATAGTCCGGTTTCAAGGTTAAAGTTGTAATAACGGTGTGTTTACCTATAAGAATTAGCTGTGCAAATTTACAAATGAACACTTAACGAGCTTGAGTTTGTTAAAGAACCTTCAAGCTTTTAAAACGCCGCAAATCATTGAAGTTTTGCTGCCGTCATCAGCAAAATAAATGTAAAAACTGCGCTTTAACAAAATGTCAAACTTCAAAACCGAACTCGAAACACATTCAGCAAATATGTGCTGTACATATTGACCACAGTTACAACAGATAAGTGAAATTCACTTTAACTACATTATTTATGCATGTCTGTAAATGCATAAATTACAAAAAGGTGTTCGTTCAGAACCCTCTCTCAAAGCAATCTCGGACAATAACAACACACACGGAAAACTGAAATGAAATTGAAGGCGTGCGCATGAAAAGACAAAACGTCTTGAATAACAATAATGAAAACGAATACGAAACGAAACTCACTCACTACTTATGTATGTATGTATGTTGGTTACGAATGTACATTCTATACATATATCAACGTCAAAGGAAAATGCATTCAGAATAGTAAGCAAATAGAATGTCGCTCCTTGTGAAATGCACAGGTGAACAGAATTGTTTAGAAATGTGGCATTTGACCGGTTCGTTTGTAAAACAGGTTATTTTAATGAATGACCTAAGCTTTAAACTTAAGATTAGTTAGGTGAAGCTGACGTTAATGTGATTATAATTATGGTTATTAAATAACTACTTAAGTTCCAGCAGCTTTGAGGCTTACTTAGTATTTTCAGAGAGGTGAAAAGGTTTAGCTTAATAGACTGTAATATTACAACTTTACAAAATAAATCAATTCAAGTATTTACTCATTGAGTGTGGCTCTGTAATTTGTAAATTAATTTGCTTTTATGTCAAAACCTATCCACAAGCTCCTCCTGTTTAAATATCAATGACCTCGACGCATTAGGCTTTGACCCACTTACGAGTGCCAGCAGCGCATGTGTTTTTAGTTTCAAATCCGTCAAATTGCCCCAAATGCTAACAAAAACAGCCATGTGTGGAGAGGTATCTTTGCATCTCTTAGATACATAATCAAATGAGCCGGCTGACTAGAAACACCAACAGTTATAATAGCATAAAAACCAACGCATACACTCAAATAAAATGCCCATAAAACGTTCGAAAGTCAAACTCGAAAAACATTAAAAACAAAAAACATACAAAAACGCTTGGCCCGAAAATTGAGTAAGGTTAGTAACACAAATTCGTGGTCATAAATTTACGTATCTGCTGTTATTGTTGTGTCGAATTGTTTGCTTAACATTGTGGCAGATGACGCAAAGGACAACAATTTATTTTTTTGATAGCGTTTTAACCCAGAGAGAGGCGCTAAAAAAATTACACTTGATTATGTGAAATTGTCATTAAAAAAGAAAAAAACTCAACATTAAATAAACACACATTGCAAATGCGTCAGAAGTGCAAATAAAATTAATGTTTAACTAAAGTAAACAACAAGCGAAGACTAGTTATTGCTCATCTATAACAATTAATGGATTGTGCAATAAATGTGAGAATAAAACTTAAGCATAAATAATTTGTATTATTAAAGCTTGTAATATTTTATGGCTGTTTATTAATCAGCAAAGGGTTGAGCAAAAAATCAACTTCAGGTTTTTAATTAAATTCTTTTAAATAGCTAAATCTATTCATAAAAATATTTTTGTTTTTTCTGTGTTACGTTTGCCTGGCTAAAATATCAAAAGAAACTAATTTCATTACCAACTGTGCCTAAAAATGTTTATACCCCATGTGCAAGTGTAACATTAAAAAAAACCCAAATAAATTTTAAAAAAGTATATAAAATAAAAAGGCAAAATAATACAACAAAGCAACGCAAAGCGCAGCGCCAAAAACAACACCAAAAAAGCGCCAAGGTTGCCAACCAGTTAACAGGCATTGCAGCAGTCGACGTCGCGACGTTAACGTTAACGTTAACTTAAACGTCGCGTCGTAATGCCATCGCGGCTGATGTTGTTCCAAAAATTGTTTGTAATATGCGCTCATAGCTGATCGATATGCTCTATGCCATGTGTGTGTGTGTGTGTGTGCGTGTGTGTGTGGGTTTTGTTAATGCACTTTGAAAACTGTTCGTATGCAACGAATTTAATTTGCAAATTTGCAAATCTGTTGCAATGCTTGCACACACTGTCTGAGCCAAGAGCCAAGAGGCCCTGAGCCCCAAATTGAAGCCACTTTGCTGTCTCTCAATGCTTTCTCAGCAAAAAGAACTCGTTAAATATATTTATATATATATCATGGCCAAGCCACCGCCCCCAAAATGAAGCTACCTTGATACAGTTGAGTGGTTAATCAAAACCACACCAATACCAACAAACAAAACAAACTCTTGTCGATGGCACTGTTATTGTGGGTATTTAGTTCGTGCAACATTCAGATATTGCGAATCGCTTCCTTCTCTCATGCTTGTCACCAGTTGCTGTTACCAACCAACTGGCCGCAATCGCTGCGCTCTCTTGGCTGTTCAGTTTTTAGTTTCGGTTTTGTGGCATGGCCACTTCTTATATAATACAGCAACAATCATTTCGGCCAAGCTGCAACACCAACAAGCAACAATCAACAGCAGCAACAACAGCTGTGCTGTCTGCAGTTAGTTGTGTGTTTACATCATTTACGCTTAGTTTAAGTGCAGACATTTAAATTTCAAATGCGACGCGTATACATTTTTAAAATCACAATACTAAAATACACATTAAATTTATAACTTTATAACTGGATACGCTCTGCGTTTGGTCTAGAAAACTCTTGCTTAAAAATCTATTTATCATACCAAATATTCCATTAAATTAAACTAACTAAGCTTAAATATTTTTTGTTTAATCCCAAAGTAAATGATACCATTCGGTTAATCACGTCCATTTCTTAATTTCTTTTGGCTTATTGTCTTCACATGTAATTTCTTTCTCTTTGATTATAATTTGTGTTTTTTAATTCGCTTTGCATTTGCTTTGAACGTTTTGTTTTATCTTGAGCGCTTTTATAGCATTTCCTTTACCTTATTATTATTATTTTTATTATTATTTACTGTGTTAGTGTTGCCGTTTTGTATTGTTTTCTGTGTCATTTCGCACCACTGCATTATTATAAACATGTAACAATTTTGCTTACTCTTTGCCACCACTTCTTGCCACAGACATGGAAAGGCATGATAAAGCAAAACGATCATCTTGCGACAAAAAGTGGGTTATATGAGTTACAAATTTGCGCAAATGGCCAAAAACAACAAGTAAATTGTTTTCCCTATGCATATATTGGACGGCCTTTAAATTAATCTACTGCTGCCTGCTCTCAGTCAACTCAATTGTCCTGTAAATATTTACGCTCTTCACAAGACATAAACTCAAGCTCAATTCCAGATATGAAGTTGCAGCTCAAAACTCAAAAAAATTGATCGTGCATAAATATACGGCAGTCATTGTCTGTTGCAATATTTTGCATTGCTCAATCCTCAACGTCCAGCTTGCTGAGCTGGCCCCTCCAAGCAGTAGCAGCAGCAGCAGCAATAGCAACAACAACTATGCCATTTCCCATACATGTATAAGTTCATCTACTTGTACGCTCAATTTTTACGAAATTTTCGTGTGTGCTTGTGGAAAAACAAACAGAAAGGCAGTTAAACAGTAGCAGGGGCAGCCGAAAAAAAAATAATACACTAACTAACTGAATGCTGTTGTTGTTCGGTGCGTGTAGTTTAGTCATTTGTGTATATATTTTACAATACATTTATTTTTTATAGCACTTTTCGCTGGTAGATGTTAAAAATGCGAGTATGGCGTATAACAAACCGAAACGAAACAGTTTCGAATCAATCTTCTTTTGCTGCTTTTTGGTTTTTTTTTGTTTTGCATTTGCTTCAAACACACACACACACAAGTAAACACATTACACTCCACTGCCGCTTCATGCATTTGCGCACACGCGCCAATCCCGCGCAAGTTTGTATCCTAAGTCTTTGGTTTTTTATTTGGATTTTTTTAGTAGTAGTTCAAATACACTTTTTATGAACTGTTAATCACTTGGTTCTAAGAGCTCAAAATGTTTTTTAATTTATAGACTGTGCCATTCATTCAACTCTTCTAGGCAACGTCTCCTTGGGTACACGCCTGACTCGTGTGTGTTGCAATTTTACTTCAACTCAATTTAAAATTTTTTCGGTTGCTTTTGCTATTCGCCGAGTCTGACTACCAAGTTTGGCGGCTTCGCGCACCGTTTGCTGTTGTGTCTTTGTTGGTTTGTTTACCGTTTCGTTAACGCTGACGCTTCCGCTTAAACCAAGTGTCGCGACCAAGCTCCGTTTATCGACTGAGCGGCCAAACTTAACGCTAGCCCGCTTGCAAGCTCGTCGCGCACCTTGCCGTTGAAAACTTCAGCTTTGACTTGGACAAAGCTTTCGCGGCGATGCTTTAACGATCGATGCTTTTGAAGCGGCAAACGAAGAAGCAGAAGGAAACAAAAACAAAGTTGAATTTGAAATGCGAATTTTTTGTTGTTTCCCTAAGCAAAAAAAAAGCAAATGAAGAAAAAATGTTTGTAAAAGATCGTATAAAATACAGAAGAAAAAAAATGCTTAATGCGTCGCAGCTACAAATTGTTTTGATTGTTTAAACTTATGTTTATTGGCTGGTTTCTGGTCTAGCTTTAAGTAAATTGACCTGTAAGTTGATTAAAAACACACGTAATTTATTGTAGATAAAATAGGTTTGCAATAATTATAATAGTTTATTCGCATTCTTTTGCCCACTTAAGTTTAACATAATGCCCTTTTAAAGTATGTACATTATTGCTTACCTAATTATTATATGCAATTTTTTTTTTTGCTCTTTGGAGGTATGCAAATATTTATCTATCATCTAGCAATTGTTATTCTATGGTGAGTGTATCTTTGATTGGCAGCTTAAGTGCGCATTTAAGATTTTCATATAAGGTCTCATTGCTAGGGTAACATTGCCTAACTGAACTGTCTCCAATTGCTTTATGGTCAAGTTTAGATACGTTTAATGCTGTATGCTTCACAAAATGGCATTAAAACAATTGTCAAAGCATTAGCTAGATTCGAGTTCGTTCCTAATAACATTATTAAATTCCTATCTCACGCAATTTCAAGAATTATTATATGCATGCAAAGAGTTTCAGTCAAATCATGTTCATAATTGTTCAAACAATCAGCTTTATAATGTTACTGACATTTGTTTTTGTTCTCAGACTCGACTTAAAGTTATTGTGGCATGTGTCTAAGGCTGTAAAATTTTGGGCTAAGGTTCAAAAGCCAAACAACTTAGGAAGCTAAATGTGTACTTTGCTTTAGAGCTTAGAACGTCAAGGCTTATGGAAAATCTTAACCTTGAAGTAGTCAAAAAGCTTGTTTAAGAAAACGGATTAACTGCATTTAAGAGTAAAATCTAACATTGTTCAATTGAATTGACTTATCTTACATTGTATGTAAAGTGACAAGCACTAAGATGCCATCGCTTGTCAACACAAATTAACTGCATTATACCAATACTTACTCAACTGCTTAGTGATACTAAGCAAATAGTAGGGTTAAGCTATTTAAGCTAATCATTCCCTGTTTTTGCCTTGACAGCGAGTTGACAAATACTGTATATGACTCAATCCACGTGTCTTGTAACATTTTGTCGTTTCCAGTTTGCACTTTGCCCCAATTTTTACTTAAATATGGGCATGCAAATTAAACCATTTGTTTCCCATTTAACCCCAATTTTTCACAACTCAACTCGTCTCTCTTATTGAATCTTATTCATTTTTGCAAACATTTCGAGATGCTTGTGGCTGTTTTCGACTATCTTGGCTTTTTGTTGCACAAGTTTGGCAAAATGAATTGGTTCGAAAAATGAAATGTTGTTTTTTTTTTGCGCTGGGCCAATTTATTGTCTTACTCAAGCATAAAGTTTATGACAACGACACTCGAATGTTGCGATACGAGTAGTTAAAACATTAATTTCTATGCAAAACAAGCCAAAACACTCACTTAAAACGCTGAGCAAGACAGAGCTATACAGAGCTATACAGGAGATAGACAGAGCTTGCTTTGAATGATTTCTGCATTCCTCTTGAGCAGCATTATTGTAAAGTTTACTTTACTTTGCTTTGGTTTTGGTTATCTTTGTTGCTTTTTTTCTCTACTTTTTCAACTGACGCTTCTTTTTTTACGCTTTTAACACATACATTTATATATTTTTTCGTGTTCAAGGCCAGCGCTGGCGCTTTCTTTTACAATAGCCGACCTTGACGCGGCTGCGGCTGCGACTGCGCAAGCGACAACGCTTCGATTCGATTGCTCTCTTCCCACTCCCATTCCCTTCTCGCCACACTGTTATCAGAGAGCCACGCCGAAGCGTCCAAATTAACCCACTTAGGGTGTGTTGAACGCAATGACTTGACAGCCGCAAGCTCACCTGTTTCGGTTTGTCTGTCTCTCTCTCTCTCTCTCTCTATCTCTCTGTCGGTCTTGGCCGGTGGGCTGTTTTTATTGATCAGCAGAGCTCGCGGAGTAAATAGCTGCGTTTAGACCAGACCGGTGCTTGTAATTTTGGTTAAAGGCGCAGAAAACGCCGAAATGTCGCAAAGTGCGTTTGGGGTTTTTTTTTCACATTTGCTGTTTACTGAGATTTTTGTTATTGATTGTGCAATGATTAACTAGCCCGCCTTTGCACGACTCCAAATGCACTCTCGTATTGAACTTGTTAGCAATAACGATAGGTTGTTTACTTAAGCTTCCTCTAAAGGTAACACGAATAGTGAATTAAAGAGTATTCTGTATTCGCAAGTTTAATTGCTGAAATTTGACCATTAACAACAAAATGCAACAGTCTTGTGCTTCCGAAAACATATCTCTCTATGTCAATAGCTCTGCTCTTCAGTCTCAAACTAAGTTGCCTGCTCTCTTTGACTTCTCTCTCTCTCTCTCTCTCTCTCCCGCTCTTTCTGTCAATTGCAACGAGGTTATTATGTTTTGTAATATTTTATGACTTTATTGTGCTGTCTCTGTCTTTTTTTGTTTTTTTTTTCGAATTTAACTGCAATATTTTAAAAAATTCCAGATACTTGTTTATTACCAGCACTTTGCTATCTTTGGTTTAAAATCGCATTTCCTTTGCACGGTTCTTGTCGTGTCGGGTTTCGGCTTGTTTTGTAATTTGATATCGCTGTAACAATTAAACAGTAATTAATTCATTGGTAAATGAATTTGTAATTGCCCTTTAAGCGTTATCTTTAACGTCTAACGTTTGTTATTTGTTTATGTTGTTGAAAATCAGTTGAGTGCATTTTTGTTCAAATTATTTTCCGTAGTTGTTGGTTTGAAGGTTACATGTTCATTATGTTACCAATTATCGTGATCTGCGTAATGTAATTCAATGTTTTCTAAAGCAATAAAAATCATTTAATGGGGCCATATTTATTATTGTGTTAGCAAAGCGTTCAAAAACTCTTAAACACATATAAACTTATATGTTTATATTCAAATTCATATTAATAAGAAAGTCTTTTTGCCTTCAAATCAATTAAAATTTCTGCAAATTATATGCAATTATCTCTGTTGAGCATTCGCTAATTAACAGCAATAAAATCACTCGAATCATTAACACCTATACGATATACACACATGAAACCCAAATGATAATTTCATCCAGCAACCTGGCAACCCTAAATAAGCTTTCAATGCTTTTGCTTTTTTTGACAACTCAATTGGCATTCTCTTAAGTAAACAAACAGCTCTTTGTTTAAGTGTAACATTGCATCTCTTAAGTTGGCCTAGCAACAGGCAGGGAGCAGCTGATAAAAAGTCAATTAGTATTGACATGTAAATTCAAATTAAACTGCGGCATATTGCGTTAAACGATTTGGCAACACCCAACTCAAAAGCTTTCGTAGCAACAATGTTGCAGCAAAATAAACGACAACACACACAGAGTAACAAAAGAAATGACCGCAACAGCAACAAATAAAGTGTAAACAATTTAATGAGCCTCAATTAGTTTAAATGAAATGAAGCTGCGGCATTTTGATGGACATCGTAGACAGTAGAAGCAGCCACAACTCCAACGATGAGGCATTTATTTAATTGAGTCCCATTTAGTGGCCAATGTTTGTGGAATGTGTGTGTGTGTGGAGTGGCATGTTGAAGATTTATTAAAGTTAATATTTGACTGTCAAAGTCTTTAAACTTCACTTTAATATAAAGAAACCCCGAAAATATGCTATATATATTTATACAGATTTTTGGAACATTTTGGCTGTAGCTTAAGTATTTTCAAGCTTGTTAAGAGAACAATATGCAACAATACTTAAAACTTCATTAAAAGTCTAATTTAAGTGTACTTTGTAAATATTAGCCAGCTGCATATAGCCGAGTTTTAAAATCTATTTAGTCTAAATGCATTCAATTACAAAGGAAAATTTAATAGGCATACTAGTTTAATTAAAACTAAATACATCTTTTTTTATATTAAATACAGCTTTGACTTGCTTAAATATTAAAAGACAAACAGGTATTACTTTTCATACCAAACTAGTTTGTGAGAGGCAACAATTAGAAACACACGCTGTTTAAATTCTCTAATGCTTATGTAAACCCCATTCATTAAGTACAATAGTAAAATTTAACCTGCCTTGGCCTTATGGCCTAATAAATCTATAAACAAAAATGTTGCTTTTAAAAAGATTCTACAAAAAGCAATCCTCCAAAAGTAGTCAAACAGCTGTTTAGAGTCAAAGTCAGCGGTTGTGCTAACTAAACTTATTATATTAGAATGTTTATTCATCTGCTTCTTTACGTATCTTTGTTATCCCTGACGAGTGCTCGTCCCGAACCCAAAACAGTGAATCAATCAACGCAGTTACTTAAACGCCTTGGCGCCAAGAGAGTCAACTTTGGATTTGATATTCATGAGAATGGCTTATACTACACCCAATTGGATAGCACTTTTCGAGAACTGCTGCTTCAAATGCGCAATTTTACTCAGCAATCTGCACTAAAGCAATTCGACTGGTTAAGAGCTCAAAATATGGCAGCAGGTCGAATGCAGCAACCAGTGTTGGGCCAAGAAATATTTCCCTGTGATTTGAGGCGTGGACGTTCAGCGAAACCTCCCAGCCATATAAGTCAGCTGCGTCCAGGTGATATAGATATTGTGGCAACATTCGGAGACTCCTCTAACTCAGGCACTGGCATCATGGCCCAAGGACCTCTGGATATGTTTGTGGACTTTCGTGGCTATAGCTATGCTGGCGGAGGAGTTGAAACCTGGCGCACAGCTCTCACATTGCCCAACATACTTAAGCTATACAATCCACATCTGCATGGCTATGCTGTGGGTCATAGTCTGGGCGCAGATGTGAATGTATCACGTTTCAATTTGGCGGAACCAATATTGGGTTTACAGGAACTGCCATTTCAATCGCATGTGCTTATCGAACGCTTTCGCAGGGATCCCAAAGTGAATCTAAGGGAGCATTGGAAGTTACTCACCATTCAAGTGGGCACCAACGATATATGCTCCGAGTTGTGCAATTGGCCCAACGTGGATGCCTTTCTGCAAATGGAGGCCCAACAGTTGTATAAAGCCTTTCGCATTCTCAAGGATAATGTGCCGAGATTGTTGATAAACTTTATTATTTTGCAAGACATCGATGAGCTGTTAAGCCTGATTAGAAAAGCACCTCAACAATGTGCAGCACGATTGCCTGTATTCTGCAGCTGCCATGCCAAGTATAAAGAAAAAGTATTCTACAATGCTGCCAAACTACTTAATGAATGGGGTTTACATAAGCATTAGAGAATTTAAACAGCGTGTGTTTCTAATTGTTGCCTCTCACAAACTAGTTTGGTATGAAAAGTAATACCTGTTTGTCTTATATTATTAATGCGAGTTAAAGCTGTATTTAATATTGAAAAAGCCGTATTTAGTTTTAATCAAACTAGTATGCCTATTAAATTTTCCTTTGTAATTGAATGCATTTAGCTAAATAGATTTTAAAACTCGGCTATATGCAGCTGGCTAATATTTACAAAGTACACTTAAATTAGACTTTTAATGAAGTTTTAAGTATTGTTGCATATTGTTCTCTTAACAAGCTTGAAAATACTTAAGCTACAGCCAAAATGTTCCAAAAATCTGTATAAATATATATAGCATATTTTCGGGGTTTCTTTATATTAAAGTGAAGTTTAAAGACTTTGACAGTCAAATATTAACTTTAATAAATCTTCAACATGCCACTCCACACACACACACATTCCACAAACATTGGCCACTAAATGGGACTCAATTAAATAAATGCCTCATCGTTGGAGTTGTGGCTGCTTCTACTGTCTACGATGTCCATCAAAATGCCGCAGCTTCATTTCATTTAAACTAATTGAGGCTCATTAAATTGTTTACACTTTATTTGTTGCTGTTGCGGTCATTTCTTTTGTTACTCTGTGTGTGTTGTCGTTTATTTTGCTGCAACATTGTTGCTACGAAAGCTTTTGAGTTGGGTGTTGCCAAATCGTTTAACGCAATATGCCGCAGTTTAATTTGAATTTACATGTCAATACTAATTGACTTTTTATCAGCTGCTCCCTGCCTGTTGCTAGGCCAACTTAAGAGATGCAATGTTACACTTAAACAAAGAGCTGTTTGTTTACTTAAGAGAATGCCAATTGAGTTGTCAAAAAAAGCAAAAGCATTGAAAGCTTATTTAGGGTTGCCAGGTTGCTGGATGAAATTATCATTTGGGTTTCATGTGTGTATATCGTATAGGTGTTAATGATTCGAGTGATTTTATTGCTGTTAATTAGCGAATGCTCAACAGAGATAATTGCATATAATTTGCAGAAATTTTAATTGATTTGAAGGCAAAAAGACTTTCTTATTAATATGAATTTGAATATAAACATATAAGTTTATATGTGTTTAAGAGTTTTTGAACGCTTTGCTAACACAATAATAAATATGGCCCCATTAAATGATTTTTATTGCTTTAGAAAACATTGAATTACATTACGCAGATCACGATAATTGGTAACATAATGAACATGTAACCTTCAAACCAACAACTACGGAAAATAATTTGAACAAAAATGCACTCAACTGATTTTCAACAACATAAACAAATAACAAACGTTAGACGTTAAAGATAACGCTTAAAGGGCAATTACAAATTCATTTACCAATGAATTAATTACTGTTTAATTGTTACAGCGATATCAAATTACAAAACAAGCCGAAACCCGACACGACAAGAACCGTGCAAAGGAAATGCGATTTTAAACCAAAGATAGCAAAGTGCTGGTAATAAACAAGTATCTGGAATTTTTTAAAATATTGCAGTTAAATTCGAAAAAAAAAACAAAAAAAGACAGAGACAGCACAATAAAGTCATAAAATATTACAAAACATAATAACCTCGTTGCAATTGACAGAAAGAGCGGGAGAGAGAGAGAGAGAGAGAGAGAAGTCAAAGAGAGCAGGCAACTTAGTTTGAGACTGAAGAGCAGAGCTATTGACATAGAGAGATATGTTTTCGGAAGCACAAGACTGTTGCATTTTGTTGTTAATGGTCAAATTTCAGCAATTAAACTTGCGAATACAGAATACTCTTTAATTCACTATTCGTGTTACCTTTAGAGGAAGCTTAAGTAAACAACCTATCGTTATTGCTAACAAGTTCAATACGAGAGTGCATTTGGAGTCGTGCAAAGGCGGGCTAGTTAATCATTGCACAATCAATAACAAAAATCTCAGTAAACAGCAAATGTGAAAAAAAAACCCCAAACGCACTTTGCGACATTTCGGCGTTTTCTGCGCCTTTAACCAAAATTACAAGCACCGGTCTGGTCTAAACGCAGCTATTTACTCCGCGAGCTCTGCTGATCAATAAAAACAGCCCACCGGCCAAGACCGACAGAGAGATAGAGAGAGAGAGAGAGAGAGACAGACAAACCGAAACAGGTGAGCTTGCGGCTGTCAAGTCATTGCGTTCAACACACCCTAAGTGGGTTAATTTGGACGCTTCGGCGTGGCTCTCTGATAACAGTGTGGCGAGAAGGGAATGGGAGTGGGAAGAGAGCAATCGAATCGAAGCGTTGTCGCTTGCGCAGTCGCAGCCGCAGCCGCGTCAAGGTCGGCTATTGTAAAAGAAAGCGCCAGCGCTGGCCTTGAACACGAAAAAATATATAAATGTATGTGTTAAAAGCGTAAAAAAAGAAGCGTCAGTTGAAAAAGTAGAGAAAAAAAGCAACAAAGATAACCAAAACCAAAGCAAAGTAAAGTAAACTTTACAATGATGCTGCTCAAGATGAATGCAGAAATCATTCAAAGCGAGCTCTGTCTATCTCCATACCGCTCTCTTTGTATAGCTCTGTCTTGCTCAGCGTTTTAAGTGAGTGTTTTGGCTTGTTTTGCATAGAAATTAATGTTTTAACTACTCGTATCGCAACATTCGAGTGTCGTTGTCATAAACTTTATGCTTGAGTAAGACAATAAATTGGCCCAGCGCAAAAAAAAAAACAACATTTCATTTTTCGAACCAATTCATTTTGCCAAACTTGGGCAACAAAAAGCCAAGATAGTCGAAAACAGCCACAAGCATCTCGAAATGTTTGCAAAAATGAATAAGATTCAATAAGAGAGACGAGTTGAGTTGTGAAAAATTGGGGTTAAATGGGAAACAAATGGTTTAATTTGCATGCCCATATTTAAGTAAAAATTGGGGCAAAGTGCAAACTGGAAACGACAAAATGTTACAAGACACGTGGATTGAGTCATATACAGTATTTGTCAACTCGCTGTCAAGGCAAAAACAGGGAATGATTAGCTTAAATAGCTTAACCCTACTATTTGCTTAGTATCACTAAGCAGTTGAGTAAGTATTGGTATAATGCAGTTAATTTGTGTTGACAAGCGATGGCATCTTAGTGCTTGTCACTTTACATACAATGTAAAATAAGTCAATTCAATTGACAATGTTAGATTTTACTCTTAAATGCAGTTAATCCGTTTTCTTAAACAAGCTTTTTGACTACTTCAAGGTTAAGATTTTCCATAAGCCTTGACGTTCTAAGCTCTAAAGCAAAGTACAAATTTAGCTTCATAAGTTATTTGGCTTTTGAACCTTAGCCCAAAATTTTACAGCCTTAGACACATGCCACAATAACTTTAAGTCGAGTCTGAGAACAAAAACAAATGTCAGTAACATTATAAAGCTGATTGTTTGAACAATTATGAACATGATTTGACTAAAACTCTTTGCATGCATATAATAATTCTTGAAATTGCGTGAGATAGGAATTTAATAATGTTATTAGGAACGAACTCGAATCCAGCTAATGCTTTGACAATTGTTTTAATGCCATTTTGTGAAGCATACAACATTAAACGTATCTAAACTTGACCATAAAGCAATTGGAGACAGTTCAGTTAGGCAATGTTACCCTAGCAATGAGACCTTATATGAAAATCTTAAATGCGCACTTAAGCTGCCAATCAAAGATACACTCACCATAGAATAACAATTGCTAGATGATAGATAAATATTTGCATACCTCCAAAGAGCAAAAAAAAAAAAAAAAATTGCATATAATAATTAGGTAAGCAATAATGTACATACTTTAAAAGGGCATTATGTTAAACTTAAGTGGGCAAAAGAATGCGAATAAACTATTATAATTATTGCAAACCTATTTTATCTACAATAAATTACATGTGTTTTTAATCAACTTACAGGTCAATTTACTTAAAGCTAGACCAGAAACCAGCCAATAAACATAAGTTTAAACAATCAAAACAATTTGTAGCTGCGACGCATTAAGCATTTTTTTTCTTCTGTATTTTATACGATCTTTTTCAAACATTTTTTCTTCATTTACTTTTTTTTGCTTAGGGAAGCAACAAAAAATTCGCATTTCAAATTCAACTTTGTTTTTGTTTCCTTCTGCTTCTTCGTTTGCCGCTTCAAAAGCATCGATCGTTAAAGCATCGCCGCGAAAGCTTTGTCGAAGTCAAAGCTGAAGTTTTCAACGGCAAGGTGCGCGACGAGCTTGCAAGCGGGCTAGCGTTAAGTTTGGCCGCTCAGTCGATAAACGGAGCTTGGTCGCGACACTTGGTTTAAGCGGAAGCGTCAGCGTTAACGAAACGGTAAACAAACCAACAAAGACACAACAGCAAACGGTGCGCGAAGCCGCCAAACTTGGTAGTCAGACTCGGCGAATAGCAAAAGCAACCGAAAAAATTTTAAATTGAGTTGAAGAAAAATTGCAACACACACGAGTCAGGCGCGTACCCAAGGAGACGTTGCCTAGAAGAGTTGAATGAATGGCACAGTCTATAAATTAAAAAACATTTTGAGCTCTTAGAACCAAGTGATTAACAGTTCATAAAAAGTGTATTTGAACTACTACTAAAAAAAATCCAAATAAAAAACCAAAGACTTAGGATACAAACTTGCGCGGGTTTGGCGCGTGTGCGCAAATGCATGAAGCGGCAGTGGAGTGTAATGTGTTTACTTGTGTGTGTGTGTGTGTTTGAAGAAAATGCAAAACAACAAAAACCAAAAAGCAGCAAAAGAAGATTGATTCGAAACTGTTTCGTTTCGGTTTGTTATACGCCATACTCGCATTTTTAACATCTACCAGCGAAAAGTGCTATAAAAAATAAATGTATTGTAAAATATATACACAAATGACTAAACTACACGCACCGAACAACAACAGCATTCAGTTAGTTAGTGTATTATTTTTTTTTCGGCTGCCCCTGCTACTGTTTAACTGCCTTTCTGTTTGTTTTTCCACAAGCACACACGAAAATTTCGTAAAAATTGAGCGTACAAGTAGATGAACTTATACATGTATGGGAAATGGCATAGTTGTTGTTGCTATTGCTGCTGCTGCTGCTACTGCTTGGAGGGGCCAGCTCAGCAAGCTGGACGTTGAGGATTGAGCAATGCAAAATATTGCAACAGACAATGACTGCCGTATATTTATGCACGATCAATTTTTTTGAGTTTTGAGCTGCAACTTCATATCTGGAATTGAGCTTGAGTTTATGTCTTGTGAAGAGCGTAAATATTTACAGGACAATTGAGTTGACTGAGAGCAGGCAGCAGTAGATTAATTTAAAGGCCGTCCAATATATGCATAGGGAAAACAATTTACTTGTTGTTTTTGGCCATTTGCGCAAATTTGTAACTCATATAACCCACTTTTTGTCGCAAGATGATCGTTTTGCTTTATCATGCCTTTCCATGTCTGTGGCAAGAAGTGGTGGCAAAGAGTAAGCAAAATTGTTACATGTTTATAATAATGCAGTGGTGCGAAATGACACAGAAAACAATACAAAACGGCAACACTAACACAGTAAATAATAATAATAATAATAATAAGGTAAAGGAAATGCTATAAAAGCGCTCAAGATAAAACAAAACGTTCAAAGCAAATGCAAAGCGAATTAAAAAACACAAATTATAATCAAAGAGAAAGAAATTACATGTGAAGACAATAAGCCAAAAAAAATTAAGAAATGGACGTGATTAACCAAATGGTATCATTTACTTTGGGATTAAACAAAAAATATTTAAGCTTAGTTAGTTTAAAGAATTTGGTATGATAAATAGATTTTTAAGCAAGAGTTTTCTAGACCAAATGCAGAGCGTATCCAGTTATAAAGTTATAAATTTAAGTATTGTGATTTTAAAAATTTATACCCGTCGCATTTGAAATTTAAATGTCTGCACTTAAACTAAGCGTAAATGATGTAAACACACAACTAACTGCAGACAGCACAGCTGTTGTTGCTGCTGTTGATTGTTGCTTGTTGGTGTTGCAGCTTGGCCGAAATGATTGTTGCTGTATTATATAAGAAGTGGCCATGCCACAAAACCGAAACTAAAAACTGAACAGCCAAGAGAGCGCAGCGATTGCGGCCAGTTGGTTGGTAACAGCAACTGGTGACAAGCATGAGAGAAGGAAGCAACTTTGAAGCAATTCAGCGATTCGCAATATCTGATTGTTGCACGAACTAAATACCCACAATAACAGTGCCATCGACAAGAGTTTGTTTTGTTTGTTGGTATTGGTGTGGTTTTGATTAACCACTCAACTGTATCAAGGTAGCTTCATTTTGGGGGCGGTGGCTTGGCCATGATATATTTAAAAATATATTTAACGAGTTCTTTTTGCTGAGAAAGCATTGAGAGACAGCAAAGTGGCTTCAATTTGGGGCTCAGGGCCTCTTGGCTCTTGGCTCAGACAGTGTGTGCAAGCATTGCAACAGATTTGCAAATTTGCAAATTAAATTCGTTGCATACGAACAGTTTTCAAAGTGCATTAACAAAACCCACACACACACGCCACACACACACACACACACACATGGCATAGAGCATATCGATCAGCTATGAGCGCATATTACAAACAATTTTTGGAACAACATCAGCCGCGATGGCATTACGACGCGACGTTTAAGTTAACGTTAACGTTAACGTCGCGACGTCGACTGCTGCAATGCCTGTTAACTGGTTGGCAACCTTGGCGCTTTTTTGGTGTTGTTTTTGGCGCTGCGCTTTGCGTTGCTTTGTTGTATTATTTTGCCTTTTTATTTTATATACTTTTTTAAAATTTATTTGGGTTTTTTTTAATGTTACACTTGCACATGGGGTATTAACATTTTTAGGCACAGTTGGTAATGAAATTAGTTTCTTTTGATATTTTAGCCAGGCAAACGTAACACACAAAAAACATAAATATTTTTATGAATAGATTTAGCTATTTAAAAGAATTTAATTAAAAACCTGAAGTTGATTTTTTGCTCAACCCTTTGCTGATTAATAAACAGCCATCAAATATTACAAGCTTTAATAATACAAATTATTTATGCTTAAGTTTTATTCTCACATTTATTGCACAATCCATTAATTGTTATAGATGAGCAATAACTAGTCTTCGCTTGTTGTTTACTTTAGTTAAACATTAATTTTATTTGCACTTCTGACGCATTTGCAATGTGTGTTTATTTAATGTTGAGTTTTTTTCTTTTTTAATGACAATTTCACATAATCAAGTGTAATTTTTTTAGCGCCTCTCTCTGGGTTAAAACGCTATCAAAAAAATAAATTGTTGTCCTTTGCGTCATCTGCCACAATGTTAAGCAAACAATTCGACACAACAATAACAGCAGATACGTAAATTTATGACCACGAATTTGTGTTACTAACCTTACTCAATTTTCGGGCCAAGCGTTTTTGTATGTTTTTTGTTTTTAATGTTTTTCGAGTTGGACTTTCGAACGTTTTATGGGCATTTTATTTGAGTGTATGCGTTGCTTTTTATGCTATTATAACTGTTGGTGTTTCTAGTCAGCCGGCTCATTTGATTATGTATCTAAGAGATGCAAAGATACCTCTCCACACATGGCTGTTTTTGTTAGCATTTGGGGCACTTTGACGGATTTGAAACTAAAAACACATGCGCTGCTGGCACTCGTAAGTGGGTCAAAGCCTAATGCGTCGAGGTCATTGATATTTAAACAGGAGGAGCTTGTGGATAGGTTTTGACATAAAAGCAAATTAATTTACAAATTACAGAGCCACACTCAATGAGTAAATACTTGAATTGATTTATTTTGTTAAGTTGTAATATTACAGTCTATTAAGCTAAACCTTTTCACCTCTCTGAAAATACTAAGTAAGCCTCAAAGCTGCTGGAACTTAAGTAGTTATTAAATAACCATAATTATAATCACATTAACGTCAGCTTCACCTAACTAATCTTAAGTTTAAAGCTTAGGTCATTCATTAAAATAACCTGTTTTACAAACGAACCGGTCAAATGCCACATTTCTAAACAATTCTGTTCACCTGTGCATTTCACAAGGAGCGACATTCTATTTGCTTACTATTCTGAATGCATTTTCCTTTGACGTTGATATATGTATAGAATGTACATTCGTAACCAACATACATACATAAATAAGTAGTGAGTGAGTTTCGTTTCGTATTCGTTTTCATTATTGTTATTCAAGACGTTTTGTCTTTTCATGCGCACGCCTTCAATTTCATTTCAGTTTTCCGTGTGTGTTGTTATTGTCCGAGATTGCTTTGAGAGAGGGTTCTGAACGAACACCTTTTTGTAATTTATGCATTTACAGACATGCATAAATAATGTAGTTAAAGTGAATTTCACTTATCTGTTGTAACTGTGGTCAATATGTACAGCACATATTTGCTGAATGTGTTTCGAGTTCGGTTTTGAAGTTTGACATTTTGTTAAAGCGCAGTTTTTACATTTATTTTGCTGATGACGGCAGCAAAACTTCAATGACTTGCGGCGTTTTAAAAGCTTGAAGGTTCTTTAACAAACTCAAGCTCGTTAAGTGTTCATTTGTAAATTTGCACAGCTAATTCTTATTGGTAAACACACCGTTATTACAACTTTAACCTTGAAACCGGACTATTGAGGTTGTTATTTGTGTGTTAAAGAATATTAAAATGATGATTGGCTTATGGCAAAGTGTGTTAGTATAGAATATTGGTGGTAGCAGCTTAACAAAACCCATAAAATAACAATATTCTTAGATTTACTAATAAAAAATATATATTTTGTTTAAAACAACCAAAACACGTAAATTATTAACATCTTTCGGAGAAATAAAGCTGTGTGTAATTAATTTTCTAAAAAGCTTTCAAGTTTATTAATGCGTAAAATGAGAAAAACAGCAATTCATGTTGCCCTTTCTATGGTGTCATCAACTTTAAGATCTTAAGAGTAATATTAGCTAAAATAGCTTTGACTCTTAATATACAAAACAAAGGTTAATGAAGCGAATTACAAACAAAACACTTTACTGATGACAGACAAATTTTGAAGATGAATTAATTGCTAAAGTGACTTTTAATGAATAGAATAAACTCATTAGAAGTACACATGTGCAAGAGCATTGAACTTCGCTGCTAAAGTTAACAAGTTGGCTTGCCTTAATTTTCACTTTCAAAAATTCTCTCAGTATGTGCATGGGTGTCAATTGCTATTGGCTAGTTAGAATTTAGCGCCAAGTTAAGGCTCCGGTTTGTGAATAATTATTTTTGGCAACCGTATACGCTTTGTGTGCCTTGGCACGTGTCTGCCATAAGGCAGTGCCAATCAATAAAACACATATCCGTATAATGATTTGTTGACGCAAGTGATTACTCGATATATTCATATTCATATTCTTTTTCCCCTTTATTCTTTTTTTTTCGTATCATACAGCACATTAGCAACGTCAACGCGATCGAGAGAGAGTGTGAGCAAGCAAAAGAGTACACACACACACACACACACAAAACAGACACAACATGGCGGCCGTTGAAGTGCGCAATGGTTATAAGTACTATGGCTCCAAATCGAATCCCAAGATTGTGCTCAACCAGCTGAACATGAACGTCATGCGTGGCTCTATGTGAGTAGCATTCATAATGAACTCCTCACAATGCGAACAATCTATAAGTTTCCCCCCTGTACGTTGCCCCTTAGCTATGGCCTGTTGGGCGCCTCGGGTTGTGGCAAGACCACCTTGCTCTCCTGCCTTGTGGGCCAGCGTGTGCTCAATGGCGGTGAGATTACTGTACTGGGTGTTAAGCCCGGAGAACCAGGCAGCGGTGTGCCTGGCTCACGTGTTGGCTTCATGCCCCAGGAGATTGCTTTAGTCGAGGAGATGACGGTCAAGGAGACCATCTTTTACTTTGGACGCATCTATGGCCTAACAGATGAGCGCATTCGGGAGAAGTTTAAGCTGCTGAAGGAGCTGTTACAGTTACCGCCACCACGTCAAATGGTCAAGCAGTGCAGCGGTGGACAACAGCGTAGATTGTCCTTTGCCTGCGCCATGATACACGATCCCGAACTGCTCATACTCGATGAGCCAACGGTCGGTCTCGATCCCATGTTGCGAGAGAAGTAAGCGATTGTGTGGATTAACTAATCGAACAGTTCACTAAACTTTTATGTTTCTCTCTCTTTGCCTGCAGAATATGGGAGTTTCTTGTGGAAACGACACGAAATAGCAAATTGGCTGTGATCATTACTACACATTACATTGAGGAGGCCAAGCAAGCAAATTGCGTAAGTTTTACTAGTCAGCCAGTAACCTAAGCTATTTGAATAACTGGTTATTATTCTCGATTCAGATCGGTCTTATGCGCAATGGCGTTTTGCTCGCCGAAGATACGCCCACAAATATAATGATTAAATTCGGCACACAATCCATTGAGGATGCTTTTCTCATACTCAGCCAGCGTCAGGGCAATGAGGATCAATTGGCACAGATTCTCGATCATAATAGAAATCAAGCATTGCCCGCAGCAGCGTTGCCCAACGAGGTGATTGATGCCCATGAGCCGACGGCGGAAGAGAAGCCACCTATTCCATATGAGGAGCCCGTAAACGAGAATCGCAAAAAGGTTTTCTTTACGACGAAAGGACGACTCAAGGCGCTTATGACTAAGAATTTTGTGCAATTATTTAGGCAACCCTCGTATGTACAGCAAACATTATTGCGCAAGCTTAAATCTTAACAAAGTATTCTTTTATTATTAAGTGGCATTATTTTCATGCTACTGTTTCCCATAATACAATTATCCTGCTTCTATCTGGCCATTGGAAAAACACCCAAAAACCTGGAACTTGGCGTCTACTCGGCCGAGCTGGAGAGCTATAACGAATGCTTTGATCAGAATTTAAGGACCATTTACAAAGCCAACGATAGCTGTCACTTCCATAAGCTCTCCTGTCGCTACATACTTGAACTGGGCGACGATATAGTCACTAAAAAGTATTATTCCAGCGAAGAGGATGCTCTCAAGGATGCCAAAAAAGCCAACACTTTGGGCTATATATATTTTGCTCACAACTTTAGTGCATCCCTTTACGAACTCATGGAGGAGGGCATTCATGCTGACGATGGATCTGTGGATAATGCCGAGCTCACTATACACATGGATATGACAGGTGAGTTGAACCGGATGCTATAGCTGAGATATCGCTACTGTATTTAAACAATTTGCAGATCAACAAATTGCCTACTTTTTGCAACGTAAATTGCGCGACAAGTTTAGCAATTTCATGGATGGTGTTGTTAAGGAGTGCAATGTATCTGCAGCGCTGGTTAAGTTGCCCGTTCAGTTCCAGGATCCCATCTATGGCAGCACGGATATTGAGTTTCAGCAGTATTGTGCACCAGGAGTGGTCATGACGTAAGTACTTGAATGATAGCTCTTTTAATAACTTGTATAACTTTAAGCTGTTTCATTTATTCAGCATGGTATTTTTCCTGGCTACGTTGATGACAGCTGCTGTCTTCATATCGGAGCGCATGGATGGCATTTGGGATCGCACTCTGTTGGCCGGTGTGTCTGCCACCGAAATGCTTTGGGCACATTTGTGCACTCAGTTGATTATAATGACACTGCAATCGTTTGAGGTCATCATGTACATTGGCATCGTTTTCGATACGTATAACAATGGAGATACAACAACGTTGATAGGATTGCTAACGCTGACAGCTTTCTGTGGCATGCTCTTTGGTAAGTTAAGCTAGGTTTCATTTAATATATTATTAACTTATTAATCTTTTCACTTAATTAAATAGGTTTGTTTATATCTGTTTTCTGCAAATCTCATACGGAGGCTAATTTTGCGGCAACTGGCGCTTTCTATCCCATGATTATACTTTGCGGTAAGTGATCAAGTATCTATAGTATTGTCACTTAAGAGATTTGCTATCGTTTCAGGTCTGCTGTGGCCGCTGGAGAGCATGCCGCAGTTCTTGCAGAATGTGGTAATGTTTATGCCATTTACCATACCCTCCATATCGGCACGCAATGTCATCGAGAAGGGCTTAAGCATTACCAATGCAAAGGTCTACAATGGCTTCCTTGTGATGGCCGCCTGGACGATCATTTTCTTTGTACTCTGCCTGATGGGCATTAGACGCAAGGCGTAAGGGTGGGTTGTATACGTTATACATTAGACGGGGTAACACATTCAAATAGATTATAGTAGTGTATTAGCATTTTCCCTATAGGCGATTTTATATGTATATTGTCATAGTATCTATATAACTTAATAATTATCGGAAGCATATCACTCGCATGTCGCAGACTCTCATCACAAAAACTCATCAACACATTGTTAGTCAGACTTAACATTTGGGTTGCCTTTGGGGATATATATATATATAAATTGATTTGTTAAATGTGCTAAATTTGGCAGCCTTAACTTTAGTTAGAACTACTACAAGAACAACAGAAAGCATTGGGTCTAAAGGGTGTCTCACAAATATTTATAGTACACACACAGCACATAATTCGCATAATTCATAAACGAAGTTTAAGCAAGGATACAAATCAGTTTAGTACATTCCACATTATTATCAATGTAAATAGACCAACAGGAACCAAGCATATATTATATATATATATATTTTATATTAATATGTATTATTTTAAAACAATTTGCATAAGAGTTTAGCACGCGTTGCACTTAATGTATAAAAAGTGTTTGATAAAAATGTTGTTCTAAATTTGCAAATACTTGAAACAAACGAGAAATTCATAAGCTACCAAAAAACAAGAAAACTTAAATAAAAATCTTATTTTGTCAAACTAAATGGCAGTCAACTGTATCAAAGCATTAAGTTAGATAACGATTTACACTTATCAAGCGAAAACTAATTTAAAATAAGTATCAACAAGTTTATCCAATGCACAAGGCTTTATATTAAATGCAAGCCAGCATTAAACTAAAGCGAAAGTTCTCACACCAACCAATGGCGCCTCCCTCTTTTCCCTAATGTATATAAATATCAGAAAATGTGTGTCTGAGTGGGGCCAAGGACAAGGACACGTTCACGATGACGACGACGACGACGATGATAGTGACGTAGACAACAAGGAAGAGGAAGTCGAGGACGTTGCAAAGTTGCTGACACACTTCGGGCTTGGAAATTTGCTAGACAAAATGTCTGCCCTGCTTGGCTTGGGTAAATCCCCACCCACTCTCAACTCATCCCTCCTACTAACTGACGGTCTGACTGTCTGGCAGACTGTCTGCCGGTGTCTACTGCAAGCAGACATTTTTATTACAAAACTTTATCTTTGCCAAATACGAAAACGACGACGACGTCGACGTCGACGACGAAGAGAAAAATACAAAAAGGCCAATGCTCGGCGGCAGCACTAGCTGTGCTGTCTCTGTCTCTATGTGTGTGTGTGTGTGTGTGGGAGAGGTGTTTTTTGTGGGCGTGATAGAAAAAGACAGGCCAAAGTGTCGCCTGCTATTTTATATAAGTTGCATAAAATGTGCAAAAAAGTAAAGTTTTCTCATTGCATTTGAGCGGCAAAGTGTGCGTGAAAAAGTTGCTTTCAAACCAGATGAAAGCGAATTGTGTAGAGTAAAGGAAAACTAAAATAAAGTCAAGGTCAAGTATAAAAGATGGAGAATATTTAAACTTTATTTGCATAAGCTATTCAAGCTTAAGTATTGAATATCTTATCATATCCTAAGCAAAAGCATTTAAGTTTAAGCCACATCTATCAGAAGAAATATTTAAGAATATTTTTGTGAGTTTCCCTTTCAATGCCTGTATACAAACTAAAATCCACAATTTAGCACAAAACAAAGGCAAAAATAAACAAAGACTGGATTTTGCACACTCAACATAAATATATTTTGCATCTCTTTGTTGATTTTGGGCCAAAGCACTTGGTTAAAACACATGTCTGGCATATTTATTCTTTAAATATCTATAGCATTTATCTCAGCTCAGAAAAACCACACAAAGATACAAATACAAATACGTATACTAAACAATCGCTTCAAACTGCAGCTGACGACAATATCCTTTGTTATTCAACGTGTGTGAATTTAGATTCAAGAAGCACAAAAAAAAAAAAACAGCATCATCTGTTGAGGGAAGGCAACAAATAAATTTGCACAAGTTGTCAGTAGGTCAAGTCGCCTGGGTGTATGCTACGGAAAAGTTTTAGAGTGTCTGCAATAAAAACATTTGCAACTCAACAATTTTCTGCCCACACACACACTTACAGACCACGTCTGGCGTCCTTCACACACCCACACGCAAACACACAGTTTTCCATTTCCCTCCTTTGAACGTGCAGACTGGTCAAAGTTTTGCTACAACTTTTGCTCCATTTAATATACACATAGTATAGTATATGTAGATATAAAATATTGTCCTGGGTGCTAACAACATTTCTCTGGTGTGTGTGTGTGTGATTTGCGTAATTTGACCTTCAAAACAAATGCACAAAAAAGCAAAAACTCAGATTAATACATATATACATTTCCATGTGTAGACATGGCAAAAGGCAGCTCTAAATATTTATACGTAAATTTAATGAAGGTAAAACTGTTTTGTTTACGTTCTGACTTTACTTTTCAGCCAGCAATGTGTGTGTGTGTGTGTGAGCTACCTCTTGCCAGTCTTACATGTTAGCCCTATCTGGCTTGAGGATTGAAGTGGCAGCTTTAACCAAATTCTTGCTCCATTTTCCATTGACTAAAGCTGCTGGCCGGTCAAAAGGCCGTCAGAAAGTTAGGTAAACTTTCCAAAAACAAAGGCCCAGAATCCCATTCAAGGTGTTTTTCATGCCTCTGGTTTGTTTGTGGCTTCTATGGCATTTTTGTAATGCCAACTGTTCAGAGGGCTCACATACAAGAGATTTTGAATCAGTGAAACAAAGAAAAAATAAGCTTTAAAAACTTCCACATAATGTTAATTACCAAATGAATTTGAATTTAAATCTCTTATGACTAACTAATAGCTAAGTTTAAGAGTAACTTGTGGTTAAGTAGAAGCATCTCCTGGAGCAAATAATTGTTGCAATTGCTTGAAAATAAATCAAATGTAGAATAGAATGTGTTGGCCTAATAAAAACTAGTAGCTAGAAAGTGGAAACTGTAGATTGACCAGAAGGCAAATATATTTTTGGCAACTAAATCAAATGCCAACAAACAGAGTCTACAAGAAAGGCCACAATAAATATGAACAAAAACTGGGTCCTTGCAGCAAAACAAAAATAATAAAAGAACAGGAAAAAAAACGTGATTTGATTTGCAAAGGCTCTCGACTAAAACTAAAAACGGCCATCAATGAAGAACGAGAACATGGAGCTTGGTACGTGGATACGGATGCATGGACATGGTTGCAGGAAGCTAGCCTGGCAGCTTTTGCATTTCATTGACCCTTTAAATGGCAATGCTAGAGTCTGTATATGTATGTATCTAGCGAGCAGCTGGCAGTCACGTCAGCTTCGCAGAAGTGATGAAAAATTTGATTTTGGGAGTTTATTCAATTTGCTTCATGTGTATGAACACATGTATGTCGTTGTTGTCCTTGTTGCTGTTGCTTATAGCCTGCAGGTGGAGTGTTGCAGCATTTAAGTGCACGAACAAGAGAGTGAGTAAAAGAGAAAGAGCGACATGGGGGAGGGGAGGGATAGAGCATGCTGGTTCCCTGGCAATATAATACAATCAACATTCGACTTGGACTCGATACGCATTCAATGCGTTTCCCATTTACGTTTGAGGTGAAGCCAAAACAGCAGCAGCAGCAGAAGCAGAAGCAGCAATAGCAACGGCCAGAGACTATGGCTACCGTTGCGTAGGCTCACACACACACAGATGGACATTTACACACACGGCTGCATTGGTTTTTCAGTTCATATGCAACGCCATTTTATGTATAGGCTCAACAACATTCACTCTACTCACTCTCTACTCCTCTATTTTGCTCCTGTTCGAACTATTTGCCTCTCGCTCTCGGGCCTATGTACAGAGCACATCACACATGCTGTGTGTGTGTGTGTGTGTAAGGCAGGCTGGTAACTATGCTGGATTGGGTTGGATTGGGGCTGACAGGGTCGACTGAGCACACATACATGCGTTTGGCCTTTTGCCTGGCACACATAACAGTTGGCGACTGCAGCCGCAGCCGCAGCCGCTGCGACAGCGACAGCATCGGCAGCAGCAGCAGAAGCAGCATCAGCGACGCGTTTCGTTCGCTTTTTGCTGATTGGACATGCACATTGGGACGTGGTGTGTTGAATTGTACTTATCATTTGTTGCTTACCTGAAAGTAAGAAGAAATTAAAAAGAAAATTATTAGTTAAATGGAAAATTAATTGATGATCAATTATAAATAAGTATTAGAGACTTGAAGATAATTAAATATTTGAATTATATTTAAGTTTTATTCCTTTTATTAATAGTAAAAGTTATACAATGTTAAATGTAATATATTTGCTAATTTTTTGTATAATTAAGGTGTTTGTATATTATGTTAATCATTTAGTCTGTATGTTGTGCCACTGTACACAAAGTCAATGCAAAAATTGAGCCTCCAATGCAGCGGGCCTCACAAAAAATCAAATAACAACAACAGCAAGTTTAACGGGAGAGGCGGCGTGGGTCATTCGTTGGCAGAGTCGCGAGACCGACGGCGACGACGACGACTACTACGTGGATATGGAAAAAAGCCGTGGCTGAGCCAACTCTGCTGGCAGAGCGAACGAGAAAGAAAAAGTAAAGAAAGATAGATAGAGAGAGAAAGAGAGCATTAGGGGGAATAGCGCGCGGCAGCGACGTCCACGCATTGCATGTGTGACCCGCGTGCAGCATATACGCACACTGGGCAAACAGGAGACATACGCACAATATGCAATATAGTATGTATATGGAGAGAGTCAGGATACTGAAACGCAGCTGGGGGATTTCGATGGCTGTACGTACACACACACACACACACATACCCACTCTCATGGGAGTGAGAGCAAAAGAGAGTGAGAGAGAGAACAACAATGGACAGGCACTAAAATGCAGCACAGAATGAAAATGTGCACACACAGGGGGAGCAAAAAACACACACACACACGCACACGTGTAGAGAGGAAAATGAGGATGCAGGCAAAAACCGGCTATGTACGAAAGAATTGAAATGGCCATGTATTGCCCATTGACCAGGCGCCTCTTGACGCCTCACACTCCATGTCGTCCATCTCTTTCACTCATTCAACTGCAATCTCTTTTGCACTCACTCCCTTCAATCAGTGTCCTTGTCGCACTTGTGCGTGCCTCGCTTGTTTACCAATTTATATTGCGCACAAAACGAAACACGGAAAATGCATGAGACCCTCTCCCAGCCCCTGCCCAAAGCAGCGTGGAAACAGCAGCAGCAACGGCAATGGATAGCCACAGTCACACACACACACACACACACACACAGTCATAACAACAACAACAGCAGAAACTATAAGAGCTAAGAGCAACAGAAAACAAAAAATTGCACAAATTTCAGTTCGATTTTGGGTTCATAACGCAAAAAAGGCTGCTGCTGTTGCAGGCTTCGCTATCTCCTGCTGCCACCCAAAAAGCTTTTACTCCCTGTGCCCACCCAACCCTTACTCCCACTTGCTATTCCCCTATGTATCTGTTTCGTTCGTTTCCATTTTGTGGCTATTTCAGTTGGTTTTTGTTTTTCTTTGGCTTTTTTGCATTCATCTTCTGCTTTTTGCCACTTTGTGCGTAGATTTTCCTTTGCCTTGGCTTCCCATTTTTTTATTTTGAAAGTTTTAGCCGTTTTTTTTTTGTGGTACTCTGTTTTATTGCGACTTGCGCTTTGATAGAATGACCGGGAATTTTTTTGCTGCCTTCTTTTAGTTTGGCCCTGACTTGTACTCCAAATGGTAGTTGGTGTTGGGAGTTTTTGTGTGTGTGTGTGTGAGTGTGTGTTAGGACGTATTACTACGTAGACAGATTGTTAGTTAGTTCGCGTACGTAGTATGGAGCTGAAAAAAGATGGGATGGAAAAAAAGTACAATGACGAAGCAGCCAAAAGCAACAGCAGAGCCAAAAAATGTGCCACAAAGGAGACAGGAGATGTTGAAAAGCCAACAAGGAAACATGAATCAACGCCAACTTCCAAAAAACAAAAAAAAAAAACAAGAAAAACAAATATGAAAATAAAATAAGAAAAGTTTAAGGCAGACAAGATCAACTTGGCCAAGTTAGTTGCATTTAGAAATATGATTAAGTACTTGGCATTGGCAAAAATGTAGCACAAAATGTTTGTGTGTTAGGTTAAGGGTAGGTTGGCAGCCCTAAAAAGGGATTCCTAAAGTCATCATCATCAACAGTTGCAACGAGACAAAGATGAACAAATGTTTGTTTGCCCATCAATTATTCAGTTAATAAAGTTGTTGTTGCTGCTCTTGCTGGGTTACTTCAAATTTAATGCATTTACCTTATGAGCTTGTTACATGGCTCTGATTTAAGTAGGTTAATGTCTAGATTACAAGTTAGATAAACCTTTAAAGGAATTTAAACTAAGAATCAAAGTAGTTTTGAAATACTTGGGTAATAATAAAAGTATTCAAGCAATTGCTTGCCAAAAAATAACTACTATATTTATATATATATATATATTTTGTAATAATTCTCAATAACGAAAACTTGAAAAATGTCTTCAATAATATTGCTGCTGACGCTGACGCTGGCAGTTGTATTCATAAACTGCATTCATCAGAGCCAATCAATGCCGTTCAATGAACAAAAGGTCACATATTTACATGTGGGCATAGCCCATAAGCAGGAATCCTTAACAAAACGAGTGCAAATGCTCTACGCAGAGAAGCCAATACATATCTATTGCCGTCGCAATCAGGAGCTGCAATGGAACAACATCTTTCAGAGCAATCAACTGCGTTTGGATATAAAGCCCAACATGGAGTACAAACAATACAAGGCAACCAATGCAAAAGGTGTTCTACGGGATCAACAGAATGGTCGCGAGTCTCAGGAGGACAAATTGCTGGCGGGAGAGAAACAAACGATGCATTATATCTCGTTGCCCTCACATGATCACTATTGCTATGGCATTCAAACGGATCAGGCCTATAATATAACGCTGTTGCAAGTGAAACGTGATATGGAACGTGTTGCATGCTTTGGCATTGGATTGCTGCTGTGGCTTTGTTCAACGCCAGATCTACTAGGCGGTTGCCTAGTCTGTGGCTATTGCCTCGTTTTTATACTGGGCAATCATATTATGAATCTAATCGTCGTTCTTACCGTACTCTTCTATCGTGGAGATTATCAATTGCATTACTGGCAGCCTGTACGTGGCAATTTCATATCCCTGCTCAAACTGTATCCCACAAGTATTGCTTTGGTTTTGGTTGCCCAAATGTGGCTGCTTAAGCAGGCTTGTAGGCTTCTTAAGAACGTCTGGGATTATAAACTAGTGCGTGATATTCATTATCATGTGCTGCGTATCTTTTCCTATATGCTGTTATTGAGTGCCTCGAATCATTGGTTCTTAGGTTGGTTCATTGTTTCCCTACTGCTGCCTTGGCCAGAGATTTTGATGGTGCTGCTTATGCTTGCGATGCAGTGCAAGAAAAAGTATCGTTCAATGTTTCCCCCCAAGATGCGATCCCTACAAGGCAGAGCATCGAAATCAATCGAAAAAGATCTTCACAGCGTTTTACGTAGTCCACTCACCGAACCGGAACAGTTACTCAACAATTCGAACCAATCTAGTGCCAAATCAAAGAGCAACCGTGGCCAGCGGGTACACTTTATGAATGAACAAGTGCAAGTAGATATAGAAGGCGAAAATGATTTATCAGTTGGCTCAAGAGCACAAACATCAGGCGCAAGGAATAGCTTGGACTCGAATGTGCTCCATCGGAATTCGAATTGCCGCCTGCAGCAAATGCCACGCAGCGTCTAAATGTATTTGATAATTGAAAAGTAAAACGTAAAACGTTCATGTGCCAAAGCGATGGGGAAGAAAAATAGGGATGGGGAAATTGGCTCAAAGGACACAAGAAAGCATACAGAAATTGAATCGAAGCAAAACAGGAGCCAGGATGAAAAAGAAAAAATGAAATTGAGGCCGAACTCAACTTACATAAAAGAAACGAAAAGTAGTAAGATTTTTTCAAGCTAGTTTCCATAGGCAGTTAAATAGTTGATTGGTTGGAAAAAGTGTTGCAGTAGTTGCAAAGTTTAAGGCAAGAATATTAGGGTAATCAAAAGAGTTTAGTTAGGAAGCAAAAACAAATTGTAATTCAGGACTTTTACTTTCAATCAAATATATATTTTCATAACATTGGCAAATCATTTGAATCGTTCGAGTTTAACCTTTCGAAAAAAAACCCTGCTTTAGTCCCATTGATTTATTTCGTTAAGTGGCTCAATTCAAAAGTCAACACAAACGACATAAAAGAGTTCTATAATGATGGGTCAGCTGGGTTGGTCTATTAACTGAGGCCTCAATAACTTT